>CM057100.1:26665014-27145748 GCA_029959045.1 Taenioides sp. WSHXM2023
TGTAAATGTAAACCAGAGCTCCTCACAGTGCTCTAAAGTAGCCTACGGTGTGCCACAGGGTTCAGTTCTGGGTCCAGTTCTGTTTACCCTTTACATGCTACTGTTAGGTAATATCATCCGAAAGCACGGTATCGATTTCCACTGTTATGCAGATGACACCCAGCTGTACCTATCAATGAAACCTGATCAGACTAATCAAATAGAAAGGCTTAGTGACTGTGTGAGGGACATAAAAACATGGATGACCTTTAATTATTTACTTCTTAACCCTGAAAAAACTGAAGTCATTCTATTAGGCCCTAAACACCTACGAGACTCTATTGTGGTTTTGTCCCGGCCTGCAGCTGGGCTCGATGTAAAGTTTGACTCTCTAACTGAGCAGATAATCACATTGGACAATGTCAGTGTAGCCTCCAGCTCCACTGTAAGAAATCTTGGAGTCCTATTTGATCAAGAGCTCTCATTTAAAGCACACATAAGCCATGCCTGTAAAACGGCTTATTTTCATTTACGCAATATAGCCAAAATTAGAAATGTACTGCCAAAAAATGATGCTGAAAAACTTGTCCATGCTTTTGTCACTTCGAGGTTAGACTACTGTAACTCCCTGCTTGCAGCTTGCCCTAAAAGCTCTATAAAAAGCCTTCAGTTGGTTCAAAATGCAGCAGCAAGAATACTAACAGGTACTAAAAAACGAGAGCACATTACTCCAGTATTAAAAAATCTTCATTGGCTTCCGGTTGAGTTTAGAGTAAAATTTAAAATTCTTCTTCTAACCTATAAAGCTGTAAATGACATGGCCCCTTCCTACATTAAAGATGAAATTGTACCTTATCATCCTAACCGTTCACTCCGCTCTCAAAATGCTGCACTATTGGTGGTTCCTAGAGTCGCTAAAAGTACTTTAGGAGGTAGAGCTTTTAGGTACCAAGCACCCTTGTTGTGGAATCAGCTCCCTGCTCATGTCAAAGAAGCTGACACAGTCTCTACATTTAAGATTAGGCTCAAAATGTTCCTCTTTGAATCAGCTTATGGTCAGGTCAGTTAGGAACAGAAACTAAACCCATAGGCCTAGTTAAGCTGCTCTAGGAGATATATTACTGGGGAAAGTATGGCAACTTGAGCACTGTCCTCTGGTTTCTCCTACTTTTTCTCCTCCTACTGTTAAGAATATTCAATTACTAGTTCATTCGTAGTCTGTTCTTTGCTATTCACATGTTGTCCCTTGTCCCACTCCCCTTTTGGGGAGTGTAACTGTTTCAGATGCTGCTGTTCCAGTTTGGACCGCTGCTGCCCCCTAGTGTCGAGGACCTGGACCCCTCCTCTCCTTCCCTGTCCTGGATTAACTGTCCTTGTCCTGCTAGATTAGTAGTTTCATCTGCCTGTCCGTCCTTAGGAGTAGGATCTCTCCTTCACTGTGGTTCTCTTCGAGGTTTCTCCGTTTTCCCATTGGGTTTTTCTGAGTTTTTCCTTGCCGAGAAGGAGGGTCTAAGGACAGGAGATGCTGGGACAATTATCCATTTGCCTGCTTGTTGTTGGACATTCTGTATTTTTGATTTATGAATGTTTCTTATTCTGCTTTATTAATCAACAATTTTGTGAAGTCCGCCGAGATAACTCTTGTTGTGATTTTGGGCTATACAAAAATAAATTGAATTGAAAATTGAATTAATACTGAGGGGTACTCGAGACAAAAAAGGTAGAAAACCATTGAACTAGAGGATGATGCAAAAAACTTAACCTAAGGGAGAACACACTACACAGAGAGGCCCAACACAGACTGTCAACATTACAAAACATTAACTAAATGGGTTAAAATGGCTTGAATTCAGGATATTTATCTTAATTTCAAGTATTTTGACTATATAATACACATGATTATTGTACTTTTTTCATGATGTTTCTAATCTTACAAACAATAATAGAAATAAAAACTACTGAATAGATTAGAAAACAATAATATTAAAAATTTATAATATCGTAACTGTTGCTTTAAAAAAAAGTGATCTCCCTTTTAACCATCTCTTTGTAGCGCAATTTTTTCTGGAATTTCCCCACTGTGGGACTAATAAAGGCATATCTTATCTTATCTTATCTTAATACCTGTAGCTGAAACAGGGTGTGTCCTGATTGGTTACCTGTTTGTACTTAAAGCGGAGGGTGTATCCTGATTGGGCGATGGCTTTGTCTGTAGTTTTGAGATCACTGAAGGTCAGGGTCTCACAGGAAACTATGTGATTTCGCACCATGTCTGCGAGACGCCCGCTGTCCATCCACTGAGTCACCTGGAGGACAGACGGGCGGGGTTTACACTCTAGGCAGTGAGAAAGAACAAGTGAAAGCTGAGTTTACTTACAACAGTGTGATTATTTGTCTCCTCTAAAGGGACAAATACAGTGTAAGGTCCATCCCCATAAATATTCCTGATGCCAGACAGCTGCAGAAAAAAACAGCTCATAGCAAATTTTATCATATTGTATGCAAAGAAACTGTATAAAATTCCTTTTCAAGATATAGTTACTGATACTAGTACTTTTATAGTGTATTCATCAGGTGTTTATTTTACAATACAATATAACCTTATTTTGAATACACATTGGCCTTCTAAAATTGTTGGGTTTTGTTGATATTAAGTTCCAAATTTCATCATCAGGTGAACATTTCAAACAGCGAGCTCAGCAATGCCCATTCACACAAAGGTACGTGAACCAAGCGCTTTTATTGTACCCATGGACTGTGCAGTAAAAGACAGAGGTTAACTGATTTTACACCACCCTCACTCCAGAGTCGGTTGTGCTGCTGTCGTATCAAAAGCTCTTTTACCTTGACTTAACTAGTGGCAGCGTAAAAACACCCTTAGAGACCCACCGTAAACATCTGCCTGAAGAATGCATTCTCCGTCCGAGTCATTTCCTGAAAACACAGGGGTCAGAGGTCAAGGCCATAGAAATCTTATCAAGTTTACAAATGCCTGTCAGATGTACAGAATCTTAAACGGAATGGCCCCACCACCTCTCAGCGATTTTGTCAGTCTCAGAACAACCACACAAAGAATTACTCGAGGAGTGTCCAGAGGTGACTGTATCATCCCACTTAGAAAAAGCTCCTTCAGTCAGTCAGCCTTCTCTGTTAGGGCATCTCAGGAATGGAACACCATTCCAACAACAATCAGAGAAATTAACACATATAACCTCTTTCGCACCCATCTAAAACATTGGCTCATTAGTAATCAGATCTGTGAACACTGAACCTGTGCTGCTGCATCTTGTGTTTCTGTTTCTGTAAATGTGTTTCTTTTACTGCTTCTGTAAACCGCACATTGTATGACCTTGCTGATAATATTAACAGTGCTCATTGGGGTTTTTTTCTGCTTTTAGTAGCTTGCATCTTATTTTAACCAGCTTTACTGCTTTTATGCTTTTACTAAACCCTTTGTAATGTTGCTGCTGCCTGTGCTAATGACTGTGCTGCTTTTCATATTTACTCAGTTTTAACTTTTTGACTTTACTTTTACTATGCTGCTTTTACTTTGTTATGGACTAACAGTTTTACAGTTGTGTTATATTGTTGTGTTTGTGTATTGTTGATAATATTTTATTGCCTTCCCCAGGATGCCGACTGTACAACTGGCACAGAACTACAGATGAAAACTAGCCTCTGGTTTTACTGTTGTTAATATGCACTGTCCTGGTATAGAAATAAACAAATAAATAAAAAATAGGAAGTGTATATTCCAATGATAACCTATAGGAAGTGAAATCCAAATAGCTCTTCCTTTGAAAATAACTAAGTAAGATTAGTTGATATTAGGTGATGATATGGGACATACAAATGCAGGCTATTATTGTAGTAATAACAGGCAGGATTTATCTTTTTTGAAAATAGTTAAACTATGGCCTTTGGCATTTTGACTAAATGAAAGTGTGTTGTCTATTAAGTGTCAAAGTATTTCAGTTGTTTCCATGTCCACTCTAGTGTTCTGTTTATCAGGTCACAGGTCATGTGACTCACAGAGCTTACTCCGCCCCGACACTCATATCCGTCCCCGATGTAACCGCTGCGACAGGTGCAGTTTTTCTGGCCTTGGCCCAGATACGTACAGTAGGCAAATCTGCTGCAACCACCATTGTCCTGAGGCAAACAGAAACCAGTTCATTTGTAATGCAGCTAATTGAAAATTGAGATTATTATTAGGTGTGAATTAGCATCTCTAAATTAAATGTGGATGGATTGTACCCTACTAAGAAATCAAACTCATTTTTTAGTAGCTGAATGTAGCCAAGGGGATAACTGAACTTTTGACTCTAGAATTACTGCTTTGCATACATTATTGTCAAATCAAATTGTTATTAAAATTATACCACACCACTGCATATTTTATCTTAAACTACTATATTTACCTCTTCTTTCTGTAACTCCTGTGTAATCTCTGCCGTGATGTCTATTTTGATCCATAGGTTATAAGAAGGCACAATAAGAACCCTGGCTTGTGATTTTTCACCTTATGTCCCTATTCATATCTTGAGCTACAAACCAAACTTGGAAAAGTGCTGTAAGAGAGCGGGTGAACAGTTGGATTCCATTGCTGCAGGACAGAACCAGAGCTGGAGCTGCCTACACTGTCTCTCTCTCCTTCTGTCTCTCTATCATGCATACTTTACCTCTCTTTATCGCTCTCTCTGCCTGTGTGTACTGGAGTGAACCAGAGCAAACCAGTCTGAGCTGGAACTCGCTAGAATAAATCAGCCATTTCTTCAATAAACTGCACACTCACAAGGTTCTTGTATCTATGTTTTCCAAGGCTAATATTAAACCAAAATCAGTATCTAAAATTAAACCTGTTTATTTTGTGGTAAGCTGCTGGAAGGTCATTATGTTGTGAAGGTGCACGTACATCTCTACAGGGATTCGCCGGGAAACAGTAACGGCCCGATCCTTTAAATCCAGGGAGACACTGGCACGCCGTCTGAAACAGGAAGACAGCAGCGGTCAGATCAGCTGTCAGTGATGTCACTTCCTGTGTAAGGCCAAGGACAGAGCAAAGGACAGAGCAGAGGACAGAGGACAGAGCAGAGGACAGGGCAGGTTTGTTCTTACAGTGTTGGGTCCAGTTCGGATGCACTCAGCTGAAGCGCTGCATCCTCCATTATTTACCAAACACCCATCGATCTCTAAAGGCACAGAACAATTAGACCTTATGGCAATGCAAGCCAATGCCTCCAAGATTATTTTGCAGATCCTGTCTGAAAAGCTTGGGAACCCCTGCTCTAACACAGTATTTACTAGTCCATCACAAATAATTAGAACATGATAAAGGTCAATATTTTTTGACACTCATTTCAGAAAGTCAAACCCATCCATTATATAGATTCATGACACATAGAGTGAAATATTTCAAGAGGTTATTTCTTGATTTATGATTATGGCTTACAGGTAATGAAAAAACAAAGTGTCTCAGAAAATTTGAATATTACATAAGATGAATTAAAAAATAAATAAATAAAAAAAAATAAAAAATAAAAAAAATAATAATAATAAATATATATATATATATATATATATATATATATATATATATATATATATATATATATATATATATATATATATATATATAGATATAGATAGATAGATAGATAGATTTTTTTTTTTTTTTTAATAGTAATGTCAGGCTTCTGAAAAGTATATTCATTTCTATGCACTCGATACTTGGCTGGGCCTTTGGCATAAATTACTGAATCAATGCTCCGTGGTATGGAGGAGATCATCCTGTGGCACTGCTCAGGTGTAGTGGAAGCCCAGGTTGCTTTGATAGCTGCCTTCAGGTCATCTACGTCTGGTGCCTCTCACCTTCCTCTTGACAATACCCCAGAGATTCTCTATGGGGTTCAGGTCAGGCGAGTTTGCAGGCCATTAACGCCAGCAGATGACATGGCAGCTCAAATCATCACTGACTGGAAACTTCACACTAGACTTAAAGCAAGATGGATTCTGTGCCTGTCCACTCTTCCTCCAGCAAAATGTACTTTCACCTGAAAAGAAGACTTTGGACCACTGAGCAACAGTCCAGTTGTTTTTCTCCATAGCCCAGATCAGACTCTTCTGACATCGTCTCATGTCCCATATAGGCTTCGTGTGTGCAGTTGCTCTTTATGCACTGACTCCAGCTTCAGTCCTATCCCTGTGAAACTCCCCCAAATTCTTGAGTGGATTTTGCTTGAGAATCCGCTCAAGACTGGTGCACCTTTTCCTATCACATTTTTTTCTGAACATGCTTGGATACAGCACTCTGTGAACAACCAGCTTCTTTAGCAACGACCTTTTGTGGCTTTGTACTTGTGAAGGGGGTCAGTGACTGTCTTCTGGAAATCTGTCCAGTCAGCAGCCTTCCCCATGATTGTGTAGCCCTCTGACCCAGACTCAGAGACCATTTAAATGCTCAGGAAACCTTTGCAGGCGTTTTCAGTTAATTAATTGTGTGACCATGACTATCCAATATTCAGCTTTTTCACAATATTCTAATTTTCTGTAAGCCACAATCATAAAAATTCAAGAAATAAACTCTAGAAATATTTCACTTTGAAGGATGGGTTTCACATTCTGAAATGAGTGACAAAAAATATTGAACTTTTTCATGATATTCTAATTATTTGTGAGGGACTAGTAAATTGAATGTAAAACTGAGTTCTCTTTTTAGTCCATTAATTTACAGAAAGTTTGTTGTTGTATACCTATACAAACCACTCCGTCGCCCGTGTAGCCTGCGCTGCAGCTGCAGGTGCGCTCTCCTGCTGACACTTTGGTACAAACAGCAAACTGTGAACAGCCTCCATTGGATATTCTGCACAAATCCAACTCTAACACACAAACAACACACAATCAGCTCTCACAAAAACAAAGGATTTCCAAACACAGAGCAAGTAACAAGACATTCTGATAGTCCAAGAATCAAAAATGAAAACAGACTGATGATGAGCACTGAATTAAATATTAAAGTGGGACACTTAAACTCCTTAAACAGGGCTGCTAAGCTGTGCAGAGCCTGGAGGAGGATCAAAGTCCTACACTTTCACAGTATTTGACCTGAAAGCTGCAAATTAACATTTGTACCAAAAAAGAAAACAAAAATCACTATGACTTGTATGAATGTTGTGTGTTTGTGTGATTGGTGGTTGTTGGGGCCAACAGTACAGATTGGCAGCCTCACTTCTCCCAGTCTGTCCCGGAGAAGTTACCACCACCACCGAGTGTGGAGTAATTGATGACTACAGTGTCACTGTTTGGGCGAGGCATTATTGATAATATTATTAGAGAATGCTATTAAAACACCACGGTCACAGATTAGTAGCAAAAAAGTTGATTTAGTGTCTAGTCCCACTTAGGGTCACATGAGTTGACACTTACAAAGATGTCTCCCATGAAAAAGCTTGCAAACAGGTCAGAGGTGATTAAACACTCCAATTACAACACTGCCCCCTATGGTTCATGCACCACACTACACTTTATTCAGTGATAAATTAGCTACCGTATTTTCCGGACTATAAGCCGCTACTTTTTTCTCACACTTTGAACCCTGCGGCTTATACACCGATGCGGCTCATATATGGACGAATAATTATTCGTCTATGAACACAGCGGATGTGCGCGCAGCTTGAGTGCAGAAAGCGCCGCTGTCTGTGCGGTGAACATGGGTTAGGGTTAGTTAGAACACTCGCTAGCGCTGTTGTCAGCACTAAAACAGTTTATCGCTGCGTGATAAAATAAGTTCTGCTGCTAAATGAACATTAGTGAGTGGGATACGTCTTAATGACCCGTATGTGTTAAATGCCGGTGAGGCGTAAATGACGAGACGAAACGTCTCAAACTTCAGTAGCGGGACATCCACTCATACATGATCGATACAACTAACCCCGACCCCCGGGAGAGCCTGAAATCCTGTTGAAATCCTACAAGACACTGACATGATACAAGACACTGACATGATACAAGACACTGACATGATCCCAGACAGGACAGCGGCTCTTTCTGCTCGAGACATGCGCAGTAGAGCGCCAGAGCGACTCTCGCGCGTGACGAACTGACTCAATGCAAAAAGACGACAAAAGCTTTAGAGGCAATACAAGCAGATGCTCCGAACTTGAAAACTTCTTGAAGACGTGGACACCTGCGGCTTATAGACAGGTGCGGCCTATATATGTAGAAAAATAAAATTCTTTGAAAATTTAGTTGATGCGGCTTATATTCAGGTGCGCTCAATAGTCCGGAAAATACGGTAATTGCAGTTGCCTTTGTGAATGGCATTGTACTGGTGTGTACCTTTGCAGTGCGTCCCGTTGCCTTCGTATCCAGCGACGCACACACAGGCCGGAGCACTGCCCTGAGGTCCAGTGATACAGCTGCAGCAAACACACATTATAGTAATTAATCAACACAAACATGAGAAACAAGCTTAGATCAGGGACGCTTTCTTACTTAGCGTTCTGGTCACAGATTCCTCCACAGGCGTCATCTCGGATTTCTGGCAAACATCAGTTTTGTTAGGTTGGGAAACAGTTTCTGATCCCAGCATTGTCAATAATCTTACACACTCTACAAGCCATAATTTAAAAATCTCTATTATCAGGCTTTCCGTCATGGTTTTCCTGTTCGCAACTGGACATATGCAAGTGCAAGTGCATTCTTAACCAACTAAGCAATGTACATTATACTGCTAATTTTGACTCTAGTTAAATAAATGATGTTTGATATCATCTAAGATTTTGTTGTAATTTGGATTGGATTAGTTAATACTGTATTGTTGAAAACCTTAGGGTATATAGACAGCATTACGACACTGGTCCATTGATCAGTTGTTGTGTATTTTACCGATGGAGCAGGTAGATCCTTTCCAGCCTTTGTAGCAGTCACAGCGTCCACTTCCTGTTAGTCCGTCAGCACATTTCCCATGGTCACACCGGCACTCTGAAACACAACAGAGCCTGGGAATGCCATGGATCATTATAGCAGGCTGCTCAGTTGGTTGATTAAACGATGCATGTGAAACGAAGGAGCATCATTTTGAACAAAATAATGAATGAATAATGAGGTAACTTATCATGCTAACTGCTGCAGAAAAAAAATATGTACAGTATGCAGGCCGCTAAGCACTACTCTATTGTACCTAAGACACCATTATTCATCATGGATGGGATTCCACTATAGAAAAGGTGCTGTGTCATTAGAGACCAACCAGACCACCAACACGTAACCCTGGGCTCAGATGCCAGATGTTCTGCTGGTGCTGGCAGTCTGAGTGAGGGTCTGTGGTGCAAGTACTAATACTAGTTTCCCATTTATCCATTTTTCCTCCACCAGTTTGATCGCCCCCCGTACTCACGTTGGGTGCAGTTGTTTCCGTATCTGCCGGGCTCACAGTCTTCACAGGACGTCCCGTGGAAGCCCTCAAAGCAGCGGCACTCCCCGTTCCCCTCATGGCCGTCCTGACACTGGCCATGGTATGAGCAGGGGCTGCCCACGTCACCGGGACATTTGTAACATTCATGGCCGTAGTAACCGGGGCAACACGAGTGGTCCTATGGTACAGAGACACAGCACCACAGCTTTAAGCTTTAGGAGATTTCTGTAATGAGGTAACTGGCGAGGGCTACTATTCTTCGTCGGTTTCTTTTTATTATTTTCTTCCGACAAAACGATCAACGAAAGTCTCACATGGGGGTATAGAATCGATCGGCCTGTCCAAAAATTTGATAAAATGGGCATCGTGACAATGCCCGAAGTGACCCAACTCAACAGCGCCGCCTAGAACAGGCAAAGTTTGTCGCAGGCAAACGAAATTCGGAACAGTGATAGAGAACAATGAGACAATGAATTAACACATGCCTCTATGATAAACAGGAAGTCGGCCATCTTGGATCAAAAATTTGCCACAGTTTTGACTACACGTTGGCAAAACACATCTGGTTGACATGTCACATCTAGACACATAGGTTCACAATAATTATCCATTTTTGGGTTTTTTTGTTTTGTTTTTGCCCAGAGCACACCAGCGAAAAACACTTTCATTTCGTGTTTCTTTGATGACCTTTCACGGCCACAGGCATTGGCCTAGAGAGTATAGCGCCCCTTAGACATGAAATGCCACTATTATCGGATTCGTGCTGAAATTTGAGTCACTAATGTGTGACCTCAGCCTAAATATAATAGACTATAAAGTATATGAAAAGTGTACACTATAACGCCCCCTACCTAATGTCAGCATTATCAGATTTGTACCAAATTTGGGGATTAAATTCTATGCATGATTATGAGCAAAAAAATATTTAACACACATGGGGCATTTTTCACTGTTGGCCAGCAGGGGCGCAAAGACTCCCCCCCCCAAAAAATATTTTAAAATATCTTACATGCACATGCTTTGTCCGATCGTACTCGTACTAAAATTTCTGTCAGTTATACACTGCATGACCGTGATACCACTGATATATCAAACACAACTATCAGTGCTACAGCAAGTTTGCTATGGGGAGAAAAAAAATTACTTTGACATTAATTTGTGAAACTTTGCAGAACATCCACTGAGGTGGTCCAAATCATAAAGGTCAGAGAGACCTATGCCTTAGTTTTTATACTTTTGCCTCTAGAATATTCACATTTTCCAATTTTAAAGGTGCACTATGTCATTTTTCTGGCGGAGAATCTGTTGGCCTGGGCTCCTGTCGGGAAGAGAGGATGGCGTGCCGGGGAGGTCACGAGTCCCCAGCAGTCTGGAGAGGGGCGTGCGTGGTGGAGGCTTTAATTTACTTTAAAATTAAAAAAGCACCACAAAAATTATCCATGAAGTGATAAAAAAAAAAAAAAGATAACCCTAGTTTCAGCCTTTCAGTTATGGGTATTACTAATTAGTAGTATCTAGTGTTGTGTAACAGAGCTTCAGACAGAGTAGAGCCTCCAGTTAGCTTCCTACCCCCAGGGAATGTAAATGACATCAGCTGCAAAGTGTCAATACTGATTTAGATACTAAAATGATAACATTACATTAATATGACCATGTGGACTTGTATTCTGACACAGATCAAGATTATTCTGTTGTCTTTATAGTGATTGTTTCAGTACAGTATGGATACTTATTTAAAATGGTATCAAGGTATCTTTTTTTTTCCAGACAACCTATTCTCCTGTTTTTGGATCAATCAAATTCAATTCAGTGATATGCAAATCAAACGTAACTTTTTGGTAATGGTTTGTTCATGATCCACATGAGTCTTTGGATATACGGCCTGTGTCTGTTCAGCTGTGTTCTTACTGTGGTCGTCTGCAGGCACTTGATGATACAGCCCGGCACAGACTTGGACCTAGAGCCGACACGTTTGCGGAATTTACAGTTAGACTTCATGTTGGAAGGAAACTCATTCAAGACCTGTAGACAACACAAAAATGAGTGAGAAAAGCTTTTAAGACTGGACTAGGGATTGTTTATCAGTTATCGCATAATAATAAACTTTACTTTCACTTAACATACATTTTTACTATGATATACCAGACTACGGCTATCTATAAATACTAGGCTAGAAACATGGTCTGACATAAAATACAACTATCGGCAAATATCGGTTATCAGCCACAGCACTGAACCCATCTCAGATCAAACTAAACCAGCCACTCCAGATTGAAGAGTGTTTCAGACCTCAAATATTATATGGAGGATTACTATAAATGTTATGGCACTGACTGATTCCAAAGTATTCAGTATTTATTCAGTTCTCAAAATGACAGAAACTGACCGGTTTGTATTTCAATGAACAGCGAGGAGGTCCATCACAGTCTGTGCATCGACCCTGACAAAGACACACACACACACAAAAAACAAACAAGGACTCAAGATCCCAAGGCAAAACTGTGGTTGGACTGAGAAGCAAGAGAGTAGAATGATTAAACTATTTGCAAAGATCTTGGAACAGAAATGAGGATCAAATAAGTCACACCATGTTTACCGTTTGCTATGTAAGACAGTATAACCAAAACCAAACCAGAGTTGTCTGCTTACATTCACTTGCATCACAACTGGTTTTCCACATCTGTTCCTCTGCACTCTGAGAACCTGACTGAGAACCAAAATGATTCCAGACGCAGTCTCAATGAAGCTTTTATCGACAGAAACGTCATTCACAGCCGTCTGTAGCAAAAACACAAGACACGCACAAGTAAAATTACAACAATGACCCAAAACAATTAAACAAAACAAACAGGAATCATATTTGGAGCTTCTGTAGTGAAATATAAACAGGTAAAACTATAGTTGTTAAGTGATAATGTCACTTCTGGGTCAAACTGGTAACTTCACATCTGTTCTAGCTTTGTTTTTCTATTGATTTTTTTTTTTTTTTTTTGCCACAATCCTTGGACCCGGAAGTGGCATCACACTTAACAAGTCTATTCTGAAATGTCAGTGAATGGCGCTTGTGTCAGTTGTATTCATCGTAAGACTAGACTACCTGATTTTTGTCATTGATGTGAAACTGCAGCTGATATTCTTTCCCCAGGAGTGTGCTTTTGACCAAACCATCGTAGAGCTGGTCCGGATACAGAACAGAGCCAGGAATCACGTGGTACTTGAACGTATCGGAGTCCTACAAGAAAACAAGAGATGAGACCGAGGCTAGAAACATGGTCTGATATAAAATCTAAATAATTTTTTTTTTCATGCAATGGAAACACTCTTTATATATTATTCAAGCCGTGTCTGCACCCTTCCAAACAAGTCTAAGTAGTTTCTGCTCATTACCAGTTCAGTGGAGTTGCTCTTTTGAATGTATTCTCTAATGGCCTCGTCTGTGGGCAGTAGGAGAGAGAAACTGGACTGTAGCTCGCCAGAGAGATTATACAGCTGTAATGACAATAATATTATCTGATTAAGTAGGGGATTTTATGTACAGTTTTATCAACATGATCTAAAAAAATATTGTTAAATGGAGCCTGAAATGGGCACAAGTGCAATACCAGTGCATAGTTTCTGAACAGACTGAAGTTGGTGGTTGTGTTGAGAAAGCCCATTAGCACCGGAGGGTCTGGAGGAATTTCAGTCAGAGCAGGAGCCAGGACCTGAAGGGTAACAGCATCAGATACAATAAAACACAAATAAAGAGGTACAAATGGAACAAGAGTAAATTTAGTCTGGAAAACCTAACTTGGCTCCCATCTACCTCACTGCTTCTCCAGAGTTTACCTGCTCGTCAGCCTTCATCACCTCACTCCAGTTACTCCTTTCCGTCGCTCACTGCACCTCCTCTTCGTCCAATCAGCGCCCAGTCTGCCCAGTTTAAAACGCCATTGCAGATGCGTTTGTACATCGCCCCACCTCCTCCCTAGCATCCTGTCGGCTTCTCGCTATCTCATCGTCCCCTTCACTCTCCTCATCCTCTCATTGTCCACTTGACTCTCCTCATCCTCTCATCGTCCCCTTCACTCTCCTCATCCTCTCATCGTCCCCTTCACTCTCCTCATCCTCTCATCGTCCCCTTCACTCTCCTCATCCTCTCATCGTCCCCTTCACTCTCCTCATCCTCTCACTGTCCACTTGACTCTCCTCATCCTCTCATCGTCCCCTTCACTCTCCTCATCCTCTCATCGTCCCCTTCACTCTCCTCATCCTCTCATCGTCCCCTTCACTCTCCTCATCCTCTCATCGTCCCCTTCACTCTCCTCATCCTCTCACTGTCCACTTCACTCTCCTCATCCTCTCATCGTCTCCTTTGCTCTCCTCATCCTCTCATCGTCCCCTTCACTCTCCTCATCCTCTCATCGTCTCCTTTGCTCTCCTCATCCTCTCATCGTCTTCTTCACTCTCCTCATCCTCTCATCATCTCCTTTGCTCTCCTCATCCTCTCATCGTCTTCTTCACTCTCCTCATCCTCTCATCATCCTTTTTCTTCTCTGGCTCTTGGCGAGGGCGGACGCGTTTTCTCTCCTCTCCTGCCCCTTATCTTTCCCTGCTCTGCTCTCTGTCTTGTCTGGTCTAGTGTCTAGTCTTTTTCCCTGAGTGACTCTCTCCGCTCTGCTCTCCAAAACCAAATTTATTATGGATCTGATAAATTGGTCTCTGACCGCTATTGACACCATTTTTTCAACAAGACAAGCAGGGTGGGCGAACCTGCGTGCCCCGCCGGAACCTACGCTGCCGGATACACGATGGACGGTTGGGACAAGTTGTGTGTCTGTCAGCGCTTTCCGTAGAGGACATAGAAGATTTATACCTATTCGGAACCATGATTACAGGACTTTTGCTGATTGGATTAGGCGTGGCCCTGTCTTTCAAGAAAAATCAGAGCACCGAGGCAGCTGTTCAAAGCCCCACTTGGCTGCCCGGATTGATCGGAACGATGGGCAAAGCTGCCGATACTCAGACTGTGACTTTGAGCCGTATCATGGAAGGTTTGGTGGCCTCGCACCGCACTTTGGAAAAAACTTTGGAAAACATCTCGGAGAGGTTAGCGGCTATGGATCGCAGACTGGATGGAACTTTGGCTCTAATTCGCAACAGGGAAAACATCTAGGAGAATTTTGGCTGCTCTGCATAGAGAGATGACCTTGAGACCAATTGGACAAACAAGAGCAGTGTTTAAAGAATTGGTGCAGCTGCTCGCTCTAAAACTATAACAACGCAATCTTATCTTTTGGCCTCCCCAAGCCAGTACTGGTCACGACCAAGGCCGGGCTGGTGTCAAATCGCCCTGAGATTACAGCGGAGTGAGCCTGGCCCCTCCCAAACCCCCTCGCAGCTTTGTACCCCCGACCAGGTGGGCGGGTCCGTGTATAAGCGCCGTCATTGGATGCAGGATCCGGATGCTGTCTTGCCTATGTTGGACTTCCTCACACCCCTCCCCTCCCCTGTTGCTCGTCCTGTGAAATGTTTGTATTGTGTTTTGACTATGTTGCTGATGCTCGGAGGTGTTTTTTTTTGTGTACTCACTCCATACGATGCCCCATTAGGAGCATGGTCTGGGGGTGATTCTCTTTTTTTCTCCTCCCCCTGTCCTCATGTGATGCTGTATTTTGTTTATTTCTACTGGAATTTCCCCACTGTGGGACTAATAAAGGCATATCTTATCCCCTTCACTCTCCTCATCCTCTCATCGTCTCCTTTGCTCTCCTCATACTCTCATCGTCTCCTTTGCTCTCCTCATCCTCTCATCTTCCCCTTCACTCTCCTCCTCCTCTCATCTTCCCCTTCACTCTCCTCATCCTCTCATCGTCTTCTTCACTCTCCTCATCCTCTCATCTTCCCCTTCACTCTCCTCCTCCTCTCATCTTCCCCTTCACTCTCCTCCTCCTCTCATCCTCCCCTTCACTCTCCTCATCCTCTCATCGTCTTCTTCACTCTCCTCATCCTCTCATCTTCCCCTTCACTCTCCTCCTCCTCTCATCTTCCCCTTCACTCTCCTCCTCCTCTCATCATCCCCTTCACTCTCCTCCTCCTCTCATCTTCCCCTTCACTCTCCTCTACTATTCTCTTTGTTTCTGAGTCCCTCCAGGTTTAATTACGTTTTCCTAAGTCACTCTGGTGCACATATTCAGTCACTACCTGGTCTATGATGTGGATGTAGCCGTTGATGGCAGGACGGTTGTGGTCAGTGATGGTGGCATTTCCAATCTGGATTATCTGCAACAAAGTAAAAAAAAGTTACTCAAAAATGGACAAGGTGAAAATGAAAAACAGATTTCTTTTTAAAATAAAACATCAACATAATAATAAAATTCTAAATGTCATGTGGTCAAAAAATTAGATGAAAGGTAAAATTCAAATATATAATATGCTGTACTTTGTATTTTAATTAAGCCAGTCCACTTCTCAGTAAATGTTGATTGGGGATTTTTTATTTTTTATTTTTTTATTTTTTTTAGGAGAGCGTTTAAAAGTGGTAGGAGTGTTGAGTTTGTAAGCTAGAATTATGAATAAATACAAAAGAATGTAGTAATATTGGCCCATGTATTCAATGAGAGTTTATTTGCTCTTTGTAAACATGAACATACAAATAAATTCATCAATTAAAAAAGGGCCATTA
Source organism: Taenioides sp. WSHXM2023 (assembly GCA_029959045.1). Taxonomy (NCBI): domain Eukaryota; kingdom Metazoa; phylum Chordata; class Actinopteri; order Gobiiformes; family Gobiidae; genus Taenioides; species Taenioides sp. WSHXM2023. Next base: position 26,681,073 of record CM057100.1, read on the forward strand.
TTACAATATAGAAGAGCAACCCTGACCAATGTACTGACAGTCTTTTGCTGCAAGGAACTGTGGGAGTTGTAGTGTCGGAGGCTCACCCCAGTACTGGTTTTGCTGACTTCCCATTTGGTCGGAGGATTCAGAGTGGACACTTTAGTTCCCACCAGTTTATCCAGGTCTTCCACAGAGTACACTCCAGGTAAAATATGAGCGCTGTAAAAATCAGAAGACTCTGATCAAGAAGCAAATAAAATCTCTATCAGCACAAAGGGCAAGGGCAAAACAACATTGTGTTCAACAACTCTATTTCCAACATTCAGTCGTTTAAGTACAAACTCTATTCAACAACTCTATTTCCAACATTCAGTCGTTTAAGTACAAAGTAATAACTAACTGTATGAAGTGAAGGGCGTGGTGTTGACTGGACCAGAAGCTGTATTGCTCTGAGCTGTAGTTCATCATGGCCTCCCTAGAGGGCGCCAGCACCGTGATGTTCCCATAGAGATACTCTGAGGTAAGTCTGCTAGTCTGTTCGCAGTGTGACAGAATAAAAACATCAAATCAGAAATTGGAAATGTTAAAAGAGTATACAGAAATTAATTTTAAGAATATGAAGTCAACAGTATATTTAAAACATGCAAACTAATACTCCAGCAAGGTACTCCTGGGGTGAATAGTCTTTCTCTCTCTTCCTTTTTTCCCTTTTTTGCTTCATCTCACCCTTAAAAAACTGTAGAGATTGGACAGCCTCCACCGCATCATTTCCAGTTCCTGCACACAAGCAAGGAGAGACCAGGGACAGAGAAGTTATAATAAACTCCCCTGATTTATTATTTCAACATCTGGGAGTTTGATCCTTCATTTACCTCCAGGACTGTGCCATAGCAAGTCCTGCCGTTGCCATGGTAACCATCCGGACAAGTACAGGTGTGGGTTCCGGCCTCAAGTTGTTTACAGGTCGCCTGGGAATAACACAAAGAAGAAAAACTAACAAAGCATTGTGGGAAAAGTCATTATGAAGCCAGAAAGACAGCAGTGAATACATTGAGTAATAGCTCAAGTGTTCAAAGGTACCACGTATGCTCAGATTACATCGTAACATGATATCCATCTATAGAGAATAACCGAGACGGGAGCAGGACAAAAAAGAAAAATCATGAATACGTGAAATGCAGTGACATCACGTTGGGGGTGGTCCACATGGATCTCTAATGATGGAATGTTTAGGAGTTACCACGGTGACACAATACACACAATAGCAAATGTAGTGTCTGTTTTACCGTTTGAATCTTGAGAAACATACAACCCCTTTAAGTAAGTTATGGGGAGCCTCTGCATTCTAATCTGTCATGGTCGCCCGAGAGACCCCTCACTCTAAGAACATCTGGAAATGTTTAAGTCTGTATCTCGGACATATAGAAGTGGTCAGATTACGGTGGGATGTCCTATAGAAAGCTACATATATGTGGGCAAATCCTTTGTTCAGGGTGTTCTCTTTGATTGGCTTCGAGGCGCCCGGACCCTCTGTCTGTAATTGGCTTATACTCTGTTTTTTGTAATAAACAGTATTCACACTAGCAGAGCCTGGTTTTTGGATTCTTCCCATAACATCCCACTGGTGCGGGAAACCCAAGCAGCCACAGGTGAGAAACGACACAAACACGGTCAAAAAAGTTTTAAGATGTCCTGTTTAGGTGTTTTATTTTCAGCAAAAAAAAAAGTGTGACTAACTGAAAAACTGTTGGCGAATGCTGTGATTGTGACTGTAATTGTATGTCTATGTGTGAGAGACTTGTTTAACAGCACAAATCTGCTCATCTGTTGTAGTTCCAGCTAAATCAACTCTTTCTTTTCAGATTGTGTTCAAATAAAGCACATTTTAAATCTAATAAAACCCCAGACAGAGCAGAGCATACAGTTAGCATCAAACCCCCAAGGGATTGTTGACGACATCAGCTGCAAATTATCAATTGAGGGGAAAAAATAAAATAAAATAAACTGACTTTTATGTGCTACAAATGTTTTTTTTTTTTTTAGACAATTATTCTTAAACGCAAGAAAAAATGTCGTCTGTCAAAATAAAAGCCGGTTTAGACATGGAGCCGCACTCACTACATTCTGAAGGTAAAATGTCGTGCACTGAGACGCTGTTACCAGTTCGTGACATCCTCCGTTGTTCTCCCTGCAGGGGTTAATGAGGTCACACACTTTTCCATTTCCCATGTAACCTTTTTTGCACACACACTCAGCCTGTGAACACAAACAAAGGACTTAAACAATGTGGTTAAACTGGCAAGAAAAACAAATTTTAGTCTCCCACTGCAAAAGAAAATTTAATTCTGTCAACTCTTGGATGAGCAGCGAAACGTCTTCACTCCAAAACTTTTATCCAGTTCACAGAATTAAATTTTCTTTTGCTATGGAACTGAAGGATTACACATGTCTCTCTACCACCACATTATTAAAACTATTCTATTTTTCTGCAATTTATTCATTTTATTAAGTCATAAAACACAAACAAGTCTACAGCATGGACAGTGGAGGGTTTGTAGTCAACCACAGATTTAATTTTTTCAGAGGCTAAGTAGAGTGACATGTTCTGTATAACTATAAATAATTAATATGCACATTTTTGGTGTGGTTGGATTGATAACTGTGGATTTTCTTACTGGGCAGATGTTTTTCATTTCCCAATAGAGGAATATTGGCTTCTGCACCCATCAAAGTAAAGGGCACGTATACATTTAATAATCTAAAATAATAATAATGACAACAATGGATTCCACACTTCAAATCAAATGTTAGAGTTAAAATAAATGTGAGAAGAAGACACCGTAACTATAATTGACATCCATTTTCTTTGTTTTGCGTTGTTACTGTTCCTTTAGTATGTCGCCATCTTTATGAAATCAAACTTTCTCAGTGGTAATGTAAAATAAACGGACAAAAAAGCACTGCAATTGGGCTACAGATGAAAAGTACTTCATTTTGCTTCTAAAACTGTTTTGTTATTTTATTTTTTAGCTCTTAAGATTCTATTGTGATTCTATTGTGAATAATCATGATTATGGATTAACCGTATAATCTTATTAACAGTAGTAGTTCAAATTCATATATATATATTTTTAGATTTCATTTGCACATACAAGTAAAAAACATTGCACACATTTCCCTTGCTGTACCTGGGCTGGGCCGATGTGAACACAGGTGGCGTTGGGGCTACAGCCTCCTCTGGATTCGCTCTGACAGAGGTTGATCTCCACACACACTTTCCCATCGCCGCTCCACCCCTCGGCACAGACGCAGGACGCATTACCAGGACCATTGTACACACACTCCGCCTGCAAGAGAGCGAGCCAGTGTGAGAGTTTCTACTAAAAGCTTTAGAACTGACATTTTCCTAAAAACAATTCCATCAGGAGAGACACGGACAGGCACATTTTGTTGCTTGTTTAGGAAATACTGGTAGCTTCTTTTGCCTCCTTTAAAATTGCGTTTTCGATTAGATTACAATTAATCTTGCACCCGTAAATGTGAGTGCGACAGAAATCAGTTAAATTGTCTATTAAGTTTACATGGAAACAATATCTCCTCCTAAAAACTGGACACTGATGACATGGGAGAGAAGATTGAGAGGATGAAGTGGCGATGAAGTTTCTACTAATGCAGTAGAAATGAGGCAGAGGAGGGTTTTGACTCAACAGCAAAAGGATGCAGAGGAGTGAGTGTGTTTTAATGGCTTGAGAGGTGATTTGTTTAGAGGCAAAAGAAGTTTGCCATTGGTATGAGAACTAGTAGTGAAAGGAACATACTGCTTCATTGTACCAGTGGTTTTCTTGAGTTATCATCCATCCGACCATTTATAAGGATGTTTTTTGTCATAAAAAATACTATTTATATAGAAATCTTATCCAATTTCACCCCTTCTACTTATTGTATTTCAACCATTCCAAATCCTATGAAACTATATAACCTATGAAACATTAACATGACTGAAACCTCCTCACGTTAGCATCACAGGCTCCACGGCTGCTCTTGAGGCAGGGGTTGATGGGAGAACACGAGTGCCCGTCTCCTTCGTATCCGTCTCGACAGATACAACTGTAAAAAACAAAAAAGGCTTCACTTGTGCTTTTTAGTTTAGATCAAGAGGTGAGCTCAATATCAACTTAATTATCTCATTCTCTGCTTGCTTTCAGGTTTTTTTCCCTAAAATATAATTATATTTAAGATTTTACTAACCTTGCCTATTTTTTTTTTGTTTGTTTATAATTTTACTTTCTGTTTGGATATGGGCAGCAGATGTGACAAAAGTAGAGTAGAGGTAATTCCATAAATGTTTCTTTGCAACCATAAAGTCAACAAGGGTCAAATCTCGTCACAATAATTATGATTGTGCTTCCTGTATTTTGCACAAAGCTCCCATGTGTTGGTGAGATTCCTACACAGTGTTGATGCCGCTGTGGATGCAGAATGCGTGGATGTGGCAGTGCTCCATCAGTCCATCTGAGTTACATGGCATTTCTTGTTTGTCACAGAAATCTCCAGAGAATCCTTCCAAACAGGAGCCAACACGACAGAGCCCCCTACTGCCTGGACGGTTGTCGCACACGCCGTGAACGCACCTACATTCTGAAAGAAAAAAAAAGAGCATTTTAATCCAAGCAATCAGGAATGTATTGTTTTGTCCACTGAACTTGGCTGGGAGAAAAATAAAAAAAATGGTTGAAAATGTACTGAAATTTTGTAGTATTGCATCAGTATGGAACACTAGACTAGAGATATTTGCACTTTTTAGCATATCAGCTATCGGCCTTAAATTTTGAACATAGGCTGATCTGCTGGTGTGGCTTTCCATCGGACTAAAGGGAAGACATTTAACTTGAACAAGACCCCGAGATACTTGAACTCCTGCAGTGTCTGCAGTGATGCGGTCGCTGTATCGGACCGTTGTGGTGAAGAGGGAGCTGAGCCAAAAGGCAAAGTTCACGATTTACCGTCAATCTACGTTCCTACCCTCACCTATGGTCATGAGCTTTGGGTAATGACCGAAAGGACAAGATCGCGGATACAAGCGGCTGAAATGAGTTTCCTCCGCAGAGTGGCTGGGCGCTCCCTTAGAGATAGGGTGAGGAGCTCAGTCACACGGACGGAGGTTGGAGTAGAGCCGCTGCTCCTCCACATCGAGAGGAGCAGCTGACGTGGCTCGGGCATATGTTCCGGATGCCTCCTGGATGCCTCTCTCGGGAGGTTTTCTGGGCATGTCCCACCAGGAGGAGGCCCCGGGGAAGACCCAGGACATGCTGGAGGGACTATGTCTCTCGGCTGGCCTGGGAACGCCTTGGGGTCCCCCCAGAGGAGCTGGAGGAAGTGTCTGGGGTGAAGGAAGTCTGGGAGTCCCTGCTTAGACTGTTGCCCCCGTGACCCAGCCCCAGATAAGCGGAAAAAAAATGGATGGATGGAATTTAACTTTATCATAACACTTTAGTGCGAAGAGGGCACTCCCAAAAAGCAACTACATAGATCTTATTGGTTTGCACTAGTGACACAAGATTGTGGATAGGTTTATTTTGTAATTTCAATTAATATAATTTGGTTAAAAGTATCAATGGGCCCTACATATCGGCCCAAAAATATTGGCAGAGCTTATCAGCCATAGGTTGTTTTAATTTCAAAACAATCGGTACAGCGTTGGCCATGAAAAAAACCACATCATTCGATCCCTACACCAGATGTTTGTTCATAAAGAAACATACACAATAAGTCATTTAAAAATAGTAATTCCAGTAATTCTGATTCCTAATTGCAAATGCATTTTAGAAAGACCACATTTTAACCATCGGATTTGTATAGCGCCTTTTTTCACATTTTGGGCCTTTAAGAAACCAAATAAATCAATCTCTTTATCAAAACTGCACATTATTTTAAATTCAACTCATTTGAAAACAGACTACACATGTATTGTAAGTGTGTGTGTGTGTGTGTGTGTGTGTGTGTGTGTGTGTGTGTACATGTATATATGTGTGTGTGTTCTTGTTTGGTCACCTTCGTCACAGTTCTCTCCGTGTTTGCTGTGGTCCGAACAGATGTGACAGGCCACGCCCTCAAAGCCGGGCCGACAAGCGCACGACCCATCGCCATTTATGCCATCGGAGCACTGTGGGAGAGTGAAGTTAACGTTCATCAATGTGCCCGCTGCCACTCAATCAATATATGAGCAATAAACAAGCAGCATTATTGACCAAAACAGTCCAGCTGTTGCTTCAAATGTACCGGTACCTGTTGCTATAAAACTAACTTCTAGGGTATAATTCTACAAAAGAACATGACAGTAGAGATGGGCAATATTGACAAAAAATCTTGTTTTTGTTTTTTGTATTGTTTTAACAGGCATCTAGAGCTCTCATGACACAAGACCTCGTGAGAGAAAAGAGCCACAAGATTATGCACACATGAGAAAAATGATCTTGTGACATTTTTTTATCCATGTGTTAAAACCCTTTTATGTCCAATCCAAATGTAAAGTGCCAGTGACTTGCACCGCCTTGAGAAGCTGTAGTTCCAGAACGCAGTGACAAAACGACACTGACAACTAAAATATTAAATAAAATGCATACAAAATGTAAAGTGAGTTGCACAATTTATTTATAACAACTTAATGTCAAATCTAGACTTGTCTTGTTCTCGTATCTTCGTGAGAATCGTGACCCGTCCCATCTCTAATCAGGAATGTGCAAAAAAGTGTTCGTAAATGTGTTGACAGAGGTTCAAGTCTTGCACAAACATGAATGGACCATAAAATTAACCACAAAAGGGCAGAAATATCACTTTATACCTTCGTTTGGGAGATTACACTAGATGTTTCTGTCTCTTTAAGGTCCGTATTAATAGTTTTAACTGTAGACAATAAACTGAATATTCTGCTTTTGCATATTTCCAAACCTCTACATGACACAACCTAGTTTTGCAAGACAAGCTGAACATTACAAAATTACTAGTTTGACTCTCACCGTTCCCTTGTCGAAACAGGGATGTTCGAAGCCTCCGATGCAGGGCTTACAGTCTGGACCATAAAACCCTTTACAGCACTCTGCCACCTGTAGAGAAACAGTGTTATTCTCCTCTCGGAAAGGACATAAACAGATTAAACCATTATTATTTCATTCTGCTGTGAGGTAGAACTTGAGCAATAACAGTTGGATACCATTTTAAAATAACTACACTTTGTTCATGCTTTATTAAGGATTATTAAAGACTTTGTTATTAAAAATTGCTTATTAAGAATGATTCAGGTTTAAGTTTTAAGTTTTCAATTAAGATGAGCGTATTAATTAGGTAGTTAAGCATAAATCCTTCTTAATAATTAAAGGGTAGTTAATATAAAATGTTACCAACAGTTGTTTAGTCCTAGACAGACGGCTTTTTGGGGACAGAAGGGATGAGGTAGCAGTGGTTGCCTCAGTAATTTGTCAAATGTCTGTGGTTGGAAAAAGTCATATTGTCTGTCTTACTATTTTTGTGGTGTTGCAGTATTTGGCACAGCCTTTGCTCATAAATGGCTGAGAGTCAGAGATCTGGTACTCGCATCCTGTCATGTGGCTCTCCTTCAAAAACACACACACAGTTATAGAAGCTTGTTTCAAATGTAATAGAAAGTACAGTATAATACAGGACGGTACCATCTCCACACTTCCCACAGTACAGCTGGTCTTAAACAGGTAACTGCAGCGAACACACGGGCCCTGGAAACACAAATATTCACAATTCAAGAAATGCCAAGATCACTTTATAGGTCCTAACATTTCCTTTATTATAAAGATATTCTTGAACACACGGCCTGCCACATACACAGGCATAGACACTGTTCGACTAATACGTATAAATCCATAAAACACCACTAAATTTAGTAGGTATATTCAAGAGCAGTGCTACAAAAACATTGCAAGGGTCTGTACTTGACAATAGAAAACTGAATAAACCTTCAAATGCATCGAGCATTTACAAATAAAATTCAAATAAATTAAGTTTGCTGATCACCACAGACAAAAATAATAAACCAATCACAAAAATAAATGTATAGTTTTCCAAGTCTTTACTGTCCTATAATCCTGTTTGATGCTTACTAATTTGTTTAGAAGTGGTTAACTCACCACAGTGATCTTGTTTTCGACGATATCACAGCGATGAGGCATTATGGGTATAATGGTGGGCGGGATCAACAGCCCATCAATCATATGGATGATCCCATTAGAGGCCATGAAGTTTGTGCTGACAAGATGGATGCTCTTGTCCCCAAGCACCAACTGGCCCTGTGTGGCAGATTTAAGAGGTTAATAGGGGTAACTTTGTTATAAACAATAAAGTATAAATGTAACTATCTCAGTCTGATACCTCTTATCCAGTGACTCCTCAAGCCATTCATACAATATAACCCCAATCTGTCCCCTATATCACCCTGCATGTTTCCCTAGTTTCTGCTGAAGCATACTGCAAACCCTCTATTAAGTTAATTAATGATTAACTTCTTTCATCAAATTGTTTTTATCGGCTTGGGGCAGTCCATATTAATGCACAGTGACATACAAGCTGTAAACACGCCCTACTGCAGCCATGGGCTATTTTCCATCTGTTGTCCCACTTTTGCTCTCACATACACACACTTATTCATACACCAGCCTACAGAGACACTGGAGGCAAGGTTGGTGAAGTTTCTTGCCTAAGGACACAAAAACAGTTTGCACTAGAGCAGGGGTCCTTTTTCCTCTGGTGAGCTAATAATTTTAGTAGTTGCAAGAAATTGAATTGATATAAGAAAGACAGCACAGTTTACATGGGGTAGAGTTAGATGCCTGTAAAACATAAACAATTATCTATTTATTAGTGCACAGAGATAGGCATCAAAACTGTACATTTAAAACAGCAGCAGTCATGTAATTAATTAATTTTGAGTTATTCAGTATAATAAGTGAAAATCAGAAATGCCTTGGGGAAGCACTTGAAGGTGGGTGAAGAGTTACTGGTAGCTTCTAAGCTTTAGGTGCTCCAGCTACACTTTGGCACCTGGCACCCCCAGCGGTCTCCCATCCAAGAACTAACCCAGCCCAGCCCTGCTTAGCTCCAGAAAGACTGAGCCTTCTCAAAGAGGTATGGCCGTGTCATGGTTTATTCACTCAAAAATCAAATGAATCTGTCTTTTTGTGAATGTAATATGGTTATTTATGCTACAGGTTTTGGATACTGTAACTTAAACCATTCCCGAGACTTGTGGCGGAGTCCTTTCTAATCCCCATGATCAGCGCCATGGTCTAGACTCACATTGTCGTTCACAGAGACACGGATGAATTGATTGGCCATAGTGCGGATTTGAGGTAGAACAGCCAATTCATCTGACGTCAACTGCAACAGAAAAAAAAATATATTTTATTTATTAACGATTTTAAAGACAGTTAGTGAGAAAAAAAAAACAAGAAACAAGGAATAACTCAAAGGAGACTGCTGTTGCCTCATAGCTGCTTCAAACACATAAAATAGAATCACAGATGTGCAGTTCACTGAAAAGGAAGTGTGGTGTGGTAGACACTATAGACTCAGAGTGCTGCTCACCGAGGCTTGAGAAATCATGTGGTGTCTGAGCAGTTCCTGCAGCTTGTGTTTGGCCTAAAATAACATAAATGAATCACAGTTAAAGTCATCTCAAGAAAAAGGACAAACCAGGACTGAAGTCGGGCTTAACTCATCTGTGTTGGTAATTGTGTTGTTTTGTTGGAATGTAAAAGTTATTAGAATTTATAATAATAAATGTACTGCTTAACCTACTGCCAAATGTAATAAAGTAATAATAATGTAATAAAACAATAATAATCTACTGCCAAATGTAATAAACAATAATTTAGATAAAAACTCCTGACTGAAGATTAGAATGGGTACAGTTTAAAAGATGCACATGCACATACCTGTGAAAGAATTAAGTAATGCTGTGATGCAGATTTTGTCCAAACTATTTTTAGGAAGACAGAGCGTTCTCATAGAGGTGGGGTTGTGTACTGGTTTATTCACTCAAAACTCACATCAAATCACATCAGGTGATGGCTGCTTTTGTGGCTACTTGTCTCACATACTGAGCAGTTTTTTAAATGTTTTGTTTTTTGAGCTCATTTTTAACATCATATCATGGAATTTAAACCAACTAAGAAGTGCAGCATGTGCAGTTTAAAGGACACAAGAAAGGGACTGTGGGATTTTGTGAAATGAGTTGTTTCTTCTTCCTGTATCCATGGAGAGTGTGCAAGAGGCTAGCTAAGGAGCTAATTATGGACATTTGAGATACTACAGGCTTTTTACACCATATGTAGCAGCAAATGTGGTAGAAGACCTTCCAGAGGAAATACTTTGAGGGAATGAACCATTTCATTACCAAGCAAAACAACAGAGCAGAGTAAGAGTGAGGCCTTTTCTGTTGTGTTCACCTGGTTCCCCCTGGACACTGCTTCAGGACACAGAGGGACACTTTGGCTCTTCCTCTCCTCAAACTGCCCTGACACAGATCTGCTGACCCTCCCTGACCAGTCCTCCTGTTAAACTGACCTGAGACCTTTGACTGAGACACAAAGGCCACTGAGAGTAAATGCAGTATAAATGTGACTGCAGCAAAACTTGAATTTCCCTCAGGATCAGTAAAGTATCTCTCACTCTCATTAATCTTTAATTTGTTACAGATTACATTAATTTGTAAGACTCTGATATAGTTATTTATGCTACAACTGTTCCCCTGGTAGGTGTCGTGGTCTAGACTCATATTGCCTATTTCAAGCTCAATTTCTGTTTATTCTTCACTGTTTTAAAAAAAAGCATTGATGAAAATTGTAGAAATAACACTAGTTAGTTGCTCTGGAAAAGCTGTGATTACATTGTTGAGCATGTAGAGGATGCTGCCATCTCGAGCCGCATCTATCGCCTGATTGGTCGGGACAAACACTGTTAAAGGCCCAGGTCCTCTGAGGGGCAGGGGAGCACCACAGTTCTGCAGCAAAACTCAGATATGAATAATCAGTAACACATTCCACTGTTGTTATTGGGGCAGATTTACAACATGTATAAAGACAGTACATTTAAAAATGAAATGAACCATTTTTTGCTTGTTTTTTTTTCAATGCCAAAAATATACCCACATCCACCAGAGACAGGAAGCGGTTAAACTGATCATCTTTTCTCAAAATCTCACCAATCAGCAAGTCAGCATACTGTTAAAAAAAAAAAAAAAAATTAAAAATAACTAAACACAAGTTCAAACAAGGTCTAATTAGGGATCAGAACTGAATCAGGTCTAACCATACCTTTTCATTGCGAGTAGGTCTGTGCATGGAGCTGATCATGACACGGTTGATGACGTGGATGACTCCATTTGCAGCTGGGTGGTTTTCACTGAGCACTGTGTAAACAACAGTGGGGTCGTCCATCAAGATCAACTTCTGTGATAAAAATACAAAATAGACCAGGATTTCAAAAAGATATATATATATATATATATATATATATATATATATATATATATATATATATATATATATATATATATATATATATATATATATATATATATATATACACACACACACACACACTATATACATTCACAATAGCAGCCATTGAGGAAAGTCCTAAGAAGTCAATGGCAATAACAAGTCCCAGGCAATAAACAGCTACGCCCTGCCAGTGATCAGATACACAGCAGGAATCATAAGCTGGCCAAGGGAGGAGATACAGACCACAGACGTTAAGACATGAAAGCTCCTGACCATGCATGGAGGGTTCCATCCCAAATCCAACACCCTGAGACTGAATGCGACCCATGAGGAAGGAGGCCAAGGACTAGTGAGTGTGGGAACCACTGTCCAGGATAATCCATCAGTACATCAATGACAAGGCCCCAACTGACGACGTGCTCAGAGAATGTCTCAGACAGCAGAGAGGAAGAGGTTCTGGCCTACCAATGGCTGGAGAGGGCTGGTCTGAAGTATAGCACAGAGGCCCTCATCCTGGCTGCACAGGAGCAGGCCTTGAGCACCTGAGCAATAGAGGCTCAGATCTACCACACCAGAGAAAACCCAAGGTGTAGGTTGTGCAAAGAGGCTCCTGAGACAGTCCAGCACATAACTGCAGGGTGTAAGATGCTGGCAGGGAAAGCATACATGGAGCAACACAACCAAGTGGCGGACAAAGTGTACAGAAACATCTGTGCAGAGTACAGTATCAACAACAGTATCAGAGCATGACTTGTCCTTCCCAATCTGCTATAGAGTCTTCAAAGAACTAGGGCTCTTGTCTGGTAGCCACAGCTTCTGTAGAGAGTGTCTGAAGACCTGGTGGGAAGAAAAGCTCCTCAGGTCATGTCCAATTTGTAACAAACGGTCACCCAGGGATCCACCACTGAACTTGGTTTTGACTAATCTGTGTTTGGACTTTGAAAAGAGCAGTGTCCAGTTATGCAGCAAGCACTCAAGGAACCTGAAATTGCACTGTTTCAATCATCAGCGGCTGTCTGTCTGGTCTGCAGAGGCTCAGAAGCTCATGAACATCACATGTTCAAACCCATCGCCGAGGTGACACCAACCTTCAGGAACTGCAGAATGCCCTCCGGCATCTGGATGAACATCTGCAGGTATGGTAGTCATGCTTTATTATTCATGAAGAGGAGGTCATGTCCATCAGTAGCTGGTGTTTCTACTCTCATATTCATTTCTAGATTGTGTACTATTTAGCCAACAGACAGTAAACGAGATTACACCCATTTCTTGGGTGAAGAAGGTCCCATTTCTGAGGAGAGGAATCAAGGAGAAGGAAGCAAGGAATGAGAAATGAGACGCGGCCATAGAGATAGTCCTTTCTGCTGCAGTACAATGGTGCATCTGAAATTGGTTAAATGCACTTAGAAAGTTCCTTTCCTTAACACTGACCCGGAGGTGCGTCATCATCAGCCATGACAAGGACAATCCGAATTGATCACTGAAGTTGGGAAGGAGTAAGGAGAGGCACAATTATGCTTCCTTTCATAGTTCCTTTAGCATAGGAAGCTCGGGAGGTTCCTAACCAGTGATAAGGAGCTATGAGGTGGTGGTGGTTGGAGGTGGTTCATGTTAAACTTTTCCGAGATCGTACATGTGCAGATCATATGTATGCAGGTTTAGTGCAGCTCTATTTAAGCAATCTTTTCACTTGGGAGTTGTAGTTTTGACTGAATGGCTGTTGTTCCCACTGCTGGTTAGGAGGATCTGGAGCCACCTAAAACAGCGATAGCTCCTTCTCCTCACTGCTCCTTCCTCCTTCTTGGTCAACCTCATGACGTAGCTCTCAAAGGTCAGTGACAAGAAGAAGGAAGGACAAGGAAGAACAAGGAAGGAGGTATTTTTGCCCATTTTCGGATGGAGCCCAAGGCTGTAATGGAGAGAGTGCAGTGGGTCGGCTACCATGGAGATGTTATTTCTTTGTTATGCCTTTTTATGAGAATCTAGAGAACTTGGACTAAATAAACCAAAAAAATAAATACATAAGTTGCTAAAATGTAAATCTACGGTTTGTCCAATGTTATTGAATCATTTTTTATGCAATGATTAGTTTTTGAGTGTTGACCTTATTGCCTTTGCTGCGCAGTCGTCCTCCTCCGTACAGGTTAAAGTCCTTCCCCTCCAGGTCTTTGTAAAGGTGTTCTCCCAAGATCAGGTGATTCTTACACACCTCCTCTTCGTTCATGCCCTGCACAAAACATACAGACACACACAGACACTTGAAAGAAATTAAAAGCAAAACTGAAGTAAGTGGTGATTAATAACAGGTCGCCATACACTTTAATCTAATCCAATGACATTTTCTCCAATTAAAAGTTAAAAAAGAAAACTAGCCATAAGACAACATAATCTACGGCGTGTATGTCACCATGGTAACTGCTGAACATTTCGCCATAGACATGCATGCAGAGCCCCTTTCCCTAGCGTAAAGTATGAATTGAGGGATAATTCCAGTTTGAATCCTGTGTGAATAGGGTTAGTGAAAGGGACAGTGCAGTATCCCAGTGCATATCTTCTACCTAAATAAGCCTTTAAATCTGGTGCCATGTGTGACGTGACCTACTGTGAGTGGAGTCCTGAGCAGAGGGACAAAGGCTGTAAAGGGCCCGTTATGATTCAGCAGCAGTGAGCAGCCTTTCTCTGAAATGCATGAAAATACAACATAATGTTAAAAGTGCACATCACAGTGTTTTAAAGCTTTGATTATGATTTTGATTTTATAACATTTTTTGTACTTTTTGTATTTTAAGTATGAGTATTAAAATGCTTTCAGGACGTAACTAAAGCCATTAATTGTTGAGTTCACAGTTCATTATTATTGATTAAATCCATCAAGGCAGCACTTAGATTTTCATCAGAAAGCTGCAAATTTACCTCGTTTGGCAAAAGTTCTAATTGTCTATGCTACACCTGCCTGTCTGAACGTAGCATAACACCTAAAAACACCCAATTTCCATCTAAAACTTTCAAATCAAATAACTGTTCTTACATTGTGTTAGTGATGTGGTTGAATAAAGTATGTACTGGTATTGTATATCTTATGTATGTTTATCCAATTGCATGAAGATATTTTTGAAACTGTATTTTCGTGTAATGTTGTAAAACTGACCGAACAGAGTAATGGTGGCGGTCAGATTTCCTTGATGGTCTCCGGTTCGATCCAGCTCAAGAAGTTGCTCCATCAGGTTTCCATAACACCTCCACCCATCGCTGATCTGCTCTGAACTGCACTCACACCTACAGGCAGAAGTCATAGTCATGATTATGAATTACGATGAAAAAATAATACGATTTTCAGAGCATGTTTTTGATCACTTAAAGCCATTGGTAAATTCCTGTTCACTACAATACAAAACTATTGTATGGTATCATGCTGCATCTTATATATAAATTACTGAAAGTCTCAAGTCGGTTTCATTATACAATGTTTAATACTACGATGGCGTATCTGGCGTGAAAAGTTTCACATTATAACATGATATTTATCATGTTAAAATGTGAACTTATCATGTTATTTCGTGATATGAAATTATCACGTTATTTCATGATATAATGATATGTTCATGTTATAACATGAAAACATCAGGTATTGGTTTTAGTTGATTTCATTATAAGATCAGCCACAGCCAAGCCAGTCACGCTTCCCTCAGGGAATGATGGACGTCTCTCGCGGTATTTGCTTTTATTTCCTTCTTGGCATGAGGCACTGGGAAATATTAACATGTCTTAGGATGGACGGGATTCAAATAAGCACGGCAACACTACGGAGGCCACTGAAACTGTTGGGGGTGTTCAGGCGGAAAAGCCCAGTCTGACTTGCTGGAAGTTGCACTCTTCTGCATGAGCAACTAAACCAATACGGCATGAGTCATGCGTTTGAAATGCATCCAAGATGGCTTGATTTGACTCAGTCCACGGTTCGTGTTCTGCTGAAGATTCTCAACCCTGAAGGAGCCGAGGGAAATGTGACTGGCCGTGGCTAATCATATAATGAAATCAACTAAAACCAATACTTGATGTTTTCACGTTATAACATGAACATATCAATATATCATGAAATAATGTGATCATTTCATATCCTGTAATAATGTGATAATTTCACGTTACAACGTGATAAATATCATGTTATAACGTGAAACTTTTCACGTATTTACGTGATACTGAGCCAAAATATTTTTTGGAGAGTGATATCAATACGCCACCGTATAATACATAGAGATTTTTTTGTTTTGTTTTTTTAAGTCTGAAAGTATGATTAAGTACAATTACTGGTCTAGTTAGTAATGTAAATTCATTCAGATTGATAATAACTGGATCAACTGGAAATAAAAATCATGTAGTATAATCTTTAGTGATGTTGAACAAATAGACTGTGGGCCTATGACCTGGCATGTCCGTCCAATCCGGTGCGACAGGAAGCAGAGGGGTGACAGGAGTCCTTTAAACAGGCCGACACCAGCTCACAGCCGAACTGAGCACTGCCCCCTACTGGCCTCATCCCTGCCATGCACTGACACGTGGCCTAAGGAGAACACACAAGCAGCAGGTTAATCATTACTAATTGTTGACGATATGCTTAGCTATGTTTTAATGGACGTCTACAGCCAATCGTCTGTCAGTAAAAGCATGAGGTTTGGAGCGCAGACTGGAAAAAAATATGATTTTTTTGTGTGGTAAATTCCAGTGTTTAGAACTCTTTATGGTTTATGTTCATATTTGATTTTTCTTTACATTTAAAAAGACAAATACGATTGAAGCAAAATCGTGATTAAGCATTACCAGACAAGACTGTAATACAGTCACCAAAAAGAAACATTTCTTCCTAGTGTCCAAAGGTATTTAAAAAGCCCATATTACACTATTTTCTGATCTATCATCCATGTTTTTTTCATTTCATTTTTATTTGTTTGAGCAACATGCCTGTATAAGGTACATTACAAACATAAAGATATGTACATGTACATATGTACTGGTACTCAAAAGGATTAGGTTGAAGTTTTAAAAAACTTATCGTGTCCAAGTTCAATTGTTTTACATTAGCATGTGATTAACACATTTAAACCTTTTTTTTTTTTTTTTTTTTCAAAACATAACCGCAGTTGTGTTGTGTTTCATTCACACATGTTTAACACATAAATCCCGCATATTTAGGCTGAGTTCTGTTTTCTGTTTTCAAATAGAAAACACCTTGTGATGTCATGTGGTAATACAGGAAGTGTTCCACTTTGTTTTTAAACTCCACACACTATCATTAGAATCATTTGGATAATTGCAGGCCTGGAATTGCCAATCTCTACTGAACTAAAGGTAAAAGGAGCTGTTAACTTGAAAACTACCACATCATGGCATCACAAGGTGGAACAGAGCATTTTGAGCGTTGAAGACGTAGACAGACTAATAATGCAGGATTACCCAAACATGTGTGAATGAAACAAAATCCAACTCCAGTATGTTTTTGAGGAGGTAACAACATTATAACATGGCTTAAACTTCACTGGAGTCAGTTTTGTGTGATATAAGACCTTTAGACGAGATATGACGTTAGTCTGTCGGCTTCTCAGGACTGACCTTGTTGGCTCCACTGAAGACACACACAGTGGAGTTCACAGGGCACCCTCCATTGTTCTGGTTGCAGGGGTTTTTGGGGACACACACTCGACCATTTCCCTCATAGTCTGATTTACAGGCACACGTGACCTTTGACCCCTGAGTTGAGCACTCTGCGTTCACGTCACAGTCCCGGGCGGAGCACACAACTGACAAAAAACAGTTCATACATGCTTAAAGGTGCACTTTGTAACTTTTCAGGTGGGGGGGCACCTCTTATTGTTCTCTATACTGATGAAATGGTAACCTCAAATCTTCATAGATCTGACCTGTAACTTTCTCCTGCTGTGGAACATTACAGGAAAAGCAATATCATCTCAAGGCTAGGAACCCTCTTATCAGTATGAAAATATCCCAAGAACACCCGTATTGTTCTCCACAATGACGTGACAATAAAAACCAGAAGTTCAAACTGTGTTTATAACCAAACCAGAGATTCATTTCTCACAGTCCTTCTTTTATTGGTCTAGTACTTTGAGTGCTTGGGATTATACTGTATATCATAAGAAATTGTAGTATTTAAGTAATGATCAGTGTTATCACATTTTTGGTAGACCCCAACACAACCACTGGACACAGGAACATTCACACTAAATCAGTATTGCAACTGGAATGGGATGGAATGACTAACCTGGCCGCCATTTTAAAATGATGGCCCCTCTGACAAAGGAAAGGTTTCTAGCCCAAGGACACAAGAACAGAATGCATAGTCCCTACTAGCAACCTTCTGGTTAATGGATGATTGTAACTACTGACTGAGCACTACACTGTTCAAACTGCAGTCTAACATGGTCGACTTACCTGCACATCTTCCCTGATTGGTCCTCCTGTGTCCGGGCAGACAGTCACAAACAGCTGAGTCTCCATCCCCTCTGCAGTAGGAGAACGGAGGGCAGGAGCGGCACCCAGAGCTCACTGCCCACCGGTGATACACAGAGAGGAAATATTTCATTAGGGGTATCTCATGTTAAAATGCAGGTCAGGTTCTATATCTGACTGTTATCCAATTACACACAACCCAACTGAACTTCACAGGCTGATAAAATGTTAAAATCACAGAATCTGAAAACAACCAACAACAAAAAATAAAGCGTTTAAAGTAGGGTCCTTGTAACGTACGTTGGTCGCAGCGTTTGCCGGTGTACGGAGGCTGACAGAAGCACTGTCCATCTCCCTCTGGGCCTTTGTTACAGACGCCATGTTCACAGTCACATTCTGCAACACACAAAATGAAAACAGGAGGCAGAGCTGACGATGCTTTTGTTCTGTTTGTGTTGATGGAGGATGGAACAGATTAGGAATAAGTCCGACAGAGGAACAGCTCATGTTTGAATGTTTTTTGGGATCATTCAGGGGTCTATGGTTTGGACTTTTACAAAGAGAAATAGTGAATATATAGAAAGATGGTAGGAAGTTGAACAATCCATATTTGAATATTTTAATTTAAGGCAATAATTTATGGAGATAACTTAATTAATTCATTCATTAATCATTGCATTTATATAGCGCCTTTCAAGACACCCAAAGCACATTACAGTTCATTATTCATTCACGCTAATATTGTAGCCACAGTTGCCCTGGGGCAGACTGACGATAACATGTAACTTATTGGCCAAAAAGGTCTGCTGTGCTACGATTGCAGATAAAATTTAGTTATTTTTGTTAATTTGTATAACTTTTTTAGGGTTAGGCTTCAGATAAAACCTACCCAAAACACTTATATATATATATATATATATATATATATACACTTATATATATCGTAGAGTTTATACCTTTGTCACAGTCCACTCCATAAGCGTTTGGGTTTTTGCACTCATTACAAACAAAACCTGAGAATTTATCCTGAAACACACGAGCAGTCAGTGAAACACAAGATCGAGCTCAAACTGCCAGAATCATTTAAAGGAGGATGAAGTAGACACTGACGTCGCAGACACACGTCCCATTCCCAGTCTCTCCATCAGAACAGGAGCCTCTGTAGTTACAGGTTTTTCCAGCCCAACTTGGACACGCTGCAGGAAAAAAAAGGAATGGTTAAAGTTTCATAGAAGAAAGTTGTAAGCATTGTTACAACCTAAATCTGATTTGTTAGTAAAAAGTTGAAAAAGCTGAGGCACTCAAAAAGTACAAAACAACATTTTGTATCTCTAGCACTTTTGTATTTTTTGTACTATGTATTTGTTGTTGTGAATTGTACTGTTTATACTACTGTGAACATGAATTATATTTAAATATCCTGAAACTAAAATCTGCTCAACCTACATCTTCCATCATGCACCAGGTGACTGTGTGCCAGCCTTCACTGAGCATGTGACCTACACCTAGAACATTCATTAATAAATATTTGATTTTAACGTTATCCACCACATGTGTTAACAGCTTTTAATGAATTTGGACTTTCTAAGAGGCTCAGCTTTTTCAACTTTGTATATGAGACTGGGCCCTATACTGAAGAGCACCAAAAGGACAATTTTGCACAATCTCAACACATCCACATCCAAGTAGCACTCCTGCCCCCAAAAGTTTTGCGCTGATTTGTTAGTAGTTCATTACCAGATAATAATGTGCATGTAAGCATTTAAAAGTGAGAGTTACCTAGATTTACAGTTATTTATTTTAGTAATTCTTTAAAACCTAATAATATAATACACAAAATGATCCGGAACAAGTACGAAAATATAATATAACAAAGGAAGAAGAATGATTCTTGAAAATTAACATTACTACCATAGACTGTCTATGGTTACAAGCGTCATTTTCACCTTCAAAGTTAACACATAACGGTAACACAAGTGAGATTAGATTTTTTCAAAGAGCAAACGTTAAATGTTGTTAAAAATAAAACAAATAAATCAGCTAAATAGAAAACGTGGCATATATTAACATTCACACAGGTCTTGTTCTAAACCTAGAAAAGTGTATAAAAGCAGAATAAAAATAATAAACAATATCACTGCAGGATAGATAACGTTAAAGCCTCAAAAAAAAAAAAAAGTCAGAAAATGTGTGAAATTACAATAACAATAAATTAACTTACTTAAAATAGCCAAACTATGAATAATAATTAGAGTTTAAAGCATAACAAATAAAAGCAACTACAGAAGCAGCATATAAATTAAAATGAAAAAAGCACTTATTTAGTATTTTTTACAAGTTTATGAATGTTTCATAATAAAGGGCATTAAAAATCGAAATATATCTTATTTAGACAGTCTATGATGCCATACATAAAATAAATCTTTGCCTAATAAATATATATATACATAGCATAGGGAGCAGTAGATACAGTATATTCAAATTAAAACACAAGTCAGTTTAGACAAGATAGAACGTTACAATAAAACCTATGAATAAATTGACTTTGTGTTGGCTACTAGTAGTGTGGGGAAAAAAAATTAAAGAAAATAAAAGAATAAATAAAATAACAATTACCTATAATGATGAATAAAAAGGTGTGGAATTTAAACATTTCTTACCGAGACAGAGAGGGCCCCAGAACTGAGGACAGCACTTGGACCTAAAGTAGCGGCGTCCACAAACTGTTCTGCAGCCAGATAACTCCAACTGACGGCCCCCAACAGACACCTGGTACCTGCAGAGACCAAGGAAAACCTGGTTTAGTTCTGGTTTAGTCCTCATCAAGTTCTTTGGTTGTGGTTTGGTTAGTTTACTGATTGTCTCTGGTTTAGCTTGTCCCAGAGAAATTATCTATGGCTGCTCAGCTTTTTAAACCTTTTGATGTTTAATTTTGTATAAGTGAATAAATCTTCTTCTGTCTCCTTTGTCCTGGTTTTGTTTTGGTTCAGATGTGGTTGAATTCCTTAAATTTGGTTTGGTTCAGTCTTGGTTCAGTTTGGTTTCAGTCCTGGCTCAGTCTTGGTTCATTTTGGGTTATTTCCTGGTTTTAGTCCTAGTTTTAACCCTGGTTCAGTTCTGGTTCGGTCCTGGTTTTAGTCCTAGTTTTGTCCCGGTTCAGGCCCGGTTCAGTCTTGGTTCAGTCCTGCTTTAGTCCAGGTTCATTCTGGTTTTAGTGCTGGTTCAGTCCTGGTTTTAGTACTGGTTTTAGTTTTGTTTAGTCCTAGTTCAGTCCTGTTTTAGTCCTGGTTACATCCTGGTTTTAGTCCAGGTTTTAGTCCTGGTTTAGTGCTGGTTCAGTGTTTGTTCAGTCCTGCTTAGCCCTAGTTCAGTCCTGGTTCAGTCCTGGTTTTAGTCCTGGTTTTAGTCTTGGTTTAGCTCTGGTTCAGTCCTGTTTTAGTCCCATTTTAGTCTCGCTTCAGTCCTGGTTCAGTCCTGTTTCAGTCCTGTTTTAGTCTTGCTTCAGTCCTGGTTCAGTCCTGTTTTAGTCTCGCTTCAGTCCTGGTTCAGTCCTGTTTTAGTCTCAGTTCAGTCCTGGTTCAGTCCTGATTCAGTCCTGTTTTAGTCTCGCTTCAGTCCCGGTTCAGTCCTGTTTTAGTCTTGTTTCAGTCCTGGTTCAGTCCTGTTTTAGTCTCGCTTCAATCCTGGTTCAGTCCTGTTTTAGTCTCGCTTCAATCCTGGTTCAGTCCTGTTTTAGTCTTGCTTCAGTCCTGGTTCAGTCCTGTTTTAGTCTTGCTTCAGTCCTGGTTCAGTCCTGTTTTAGTCTCAGTTCAGTCCTGGTTCAGTCCTGATTCAGTCCTGTTTTAGTCTCGCTTCAGTCCTGGTTCAGTCCTGTTTTAGTCTTGCTTCAGTCCTGGTTCAGTCCTGTTTCAGTCCTGTTTTAGTCTTGCTTCAGTCCCGGTTCAGTCCTGTTTTAGTCTTGCTTCAGTCCTGGTTCAATCCTGTTTTAGTCTCGCTTCAGTCCTGGTTCAGTCCTGATTCAGTCCTGTTTTAGTCTCGCTTCAGTCCTGGTTCAGTCCTGTTTTAGTCTTGCTTCAGTCCTGGTTCAGTCCTGTTTCAGTCCTGTTTTAGTCTTGCTTCAGTCCCGGTTCAGTCCTGTTTTAGTCTTGCTTCAGTCCTGGTTCAGTCCTGTTTTAGTCTCGCTTCTGTCCTGGTTCAGTCCTGATTCAGTCCTGTTTTAGTCTCGCTTCAGTCCTGTTTTTGTCTTGCTTCAGTCCTCGTTCAGTCCTGTTTCAGTCCTGTTTTAGTCTTGCTTCAGTCCTGGTTCAGTCCTGTTTTAGTCTTGCTTCAGTCCTGGTTCAGTCCTGTTTTAGTCTCAGTTCAGTCCTGGTTCAGTCCTGATTCAGTCCTGTTTTAGTCTCGCTTCAGTCCTGGTTCAGTCCTGCTTCAGTCCTGCTTTAGTCTCACTTCAGTCCTGCTTCAGTGCTTACGTGCAGTTCTCTGTCCTGATAGTGGATTGTCTGGGTGGACATGTGTAGCGAATGGCACAGGAGCTACAGGGCCCGTGGGTCTCAGTCAGGTCCTCCGTCTGACAGAAGCCATGCCCTTTCTGTAAATGCATAAAAAAATACATAATTATCATTATTTGGATTTCAACAAAGGTCTTACTATGTCAAACTCCTCAGTTCTGCTGGTGTACTCCTGGATTTATTAACCCTGAAGCTAGCCAACCTTCAGTCCTCATTTCGTTTTTCCTTTATCAAAGTATGGCAAGTAATTAGCCGTTTACATTTTGTCATGGTTTAGTTCTGTTTTAACCAGGCTTTCATTCCTATAATTGTGGCCTGGTTAGCCCTGTCCAGTCCTGGTTGCTGGTTCTTGTTGATACCGCATTTTAAAGGGCTTGCATGACGCTAGTTTTGTTGCTTCCTCATCACGAACAGACCTGGAGTTGTGTTTTGTTTCATTCACACATGTTTAACACACAAACCCTGCAGATTTATGCTGAGTTCTTTTCACAAACAGTTTTTAAACTCCATACACCATACACACATGGAAGTGCCAATCTCTACTGAACTAAAAGTAAAAGGTGTTAACTTGAAAACTACCGCTTCATGACATCACAAGGTGGAACAGAGCATTTTGAGCTTTGGAAATGTAGACAGACTAATAACAAAAGATTATTCAAACATGTGTGAATGAAACAAAATGCAACACAAAACACAAATGTATGTTTTTGAGGAGGTAACAGCTATAACATGGCTTAAAGCTCACAAGAGTCCATTTTATATAATATAGTGCCTATAACTATAACATGGATTAGCACCATCTTGTTTCCATAGTGATGATAAAGCTTTGTCTGAAAGTTTCCCAATATGGAATTAAACTCATCGATCTTGCTTTTATTCAAGTACACGTGACCTGCTTATTTCCATTCTTATTCTCTTGCTATTTTTGGATTTAGACAAACTTGATCCACAAGGGAAATTATTTGGACACAGTAGCTCACACATCACAATATAATATAATAACAAAAAGTAAAAAATAAATGGTAATAATACATTCTAAATAAGTAACAAAAAAGATAGCAAGAGACCTGTGTCAAATAAGGCATAAATATATAATAAGTATATGTACAAGTTAAAATAAAATAGAAAAATAAGTAATAAGTAAAATATAAAATCACACCTATATTCAAAAGACAAGAAAGACAGTGTAACAATGATAAGATGGTTGACAGGACATAAGGTTATCCATTACATAAGGGTGAGTTGTACAGTTGTAGGGAGTATTATCTGTTACAAAAGGGTGAGTTGTTGTACAGTTGTAGGGAGTATTATCTCCTCTGTCCCTCTATAGTCTGGTGCAGTTGGTGAGTTGTTGTAGGGAGTATTATCTCCTCTGTCCCTCTATAGTCTGGTGCAGTGGGTGAGTTGTTGTACAGTTGTAGGGAGTATTATCTCCTCTGTCCCTCTATAGTCTGGTGCAGTGGGTGAGCAGGAGTGTCCATGATGGACAGCAGTTTGTCCAGTGTCCTCCTGTCCCTCACTGTGACAAATGTCTCCAGCTCACAGCCGATCACGTGTCCAGCTTTACAGATCAGTTTGTCAATCCGCCCAATGTCTCTTTTACTGGTGCCGCTCCTCCAGCAGACCACAGCAAAGTCCAGGGCACTGGCCTCCACAGACTGGTAGAAGATCTCCAGTAACTTGCTGCACACATTGAAAGGCCTGAGCTTTCTCTGCTCATGCTTTTCTTGTAGACAGCATTACAGTTGTCCCTCCAGTCCAGCCTGTTGTCCACATGGACGCCAAGGTACTTGTAGCAGTCCATTATTTCCATGTCATGGCCCTGGATGGTAATGGGCTCCACAGGTGTCCTGTTTCTCCTAAAGTCAATCACCAGTTCCTTGGTCTTGTCAACGTTCAGGAGCAGATGGTTCGCCTGGGACCACTCCACAAAGTTTGCAATCAGTGTCTTGTACTCCAGCTCCTGTCCATCCCTGATACACCCGACCACTGCAGAGTCATCAGAGAACTTCTGCAGATGGCAGGACCCGGAACTGTACTGGAAATCAGAGGTGTACAGAGTGAACAGGAACGGAGACAGGACTGTACCCTGGGGAGCTTCTACATTACTGACCACCGTGTCAGACAGGGTGGTCCCCAGTCGCATGTACTGAGGCCTGCCTGAGCAGTAGTCATTAATCCAGGAGACAATGGAGGAGCTGACACCCATCCTGAGCAGCTTCTCACTCATCAGAAAGGGCTGGATTGTGTTAAAGGCACTGGAGAAATCGAAGAACAATATCCTCACAAAGCCCCCAACACTATCCAGGTGAGAATGAGCCCGCTGCAAAGATAGATTAAAGCATCATCCACACTAATGTGGGACTGAAACTGTAGAGGATCCAGGGATGGTGCCACCAGGGGTCTGAGCTGAGCCAGAACAAGTCTCTCAAACACTTTCATGACATGAGAGGTCAAAGCAACTGGTCTGAAGTCATTAAATCCAGATGGAATAGGCTTCTTGGGCACAGGCACAATGCAGGAGGTCTTCCATAGCACCGGTATCCTTTCAAGCTTCAGACTCAGTGTGAAGAGAAAGTGCAGGATCCCAGTGAGCTGTGCTGCACATGTCCTCAGCACGTGGGGCCTGACTTGGTCTGGTCCAAGAGACTTGTTTTGGTGAACTTTCTCCAAATGCCTTCTTACTTGCGCAGGTGACAAGGACATTGAGCTGGGTTCCTCTGTAGGGGTGGGAGTAGGTGTGGGAGCAGAGGTGAGTGGTCTGTGGTGAGGCGTGGATTTGGATTCTAGGAGGTGAGGAGACGGGGTGCCAGGGGATGAAAAATGATTAAAATGTAAATTGAGTAGATTTGACCTGTCTGGGCTATTGTTTTGCTGCTTTGATCGAGTGTTGAAGCCTGTGATGGCCTTCATCCCTTTCCACATGTCCTTGGTGTTATTTTGCCGAAGTTTTACCTCCAGTCTCTTCCCGTACTACTTCCCATTTTACTACTTACTTTGAATTTATTTATATGTTTTCTCTTTGTTATTAGAATATATTGCAATGAGTGAGCTACTGTGTCCAAATAATTTCACTTGTGGATCAATAAAGTTTGTCTAAGTCTAGATAAGGTTAATGCCATACTGTGGATAATTCCAGGCAATGCATTAACATCTCCATGGAGGCAAGTTGCATACCCTGCTCCAGAAATGTTACATAATGCACCTTTAACTTATAATAATTTGTACAGGCATCCAATCAAAATAAATTCTTACCTTTGTCTCTGGTTCTGATTGGACGACAGCCGCAATAACCAAAAGCAAGAATAACTTCATCCTCTGTAAGAACCAATCGCATTGCAGCAGAAATGAACGAGCCAATCAGATCACAGCAGAGTGAGCAAAAAAACACGGGAGACAATCAAAACTTTCCTTAACTTCTCTGTACAAATTGCAACGTTTGAAATAAGAAATATGGTAGGTGATTATACTAAAACGTATAAATATTCGACATAAATTACACGAAAACTGTCCAGGAGTCTACAAAACAATCACAAGTAAGATTTTAAAAAAAATTTTTAATAAAAAATAGGATAAAATATTAACAGACCTTAAATGTGAGTCAGGAGCAAATGTATGTGGGCAACAATTACACAGAGTGGGGTTTACATTATTGTATTAGTTGCTATAAATGAATGTAAAGAACAATTATAAAGAGCCACTTTTCAGGAAAGTTAGTGAAGGTTAGTGGTGAAAATGAGGAAGTCGTTTTCAAAAAGAAATGCCAGTTATAAGATGGGTGGGTTTAGAGGAACTAAACAAGTGTGTCAATAGAGTATAGAATAGATAGAATAGAGAATATTGGCAATAAAAAGGTCATACATACTTACAGTTTAATTAAAAAAAAGAGGGGTAAAATTCAATTCTGCCTTTAAAACTTGTCCATTCTTGTTTGATATCCACAAACAGGAGCCTTGAAAGACAACAAAATGGGAAAAATATGGAGAGGAATGCAGCTAATAATTACAACATTGGTTAAAATTAATAAGAGTCAATGGAAGATGCAGAAAACATAAGACAAAAAAAACTTACATGGGCCTAAAAATCACATTTACGAAGTGAAATCACGTCCAAGCCTAAAGTCCAGAGACTGAACCAGGATCCGGGAGTCCACAGCAGCAGGAAGCCTTCACCACGTCATATTTTTCCTGTTTTTGAAGAATAAAAGGCACAGTGAGGACAAGTCAGGACTACCCCGGGACTGAACCAGGACCAAACCAGGTCTAAACCAGGATTAAAGCAGGACTAGTTGTGGGCCACTTCCACTGATGCAGCGCCCAAGGCTTCTCTCTAGACTTCCTTCCTCATTCACTTCCTTTTCCCTTCATTTCTGAAATAACTGTTCAATCAGGACGAAGCAAGAGTTAAAGTAGATCTGGATCTGACTAAAAACACACTTAGTCTAAACCCATTCACACAGAGGGGTTCATATGAGCACAACTGAGTTAAATTTGACTAAAGTTATATTGAATTATATTAAACAACTGCATTATGAACTTTAATGAACACTTTAATTATTTTAAGTATGATTAAAACATGTCAACATATTTGTTATAATACAATATACGCTATAGCAGTCTAAAGTTTGGACACACCCGCTCATTCAGTGTCGCTTTTCTTATGTGTTTAGGCCTCATACTACTTTCTACATTTTATACACACACAAAAGACATGAAATATATGATGCAAGATATATGAAATATATGGACATTTTGACAATCTAAATCTAAAACAAGTCTGAAGTTAGTTTGAGGTTTTTTTTTGTTGTTTTTTTTTTGCTACATTCCATATCTGTCCATTCATAGTTATAATGTCTTCAGTGACAATCTACAATGCAAATAATCATGGAAATAAAGGAGAAAAATGAATGAAAACTGCCCATCTTCACATTACAAGTCAAAACATCTGACCTGTGACCACCTTCATGCACTGAATAATAAAAAAAAGCCAGTTCATTAGTTCAAACTTGTCTGTTGAACGCCTTATATTTAAATCAGTGTCCACCAGTCATTGTAACTTCACAGACAGAAGAAGCACAGATGTGAATGAAATGAGAAGCTCTTTGCTAGTTTCGTGTTGTAGAAGTGGCTCTGGAGATGAAAAATAAACAGCTATGGGGGTATAAACTACAGAAAGCATAACACTTTCTGTAGTCAGGTGGATTGGAAGAGGTGCAAAAAGCCACAGCACTGAACCAGGACTAAACTTGAATGGCGTTCTAGTTCTGATCAGCTGTCTGACACTTCCTGTTTGATGGGTGAAGGTCAGAGGTCAGGTTTAAGAACAATGACAGGAAAACGATAAAACACAGAAAACGCTGCATCAGGCCGCGGGTGCATTTAGGGGTTGACGGGAACATGGGAAATGTGAGAGACACACTTTGCCTTTGTCTCTGTGGACATAAAACACTTCACTGTGGCTCAGTGTTTTGAGTGTTGATCCACATGTCAGAAGGTTGGTAGTTCTACTACAATTTGGATCAGATGGTCATTGTGTTGCCTCCATCAGTCTTCCCTCAAAGCAGCTCTGTCTTAAGAGCTAGTTTACCATCCCAGAGTGTCCAGTGAATTTATTATGCAATGAAAAGTGTTTTGAAAACCTTGAAAGGAATTATTATTATCGTGTGTGGACAGCAAGAGAAACTTCACCTGAAAATGTTACTTTTTTTTTTTTTTTTACCTAAATTATTGTATATTCTAGTTATCTTTTGTCTATTCCCAGTGTTCCGCTGAGCTGGAGCATTCCTTGTTCAAAGCCCTATATTTTTGCTGATCCCTGTGGTAATAACTGCCATGAACAGGAAGTGAGGTCTCACAGACAGGAAGCAGAAAGGTGTCAGTGAAGTGCCAACGCATCACAAACCAACTGCTGAGTCCAGCTTTGGTCAAAATGTTTTCAAAAACTGTCAGTGCACTGTTAGGATGATGGTTCCAGGGACAAGTCGCACAAGTTGGATCCTGGGTCTGTTGATACTTTGCAGTGACATCATGCTGGGGGTGTTCTACATGTAGGTGTATTGGCGGAATGTTCACCAGTTACCGTGGAGACACAATGCACACATAAAACCTGTCTGGAAAACCTGCCTTCTATCCTATAAGCAGGTGTTGCGTGCGGCCCAAACCAGTTACTATTCCAATCTAATAGAAGTAAACAAAAATAATCCTAGGTTCTTATTCAGCACTGTAACCAGGCTGACTAACTGCCACAGTGCTGACATTGTTTAATAATAAGATCATTACTATAAGAGATAAAATAAATGAAATTGCCCCTACTTTTAATTCTGAGCAAGTTCAAGCTGTAAGAGTAGGGTCTCAATTAAACTCATGTTCAGTTTTGGTGGGATCTGAATTATCCTCAGTTGGTCCAGTTTTTGAGAAGTTTGCTATTCTAAATCATGCAGAATTAACTTCTGCCTTTATGTCCTCTAAATCCTCAACTTGTATGTTAGACCCAATCCCAAGTAGACTTTTCAAAGAAATTCTCCCTCTAATTATAGATCCTATTCTTAATATAATAAATACTTCACTGGAAAGTGGTTATGTGCCTCAGTCTT
The DNA here is from genome assembly GCA_029959045.1 of Taenioides sp. WSHXM2023. Taxonomy (NCBI): domain Eukaryota; kingdom Metazoa; phylum Chordata; class Actinopteri; order Gobiiformes; family Gobiidae; genus Taenioides; species Taenioides sp. WSHXM2023. The sequence goes on from CM057100.1 coordinate 26,710,148, forward strand.
TTAAATATGCAGTAATTAAGCCGCTCCTAAAAAAAGCCTAATCTTGATCCTGACCTCTTAGCCAATTACAGACCTATTTCAAATCTTCCGTTTATTTCTAAAATTCTGGAGAGAATTGTAATTAAACAGCTTTGTCTTCATCTGCAGGAAAATAATTTATTTGAACATTTTCAATCTGGATTCAGAACTCATCATAGCACTGAAACAGCCCTAGTTAAAGTAACAAATGATTTGTTATTGGCTGCTGACAATGGTCAGGTCTCAATACTGGTTCTGTTGGACCTCAGCGCGGCTTTTGACACAATCGACCATAACATTCTACTGCAGAGGTTAGAATGTGATGTGGGCATCAGAGGAACTGCCCTCAGCTGGTTTAAATCCTATTTATCCGATAGGTACCAGTTTGTAAATGTAAACCAGAGCTCCTCACAGTGCTCTAAAGTAGCCTATGGTGTGCCACAGGGTTCAGTTCTGGGTCCAGTTCTGTTTACCCTTTATATGCTACCGTTAGGTAATATCATCCGAAAGCACGGTATCGATTTCCACTGTTATGCAGATGACACCCAGCTGTACCTATCAATGAAACCCGATCAGACTAATCAAATAGAAAGGCTTAGTGACTGTGTGAGGGACATAAAAACATGGATGACCTTTAATTATTTACGTCTTAACCCTGAAAAAACTGAAGTCATTCTATTAGGCCCTAAACACCTACGAGACTCTATTGTGGTTTTGTCCCGGCCTGCAGCTGGGCTCGATGTAAAGTTTGACTCTCTAACTGAGCAGATAATCACATTGGACAATGTCAGTGTAGCCTCCAGCTCCACTGTAAGAAACCTTGGAGTCCTATTTGATCAAGAGCTCTCATTTAAAGCACACATAAGCCATGTCTGTAAAACGGCTTATTTTCATTTACGCAATATAGCCAAAATTAGAAATGTACTGCCAAAAAATGATGCTGAAAAACTTGTCCATGCTTTTGTCACTTCGAGGTTAGACTACTGTAACTCCCTGCTTGCAGCTTGCCCTAAAAGCTCTATAAAAAGCCTTCAATTGGTTCAAAATGCAGCAGCAAGAATACTAACAGGTACTAAAAAACGAGAGCACATTACTCCAGTATTAAAAAATCTTCATTGGCTTCCGGTTGAGTTTAGAGTAAAATTTAAAATTCTTCTTCTAACCTATAAAGCTGTAAATGACATGGCCCCTTCCTACATTAAAGATGAAATTGTACCTTATCATCCTAACCGTTCACTCCGCTCTCAAAATGCTGCACTATTGGTGGTTCCTAGAGTCGCTAAAAGTACTTTAGGAGGTAGAGCTTTTAGGTACCAAGCACCCTTGTTGTGAAATCAGCTCCCTGCTCATGTCAAAGAAGCTGACACAGTCTCTACATTTAAGATTAGGCTCAAAACGTTCCTCTTTGAATCAGCTTATGGTCAGGTCAGCTAGGAACAGAAACTAAACCCATAGGCCTAGTTAAGCTGCTCTAGGAGATATATTACTGGGGAAACTATGGCAACTTGAGCACTGTCCTCTGGTTTCTCCTACTTTTTCTCCTCCTACTGTTAAGATTATTCAATTACTAGTTCATTCGTAGTCTGTTCTTTGCTATTCACATGTTGTCCCTGTCCCACTCCCCTTTTGGGGAGTGTAACTGTTTCAGATGCTGCTGTTCCAGTTTGGACCGCTGCTGCCCCCTAGTGTCGAGGACCTGGACCCCTCCTCTCCTTCCCTGTCCTGGATTAACTGTCCTTGTCCTGCTAGATTAGTAGTTTCATCTGCCTGTCCGTCCATAGGAGTGGATCTCTCCTTCACTGTGGTTCTCTTCGAGGTTTCTCCGTTTTCCCATTGGGTTTTTTGGAGTTTTTCCTTGCCGAGAAGGAGGGTCTAAGGACAGGGGATGCTGGGACAATTATCCATTTGCCTGCTTGTTGTTGGACATTCTGTATTTTTGATTTATGAATGTTTCTTATTCTGCTTTATTAATCAACAATTTTGTGAAGTCCGTCGAGATAACTCTTGTTGTGATTTTGGGCTATACAAAAATAAATTGAATTGAATTGAATTGAATAAGCAAACACAGAGAAAAAAGTTTTAAGATAGTCTGGAAACTCAAAACAAAATTCAAAATGGATTTAAACGGCACATTTTCAGGAGCCTGTGATCATACGAGCGTTCATGGTCCTGTTTAGGTGTTTGATTTTCAACAAAAAGGTGAGAGTAACGAACTGAAAAACTGTTACTGCTTGTAAGTAATGTTATTTGAGATTTAACAGCACAAACCAACTCACCTGTTGGGTAAGTCCAACAAAGCCTCAGACAGAGCATGCTTACAGTTAGCATCACACCCCCAGGGAATGTTGATGACATCAGCTGCAAAGTTTCAATAAAGGTCTCCCAAAACCATAAGAAAAAGTTTGAGCAAATTATCAATAGTATTTGTTTATTGACGTAAACACATAATAAATATCTTCAGTAATTTCCTCAGGTACTGTACAAAAACAAAGACTTGGCCGTAAATCTCCTTCATACAAAACTGAACATTATAATAAGTGTTATGTACAAACAGCTTCAAGGTACAGTTCATAATTCAGAATAGAAATGCTTTAGTTTAAAAATTACAAAAAGAAGACATTTTGGTTTGAAAGATGTTTTAAAATAATACTGTTCACTTTCTCCTGGTTGTAGTATTGCCATTTTCATATTCTTACTAAGTGTTTGTATTGAAATTCTCATTGATAGTGGTTAAAAAGGTTCACATTGGGCAGAAGTGGTTTAAATATGGTAGAATGTTTACAGAAAGGTGTTAAATAGTGGAATTTAACATGTATAACTGGGTGCTTCTTCTGTCATTGGTTTAAGGGCCCATATTACGCTATGTCCTGACCCATGTTATAATGTCATTTCCTCATCACAAACAGACCTGGAGTTCTTTTTTTTGTTTCGTTCTCACATGTTTAACACACAAACCCTGCATATTTAGACTGAGTTCTTCTGAAAAAAAAAACAGTTCCATCTTGTGATGTCATGTGGTAATATGCTAGTAGTAAGTGTGCCACTAGTGTGTTTTTAAACTCCTACACCTTCACTTAGAATCATTTGGATGATTTCAGCCCTGGAATTGCCGATCTCTACTGAACAAAAGGTACAAGGAGCTGTTAATTTGAAAACTATCGCTTCATGACATCACAAGGTGGAACAGAGCATTTTGAGCTTTGGAGATGAAAACAGCCTAATAATAATAAAGAGTTACTCAAACATGTATGAATGAAAAAAACTAATCTGGAGATGTTTTTGATGAGGTAACAGCATTATAACATGGTTTAAAGCTCACAAGAGTCACTTTTGTGTATACAGCACCCGCCCGTCAATCAGAGAACGACAGAGGCTGACCAATAGGAGGAGTGGGTGGGGAAAACTGTCTGCATTAAACAGAAACGCACCAAATCAACATATGAATCTCCGGACAGTCACAAGGTCAGATCATGTTTCCATATAACATCATTGTACACACGGCCCAAACCTAGATCCAGAGTCTGTGAGGCTGTACTTCCTACTTATTTAATAAACAAGGTTAAGGTGATTTTATTTCTCCAGAACAGCATCACTGTGAAATGGTGAAAAAGGCCTGGATAAGCTGAGGGGAAGACAAAAGTAAAATTGAACAGTGTCTGAAATGTTGATCAAAATGAGGCAGATGCAGCTAGGCCTGTAACGATAATTAATTTTGAAGCACGATATTTTGCTGCAGAGAAATACTGTGATAAACGATAACACTGAAACTACTTTACGCCACAGACACAAAGCATGATAATCCCAGTAAACTTATTTTTAAAAGTACTGCTTCATTAAAAAAAACAAATAAGCACTCTCTACAGCTCAAATCTTAAAAATCTCCAAAATATATTGTTCTAACTATCATATACTGAATGATATAGTAATTATAGTGACAGGCCTAAATGCAGTCAAGATATTAGGCATAAGCTGCTTGAATACTGCTTTAAAAAGATTTGCTTTATCAAATACACAGGGCCATGTTTTGTGCTTATTACATTATAAACAAAATCTTTGTTGTGAGTCTGTAAATTGTAAACTTGGTATGCTTCATGGTGCCACTCCAATCTGCTCCAAGGCAAATCTGTTGAAGCTTGGATGAAACCCAAACTTGATTGACTCTGCTGTATTGTATTAGCTGTCCACGTTTATCCACGACTTCAAGAAATTTTCCAGATTTGAGAAGTGGTCCGTCTGCTTTAACTTTGTGCTCTGTTAGTGTAGTAATCATACACAACATACATAACATACACAGCATCAAAGAACTCTGCCGCTAGTATGAAGACATAATTCAGGAACTCTGGTAGGGCATCTGGTGCAAAACCTGTCCCCATAGCTATACTTTCCAGACAATCTTTTTCATCCGTTTTGAGTCCCATTCATCCAGTCAATTCAACAGGAAGCTCCCTACTGCATAGCACCTCCCACTGTCGCGCCAAAAGTGATATTAGCCTCTCTCTGCTGTCTGCTGAAGGGACAAAAACGCACCACTGCACCTCTCCAGAGTAGGCTCCGCCCCCTGGACACCTGGCCCCGCCCGCCAGCGCAGGTGTGACGGGCTCGGTGGGCGTGGCCTGAGCAGAGAAGTGGTCCATTGAAAGAGGGCATAGCAGGTCCGGACCAGGAAGTTCATCGAAAACCAAAGTCAAAGCTTGTGGGTAAGTCTGGTACCCCAAAAGAACGCGGTCCAGGTCGCGGATACGACGGGCCTCACGGAGATGGTAGCGCTCCCTAGAGGGTAAAATGAAAATAACATGGCTGATGAGAACATGACCACGTTTGAGGAGGTTTAAGACGCTTATAGGAAGTTTACAAATGTGGTTCAGTTGGTTTGTTGAACTAAAAACAACAAGGCCAAAAGTAAATAACTGGCTCATTTTAGATTAGTACAAAAAAAAACTACAATTTGATTTAGTCCTAATTTAAAAAAAAACTGTTTAGAAATTTAGAAGGGCTGGATAGATACAAAAACACACATTTATTTCCTCATATTGGTCAATCATAATTTTCAATTTGATTTTGTATTATTAAAGACAAATAACAATACATAGTTTTAGTAAGTGTCATTAAAAATAAAAAAATATTAAAATTTCTTTCTCCAAAGTCTGAACTCTGCTCCAAACCACATGCTTTAATTGACATGGTTGGATGTAGACCTCTTAATTAAAAAGATCCAAGTACTGACAATTACAGATTAGTAATTGCACAGCCCTACTTTTTAAAACTGGGATAAAAGTACTACTACAGATTGCACAAGTAGTGAGATTTGACTCAACCAGGATAAAATTAAACCAGGCCTAAACTAAAGTTGGTTTAAAAAGGGTCCGTATTATGCTACTTTCTGATCTATGTTTCAAATGTTGTTTCCTCATCACAAACACACATGGAGTTGTGTTTTGTTTCATTCACACATGTTTAACACACTAACCCTGCGGATTTATTTTCTCTTAAACAGAAAACACTTTGTTACACTTCTGATGTCATGTGATAATACAGGAAGTGCTCCATTGTGTTTTTAAACTCCATACACCTTTACTAGAATCACTGAACACAAGGTAAAAGGAGCTATTAACTTGAAAACTAACCCTACATCACAAGGTGGAACAGAGCATTTTGAGCTTTGGAGATGTAGACAGACTAATAATAAAGGGTTACTCAAACGTGTGTATGAAACAAAACACAACTCCAGGTCTGTTTGTGAGGACGTAACAACATTATAACATGCCTTAAAGCTCACACAATTCAATTTTGTGTAATATAGAACCTTTAAATCTCACCTGGATGGCGGCTCTTTGGCGAAGTCGGGCAGAGGGTAACTGACGTAGTCCTCGTCCAGTAGAAACACGTCTGTGCTGGTGAGGATCAGAGTCCGAGGCTGCAGGATTGGACCAGAGGAGCTGGAGGGGGCGGGGCCAGAACCAGAGGGTGTGGAGCTCTGAGGTAACACCTGAACCACACACAACAAAACAAGTGTTCAAATTTAAATGTTCAATATAATGTTAGTCTAAAGTACAATTTAACAAACAAGAAAATGGCAGAAGAAGATTAGGACCAAACCAGGATTAAATCAACGACTAAAACCAAGACTAAAACCAGAACTAAACCAGGACTAAAACCCCAAGATTAAAACCAGAACTAAACCAGCACTAAAATCCCCAGACTAAAACCAGGACTAAACCAGGATTGAACCAGGACTAATTAGGATTAAAGGGGCAAAATCAAGACTAATATGGGATTAAACCAGATCTTGTCGACAAGAACTAAACCAAAGCAAGGCAAGTTTATTTGTACAGCACACATTCGTACACAAAGTAATTTAAAGTGCTTGACAGCCAGCATTACAGAAGAACTTGAGAGGGGCTACGCAAGATCCAGCTCAGATCTAGACCAGGATTAAGCCACAAGGACTAAACCTGGACTACTATAACTATACTATAATCATGACTAATTCAATTAAATTCAAGTTTTTTTTATATCGCACATTTAAAACAGCTTTGGCTGACCAAAGTGCTTCACATAAAAGTAAAAAAAAACCAAAAAAACAGATATACAGATAACACGATACATAGGAAAAGTACAATACAACACCAAGATATCCTGTCTAGCTAGTATTAAATATTAAACAAGGACTAAACCAGCTGTACCTGAAACACAAGGAGGTAGAGGAGGATGTTCAAGCTGCGCGATGAAGAGGCACAGCTGTTCTTCCTCTCGGCCACAATAAAAGTCAGGTCTCCCATCTCCTCTTCACTGGGGTAGATGAACTTCACTCGGCTGTGAATCAGCTCGTAGTTCTGCATCTTACCTGCAGGGGGTGCCCAGAACAGGATATTAAACTGCTGCTCTGGTATCCTGGTCAATACTAACTTTAAACCCATTTTACACAAAGATGTAATAATGTCTCCTAGTGATTAAATGGGGCGAGATTCACAGGCAAAAAAAAGCGCAACATTTGAAAAAGTACAAACAGTTGCTGGATTTCTCCTTCCTTGGAAAATCCTCTATACAACCTTTAAAGTAGTACTGTGTAACATTTACGTAATATTTTGAAAACATTTTAAGGTCCCAAAATAGCAGAGTAGTATTTAGATTAGCTTCATCTCTGCGCAGTGTCTATGATGATGAGTTAACACGTCTGGACCTGAGGAGTTGAACTGGGAGTAGAAGTCCTGCTCTGAGGGCTCTGGAGGTGGCGCCCTCTGCTGGAGACTCAGGACCGACATCAGCTCTTGAAGAAACTGCCCTGTGCCGTAGGAGTCCCGGCTTAAGCAGCACACAACCTGGTCTCCACTGCTCCCTGCAAAGGAGAGGAAAAAGAACAGATCTAAAACATATGACTTCTGATCAAGGATAATATGGAAGCATTATAGGATTTTTAATGTAATGTCCACTCAGAAACTCCCCAAATATTGAACCACTATTTCTTAGGGATTGGGTACACAAAATTCCCGTATTGATCTTGTCCTTTCAAATGAGTGACCAAGTAATGCCACCACATTTTAAAGGTGCACTGTGTAACTTTCCTGCTAGAGGGTCCACCACCTTCTTGTGTTCTTGTATCTTATTGCTTTGGGCTGGATTGTTCTTTCTATGGTATGTTTTCCAATTAAAACATCTGTAATGAAATAAATGCCTGATGGATGTTTAATGCCATACTGTGTAACATTCCAGGCAAAGCAATAATATCTCCATGGAGACAAGCAAGTGACAGACCAGAAAAGTTACACTGTGCACCTTTAAAAAAAATTTATAACAAAAAAAACTCATTTGTGTTTGATGTTGAACTTTGTGTCAGTTTTTGTTTCATGTGGATCAGCCCAATAATTACAGTTATTAATCACAAAACACAAGTAAATAAAAATAATGATAATACCACAAAATACAGCACTGTGCAAGTAAAAAATAAAAGTAAAAAAAAGGAGAGACAGCTAAACCAAGACTAAACCAGGACTATACCAACTCTATACCAGGACTAAACCAGGACTATACCAGGACTAAACCGTATCTAGACCAAACCCAGGCACAGACCTTGGATCCTGAAGTACTGGTCGAACAACCCCACGTTTACAGACTGAATGTGGGACAGAGGCACGGAGAGGCAGCAGCACAGGCACACAGAGGGGTCTGAACACTCCAGCACCTCCAGGTCTGTGAACAAACAAGAAAACAGCACTTATATCAACTTATATTTACTATTTACCAACATGTCGATCCAAGAGTAGAAAGAGACTGAGCAGGGGAATAAGTTCTCTACATTTTCCAATTATTTTCCAGGTTTTCCACCATAGAGCATGAAAAGGCTCTGTCCAAACTTAAGACGGTCCAATCACAACCGCTAATTTGTAGCAGTGTCTCTCAAATGCGGAAAATATCTCCTCTCCAAAATTCTTGTGTCATTCAGAACAATATATATAACTTCTTTTACCTGAAATACAGTACATAATTGTTTATTGCTTCCGTGCTATTTCTCAGTCCTCTGTGTTGTTTTTTCCCCTATTTTACATGTAAACCATGTTTTCGATGCGGCTGGAGCATGTGCCTCTCTGATTGGTTAATCTTGCCTGTCAATCACGTCCTCTGAAATCAGGGAGACAGGATACGGCCCCAGATACACTCGTCTTTGTAAAGTCTTTTCAAAGAATGTGGTTCTGGCTGGTCAGGTAAGCAGTTTACATGGAAATGACAGATCGCAATTCCATAAAACTTAAATATGATATTGTAATTTAGATTACACCATCATTTCCATTTTAATAAATTACAGATTTTTGAGAAAGTTTTAGCTGTTTTTTGGTAATGAGGGAGCTGCTCAGAACTGTTATACACACACACACACACACACACAAACCGTTTAAACATTATGCTAAAGAAAACCCACTCAGACAGTACCTGAGGGCGGGCCAAGCGAGGAGGCGGAGTCTTCTAACAGGAAGTAGATGGCGTTGGAGGAGAGCAGCAGCAAACAGGTGAGTTCAACCTCCGGAGATTTATAAAGGACCACAGACAACCACATGACCTGCCTCAGCTCCTCACCGTCAGTCTGAAAATAGAGAGGAGACGAGGGATGAAAACACAGATCGAGTACACCGCATTCCAAGAAGGACGTTCCACATTATTAAGCAGAGCAACATTTTCAAGCAACATGGGAAAGAAGAAGGATCTCTCTAGTGCTGAAAAGCGTGAAATAGTTGAATACCTTGGACAAAGTATGAAAACTTTAGATATTTCACAAAAACTTAAGCATGATCATCATACTATTAAGAGATTTGTAGCTGATTCAGAGCACACATGGATTTGTGCAGTAAAGGCACAATGAGGAAAGTTTCTGCCAGACAAATACATTGGATTAAGAGAGCAGCTGCTAAAATGCCATTACAAAGCAGCAAACAGGTATTTGAGGCTGCTGGAGTCCCACAAACATCAAGGTGTAAAGATCCTCCAGAGGTTTGCAGTTATGCATAAAAACTTCTATTGGGCCCCCTTAAACAATGCTCACATGCAGAAATGGCTCCAGTGGGCCCAGAAATACATGAAGACTCATTTTCAAACAGTCTTGTTCACTGATGAGTGCCATGCAGCCCTGGATGGTCCAGATGGATGGAGTGGTGGATGGTTGGTGGATGGCCACCAAGTCCCAACAAGGCTGCGACATCAGCAAGGAGGTGGCGGAGTCATGTTTTGGGCCGGAATCATGGGGAGAGAGCTGGTCGGCCCCTGTAGGGTCCCTGAAGGTGTGAAAATGACCTCTGTAAAGTATGTGGAGTTTCTGACTGACCACTTTCTTCCATGGTACAAAAAGAAGAACCGTACTTTCCGTAGCAGAATCAACTTCATGCGTGACAATGCTCCATCTCATGCTGCAAGGAATACCTCTGCATCATCGGCTGCTATGGGCATAAAAGAAGAGAAACTCGTGGTGTGGCCCCCATCCTCCCCTGACGTCAACACTATTGAAAACCTTTGGAGCTCCTAAAGCTAAAGATCTATGAGGGCAGGAGGCAGTTCACATCCAAACAGCAGCTCTGGGAGGCTATTCTGACATCCTCCAAAGAAATTCAAGCAGAAACTCTCCACAAACTCACAAGTTCAAAGGATGCAGAATTGTGAAGCTCCTATCAAATCAGGGGTCCTATGTTCAAATGTAACTTGACCTGTTAAGATGTTTTGATTGAAAAAAGCTTTAGATTTCAGTAATATGCTAATGCTTCTAATTGAAAAATAAACAAATGACCATTTTCAGTTCTTTACAACAATAACATGGTTTGAAACTCTGTTGTGCAGAATAATTTGGAACAGTGCATTTTAAGTTTTTATTTTTTGAAAAAAAAAAAAAAAAAAAAAAAAAAATACTGTTATCATTGGGAGGTTTGTTCAATAACATTCGAATTGCACTCTAAAGGTTGATGACTTGAAAATTATGATGACTGTTATTTATATTGACAAATTGGCAAAATAAGAGAAAAATATAATTTGCATAATAATTTGGAACACAGTATATAAACCAGGGCAATGCACAGATCTTGGACTGTAATGTCATAGGAAAGAGAAGATTTAAACTTAAATAGTGCCTCTTTAAATAGGAAGTAACTGGAAATACTACATTTCTTATCAAAATCTCATCAGGAATTGGAGAAGTCCAAAAAAAAAAAAAAAAAAAAAAAAAAAAAAAAAAAAAAAAAAAAATCACGGTGAACCACGATTTGAGAATGACTAATATTAAAAAAGAAAAAGAAAAAGTGGTGATGTGTTACCAGAGAAACATGTTTGTGGAAGAGAGGCTGCAGCTGCTGAGAGTTTAGCCCAGAGAGGAGCTTCAATCCTGGGGAGAGCCCTGGTGCGAGGTGGGGGGAGGGCTGCATCTCTTCCAGTGAATCAGAAAGTGACAAACTGAGGAGAAAAAATGCCAGTTACTATTTTTCAGCACAAAAAGTAGAAATTATTTATAAAATTGTTTTTGACTACATTGATCCAACATTACTAAGTCATAAAAGCCAAGTATATACAAAATACCCTATAACATACTATATTTACTATAGATAAAATAAGTGAATCTATGAAGAAAATGATAAAAATACAGGTGTGTTCAATGCCATTAAAGTAGTTGTCTGTTACAAGGTTATATGGGATGAATAATGCACTACACAACAGGTCAGGTTTTATTTGGTTCAAGAACAAAAAGTTAATTCAAATCTCTCAAGAAAAGGTAATTAACTAAACTAGAATAATGGTGTAAATGATTTTTGTTGTGGTTAGTTTTGTGCCTTACCTGTCACTATGGCTGGAGCAACAGCACTGCTCTCTGGATCGGAGACCACCTAGAAACAAAAACACAGATTAAAAGGGTCTAGATTATTACACAGCATTGATTCTTGTGAGCTTTAGGCCAACTTATAATGTTGTTACCTCTTCAAAAATGTACCTGGAGTTGTGTTTTGATTTATTCACACATGTTTGAGTAATCCTGGTGTATTAGTCTGTCTACATCTCCAAAGCTCAAAATGCTCTGTTCCACCTTGTGATGTCATGAAGCAGTAGTTTTCAGGTTAACAGCTCCTTTTACCTTTAGTTCAGTAGAGACTCCCAATTCCACAGCTGAAATTATCTAAATGATTCTATTGAAGGTGTATGGAGTTTAAAAACACAGTGGGGCACTTCCTGTATTACCTCATTGCATCACAAGGTGGAACAGTGTGTTTTCCATTTGAGAGAAGAACTCAAGAAATATGCAGGATTTATGTATTAAACATCTGTGAATGAAAACACAACTCTAGGTGTGTTTTTGATGAGGAAACAAAATTATAACATAGATCAGAGAATAGCATAATATTGGCATTTAGCATAATTTAGCATGATATTACACTCCTCCAGCCTGCAGCTGGTTCTTACCCTGATGGTTTCTGGGAGTCTGGGTCTGTGGCAGAGCGACCATCCGGACCCCCTCCAGAGAGGCTTGTCTGAGGCTGAGCTTCGCCAGGAACGAGGCACTGTCCTGGGGCAGAGGGAAGAGCAACAGCAGCCTCTGTCCACACAGCAGCAGCTCCACACTGTGATTCCACCTGCAACGACAAGCCCTGGTGAGCTCATAATGACATAATTTAATGTAATAATAAGAGTAATAGTAATATCAGTAACCCTTTATGTTTTATGCTTAGATCTCCAAAGCTCGAAATGCTCTGTTTTACTCTGTCGTTTTCAAGTTAACAGCTACCTTCTACCTTTTACTTTTAGTTCAGTAGAGGTGGGTGTTTTTTTGACAGAAGAACTCAGCCTAAATATGCAGGGTTTGTGTGAATAAAACAAAACACAACTCCTGGTATATTTTGATGAAGAAACAACAACAGTAATAGTGTAATATGGTGCCTTTAACTCATGGTTTATTTACATTATAAAGCATTTAGAAAGGGGTTTACTGGGCTTTGGGGTTGTTGTGTCTGTGTAGTAGTGTAGTTAGTGTAAGTGGTCCTCCACATTTTCATTCTGTATCTTCTGTCCCACTATATCACACTTAAAAACTCGTGCATCTGGACCAGCCTATGCACCCACCTCAGTCTGTGCTGTGGACTGTCACAGCAGCAGCTCTGATCGCTCCTGTGAACCACGACTGAACCCAGAGGAAACCGGACCAGCCGAGACCCAGACTGCTGTAGACCTGGTTCAGTGCGGTCTCTGTAGTCCAGGACCCAGACGTAGAGCTGTCTGAGAGAGAGGAAGAGCCGGAAGGGCAGGAGAGGCGCTGAGCTCAAGAGGTCGCATAGAAGAGGATGGAGCTCGGAGGAGGAGGAAGAGAGGAGGAAGAGCAGAACTGTAAAACCTCCCTCTGCTGAACGTGATTCCTCCAGCTCCCAAGAGTTCAGCAGAGACGTGGGCAGACTTGGACTGGGGTAACTGAGACTCACGGGGTCTATCTGAAACAAAAGGACAAAACTAGAATTGGTGTTTACAAAGAGGGGCGTCAGAGTATTTGGATGAGGCTTAGCATCTCTCATTATCAAATCCTACCTGACCCCCCTCCCACCATTCACCACACATTGTTTGTTATCATGTTAAAGTACATAACCTTTTGTCCTTAAACAGTTTTAAATCATGGCCACTGTTTTTGGCCAGGAAATCTTAATGACGATCCAAGCTCCTTTCATCTGAGAACCTTTTATCGAAGGGCCAGAGTTGTAAGTGATACTACCTGAACTTTTCCCAAAAACTATGATCTCTCACGTCACAACTTCTGTAGCTTGGGAGCTACCAGTAGCTTTCCACGCCCTTCAAATGGCTCACCAAAGGATTTCTGAATTATATGGATTTTGCTAAGTAACTAAAATTTGATTAATTAAATGCCTACTGTCATTGTAAATAGATCATTTTGACACCGAATTTGTGCACTAATAACTGTTTTATGGCAAGGCTTGCCAGTATTTACTCTACTACTATTCATTTCTTGCTGCTGCTAAAATTGGTAGCCCTCTGGCATTTTCATTTTTGTTAAGGTAGCTCACTGAAGGAAAAAGGTTGGAGACCCCTGGGTTAGAGGGTGAACACCTCTGGGCTACTCACCTTTAGGAGTTGGATCAGCTCAGCTCTGAGTGGACACAGCTCTTCCTGGTCAGAAAACAGGACCCACAGAGTCTCAGAGGACTTGGACCAGAGTCGGAGGCTGGTCTGGTCCTGGTCTGAGCCAAGCTGGAGGTCTGAGAGGGGGAGGAGGAGGGGCTTCTCCAGAGAGGAGATCAGCTGCGGCAGCAAGACACTGGGGTCTGAACCAGAGAGACATACACGGTGAGTTTCAGATAAGAGCATTACAGTACCGGTCTATTCTAATTCCTGTTCATTTTTTCTGTTAAACTATTGTAGGTGCTGTAGTCACTCATTTTGACACAGTTTTCCACCATTCAAAGCACTTCACAACCTCGCACCTCCATATGTCTCTGAGCAGCTCCACCCGCTCGCTCCCTCTGCTTCTCCTCCTCTCTCCATCTCTCTGTTCCCTCTGCCCATCTCATCACCTCCTCAGCTCTGGAACACTCTGACCTCCGCAATACCGACTCCCACACTTTAAATCCAAACTCAAAACGCACCTCTTTAGACTGGCCTATTCCCTCCACCAGACCATCGCTGCACTGTCCTACTTTAACTGTATGTTTTTACTGTATTTTAAACTATATTCTATAGTGGTGCTTTTGTATTTGTCTATTTTAGAAGGCGACTTTGAGTATCTTGAAAGACGCCTAATAAATACAATGTATACTTATTATTATGATTATTTGCACTTCACGTAAATTGCTTCTATAGTAAATGATAAATAATTGCAACAAACAATAAAAAACAAAACTCTTTTAGTCCCATCTCACATTTTTACACTATAATATAATGAAACTTAAGAGTAAAAGTATTCTGTATGGACCATACTGTATACTGTAACATTTTTAGTTTAGTATTCTTCCCAACACAGGCTATGGCAACAGTGAAAGTATTTCATCAGTCTGAAACCCATGGATAGACATTATAAAGATGAAGGAGCTTGAAGGCACTGTACGTCATTTTTATGATTTTAAAAATGTGAAATACTGAACTAATTCACTTCAGCGGTTTACAGTTACCTTGTGCATTCCACAATTTCATGAAGCCAGCAAATATCTGACTTATTTTGACCTCTGGAGCTGCTTATACAATACTAGTATATCTGTGCTGGTCAAGACAGATTTTGCGCAACCACATGGAATAAAATTGGGTACAGGCTCTTTAACTACATAACTTACAACATGCTAACGATGAAAAGTGAGAGTGAAAAGATAAACATGAAGCAAAATAGCAGGTGTCCTACCCTTGTCCTGATTGGTGAGACTTAAGTCATGTGACAGGAAGAGCAGGCCTAGAATCTGCTCAGTCACCACCAAACAGCCCGTGTTCAGCCGCGTCTCCTCTTCTTCGCTCTTTAACTGGAGGCAGACGCACCAGACGGCCTTACGCACGTCCATCTGCTCTCGTGGCGCCCCCTGTTGGACCTCCTCCTCCACAGGAAGTGAGGGAGCGGGGACAGGAAGCGAGGTGGAAGACGACTCCTCCAATGAATCGTCCAACCCCATCTCGAAATATCCGTCCCTTGAGCCTGGACTGGAGAGATTAACACAACACATGGTGAGTATAAGATGTTGGAAGCAAAAAGTCTATGTATAAACTGTGAATATTTTCTATGAGGAGCTTTTGGTTGAGGGAAAAGTATAGCATTGTTTGTGTTTTGTTCTTCTACTGCTCCCTTTGGCCGGAGTGAGTATCCCATGTGATTTGACAAAGGTAGAGAATTCTCTTGCAAGTTGGAGACATTTAAAAAATTAAACATGCATCTGTTTTTACCCTCTTAAAAACTTAAGAACAGAGTTGTTTCATTTTAAACAATTATCAGGCTACCTTATGCATCCCTAGCATCCTAATTATTCACAGCAGTGAGTTTATAAGTGCTTTTCACAACTTTGAGGTCACTGTAATGCTAACAATAACTAGCATGCTAACATGCAGTTCTTGATTTTTGAACAATAAAAACGTTTCATAATTTGATGCAGACAGAACACAGCAGACTTATTTTGACCTCAAGAGCTCTTTAAATGTCTGACCTCGACTTATTGAGCTCAGTTTTTTCGTGTTGAACGTTTGGCTCCTCCTCTTCCCTCTGTAGCTCTGCCTCCTTCCCGCCGGTGTCCTCATTCAGAGCAGAGCTGAGATGCAAAGACAGCTGGGAAATGAAGTCTTTGTGTGCACAGAGAGAGAGAAGCTGAGAGGGTAGCAGTGGACAGAAGGGGGCGCTGCAGAAGAAACAGGAGGGTGCTGTGTGAGGGGTGGGGGGCAAGCAGAAGCAGCTGAGGAGAGAAAAGTTACACAAGCTAAATTTTTACTTACATTTAAAGATTGTGAAAGATTTCGTGACATAAGTAATACTGACCAGACAGGAGCAGAGGGAGCTCCGCAGTGTTCACCCTGAGTTTGGACCTGAAAACACATAAGGTTAACACATTATTTAACTTTTTATCAGTGACATAACATTAGGGCATCAGGAGATCAGTGGTTGGAGCAGTGGTCCCTCAACTCAAACGCTGAAGGATCGATTCTGTCCGTAACCAAGACACTCAGTCAGTCTATGCAAAGGCAGCTGTGGCCACTGAGTACAGAGTGAATGAATAATGACAAGTGTAAGGCTTTATTATTATAACAGGGAAAGCCTAACACATACACAGCTATGTGAAAACAGAAGTCACTGGTCTTCATGTTCTTGCTCTTTGTGGCAGAGATGAGACAAGAGTGTGAAGAGACACAGCCAAAAGGAAAGGATTTATGATGTTTCTTGTCCAGTAGTGGACTCGGGCTCTGGTAGAAAATCTAAAGTCTGCTATAAAGTGGTGTGGGTGTTTGGTGCAGACCTGGTCCACAGCAGCAGGAGCAGGGGTGGTGTGGACTTTGGAGATGTTCAATGAAGAAGCAGCGTCCATTTTGGGTAGAACACTGGGAGCCACCGCTGTCTCCTCTCTGCTGCTCGTTACCTCTGAAAACGGGAAACAAAACCATCTGTCACAACTGTCTGAGGCCAAAACTGTCTGCACTCACAGCCGGAAGGACATGGTAGTCATGACAACTAAATATGACAATGAGAAACCGTATAAATAAAACACACAATTACAATGAGAGAAAATGTTGTCTGAATGCAGCAGCCACATGTTAAGATGAGTAAGACAAAAAGAATAAGATGCATCTAACACATTTGGTTTCCACACACCTGGGGTGGAACAACATCAAATGTCAAGAAGTGAGTGCACGTTGCAGATGTGATTCACAACAGTTTATGTCTGAGACCCACTAACAGAGAGCGCACTGTCCAGGGCACACGTCTATGTTGGTCAGGGCTGTAGAGTCTCCCCCAGGGCAGCTGTGGCTGTGAGAATAATGACCACAGATAAAGGTCACAAGGGTGTAAATGGGTTTAATGATTTGATTGTTCTGAGAGGCTCATTTGTATTCAGAATGCTCAGAATCCACTTGTATCTGTTCCCATGTGGCTGCTGCCCCAGAGCCCCCGATCCCTTTGCCCCACACAGCCTGATACATACATGATTACCTTGGCTGGGGAGGGCCGGCAGCTGGCCACAGAGAAGAGGAGAGACAGGAACAAACAAGAGAAACACACATCAGAAAATCTGCACTAAACTCAGCAGAACCACACACAGCATATACACATGGACAAGGACATTTAAGAACACCCATTTAATGTATGAAATTACTGCAATAACTTTGGATCAAATTACTTTAATTTAACTTTATTCAGAAGTATTGTATCGTTTGTCCACGTTTATATCCAGGCAGTGGTTTACATCTAAGAAGATGAAGTGAAGGAAGTCATTATTAAATTGGAGGAATTAACAGAAATGATCAAACAAGTTTAGTCTATTAACATTAAACACACTTGAGGTACCAAAAGCCTAATTCTTTCACACTAATTTGTGTAGAATTTTAGTAAATTCAGTATGGACTATACCTTTTTCTCTGTGCTGCTGCCATTGTTTTTGCGGTCTTTCACTTCTTTGGCTTTCTGAATGGCTTTTAGCACCTCCACCGTGTCTAGCTCCTTTTCTGTCGTAGTTTGTCCATCTAAACAAACCTGGAACATGAGAACAAAACCATGAATATAATATTTAATTTTTTATTTTGTTCAGTAAAAGGATAGTCTGCACACTAAATACATATTACAGCTTTAAGCAATCAAATGTAATGTAATTTATCGAGTTCATATAATGGTTATTTATCTTGATTTTGATTGCATGCTTCCTATTCTACTGCTTGAACTTTGCGTTGCAACACAATAATTTCCCTATAGTGGGCAAATAAAGGTTTATTTTATGTATTAATCCTGTGAAATAAACTTGTGCTACCTCTGCCGCTCTGTCCACAAACTGAGCCAGCACTTTGGTCCTGTAATCTGGGATTATGCACATGGGATTTTCCGTCAGGTTCAGCTTCTCCAGACAGGGCAGCGACCCAATGTTCCTGATCTCCTCCAACTGCAAAACAAACATAACCATATTTACTATTTGTGTTTTTGTTATACTTTAAAAAAGGTACACTATGACTTTTCTATTAAACTGAACTATGCTACATCTATTCAAGTACAAGTGTTGTTATTGCTTAATAATACCAAGCATTCATATGGTGAGGGTCATCTTTCCACAGATCTGACCTGTAACTTGGCCTGGTGCTGTCAACTGCTTGTCTCCATGGCGATATCAGGTTTAATTCTTTACTGTAGAACATTTCGAGCATGGACACAAGCAGGTGGCGAACCCTCCACAAGAAAAGTTAAATAGTGCACCTTAAATAAGACGTTACTTTTGGTTCCCCATCTGATACCAATAGTTTTGGTTCACATGACCTCACAACATTGTAGAATCTCCATTATATTGACACTTTGCAGTAACATCACGCTGGGGGTGTTCTACATGTAGTTACCATGTTGACACAAGGCACACATTAGCAAACACTGCCAAAAAAGTTTGAACAAAACTCTCTTCTGAAAACTCAAGAAAAAATGTATTCAAACAGCACATTTTCAGGAGCCTGTAATCAATATAATAAATAATAATATGGTCCACTTAAGGTGTTTGATTTTCAACAAAAATGTGTATGGTAAAGGTATGTTTTTGATGAGGAAACATTAAACTGAGTCTCCCACGGACAATAAGAAAAAATCCATTTAAACTACACCTTAAACTGAATAAAGTAAAAACCAAGCCTGTTAACACTTTTAATCTGGCCTTTTACTGTTCTGTGTTTCTCTGTGTAACCGTTTTGTATTTTGTATTCTCTGTGTCACCTGCCTAGGGACAACAGATGGAAATGAGCTTTTTTGCTATAATCTGTCATATTTACACTATAATTACAGCTATTCATTAATATGCAGTGCCCCTATTAAATAAACAAATAAATAAATAAGAAAATAGCATAATATGGTCCCTTTAATAATCCAGACCTGTGTGAGCTGGTTGTGGCTGAGGTCCAGATTGACTAAAGAGTAGAGTTTGCTGAGGCCCTGGAGGCTGCTGAGCTGGTTCCCGGACAGACCCAGAGTTTTGATGTTTCCCAGTCGAGTGTGTGCCGCATCCAGAGAGCACAGACAGTTAAAGGACAGATCCACGTGAACCAGGCTGTACAGGTGCTGCAGAGGAGAGCAGAAATCAGTGTCTAGAAAAGAGCCATGTAAAACAATAGATTTTTTTTTTTTTTTTTCTCGTAATGACCTCTTGTATATAGCTGAGATACTGTAGATTTTTATCAGGGCAGTAGACAGGGGAGCACAAAGGGGTCTGTTGTCCCAGGCCCCAGGTTTTTTTTTTTAACCACTTTCTACATTATATTTTTACTTGTACATACCCATTTATATAATTATGCTTTATTTGACACCAGCCCTCTTGCCATTTCTGCTGCATATTTAGAATTTATTATTACCATTCATATTTTTTTTTCTCTTTGTTATTATATTATATTGTGATGTGTGAGCTACTGTGTCCAAATAATTTCCCTTGTGGATCAGTAAAATTTGTTGAAGTCCAAGTCTGTGTTTGTCATCGTCAGGGAAAAAAAAACTATTACGGCAACAAACAATAAAACAAGAATAATTTACATCCTTATTCTTAGACAGTGGAAATTATTTGGAAACAGGAGCTCACACATCACAATAAATATAATAACAAAGAACAAAATTAAATAAATGATAATAATAAATCCTAAATAAACAGCAGAAATAGTAAGACAGGTGTCAAATAAACCATAATGATATAAATGTGTATGTAAAAGTAAAAATAAAATATAGAAATATAGTAATACAAATATACCTCACCTGTCATGTACGCTCACCAAATACAGACAGAGTGTTTAAGATTATGGTGGTGCAAATATTTTTTATCAATATAATTTAACCTAATTCAATTTGTGCAGTATTGAAACTTTGTAGTGACATCACTCTGGGGGTGTTTTACATGTATCTCTATTGGCAGAATGTTCAGCAGTTACCATGGTGACACAATGCACACATTAGACCAAAAAAAGTGTTAAGGTTGTCTGAAAACAAAAAAAAAAAAACAGAATGGATGGTTCTTTCTGGTCAGATTGTGTTAAAATAAACTATAAATAACAGAGCTTCAGACAGAGTAGCGCTTTCAGTTAGCTTTGCCCCGCCAGATTCTTAAACCAGTCTTTCTTGACCAGTGTTGTCTCTTTTATTTTAAACTTTGATAATACAATGAGCAACAAAATCTAAAGTCTATGCCAATATAGTGCAGGTGCTGACTACATGTCTGATGACTATGGGGGAGAATTTTAGACTCCTGTATTCATGAGAAACACTCGGATATGTAGACAGACTTTCACATTAACAATTTCAGACAATATACTGTATAAAGAAAATGCCTTTAAAAAACAATAGTTGAATGATTTGATTTATCCACGTGCCATTAGCTACACAATATTTTTTGGACTTACACCTGAACTCATAAACTGCTAACATTATTCTCCATACTGTATATAAAATGGGCTCTTGTAAACTTCAAGCCATGTTATAATGTAGTTATCTCATCAAAACATTCCCAGAGCTGTGTTGTTTCATTCACACATGTTTGAGTAATTATGAGTCTGCCTACATCTTCAAAGCTCAAAATGAGCATCACCTTATGATGTCATGAAGTGGTAGTTTTCAAAGTTAACAACTCATTTTACCTTTAGTTCAGTAGAGACTGGCAATTCCAGGACTGAAATCAATCAAATAATTCAAGGTATGTGCAGTTTAAAACAGTGTTACCTGTATTACCACATAACATCACAAGGTGTAACAGTGTGTTTTCAGTTTGAAAACTCAGCTTAAATATCCAAGGTTTGTATGTTAAACATATGCGAATGAAACAAAATAAAACTCCAGGTATGTTTTTGAGGGGCCAACAACATTATAACAGATCAGAAAATAGCGTAATATGGGCCCTTTAAACCCGCAGTTCTAAAAAGCACACACATACTATAGTTTTACCTGGAGGTTTTCAACTGATGTCAGCTGGTTGTGGCTCAGATCCAAAAACTCCACTTTGGGAATCAGTTTCTTGAAGAAAAACATTAAATATTTGTGTTAAATCTTGTCATCCTACTTATTTTGAGGTTGTGCTGATAGACCTCTGTTATGCTGAGAGAAACAGTTGGAGTTAACCAGTCAGAGTGAGTTGTGATGGGTAGGTGGCGCCTCAAGGCGTGTGTAACACATTGCTAACACTGTGTTGAAATGGTGTTGGTGCAATCTACAGCGTCATCTAGTGGTTTAAAAACCTGCTTCCTATGCAAAAGCGATGACACAACACAGGGCTCATTCCTTCAGACACCTGAACACTCATTTGTGATAGTTGTGGTCTGATATCCAACAAATGAAAGAACTGACCAACAGACTTGAGCCTCTTGTCTCGCTCTGTGCCACATGGCCTAGGAGCTGTATTGGTCACATGATTTTTCTTAAAGTGACATACAAAGTGACACAGCTTTACACAGGTGTCACTTTCTGAGCTCGACACGTGTCGATGTGTCAACTCATTAAGCCCATCACTAGAGTAAGCTGCAAATATAGCGTTTACATAGACTGTGTAGTACCATTATCATGATTTATTTTGCCTTATAATCCCTAAGTGTAAAATGAACAAGTGTTAGTGTGATCTCTAAATACCACAGAGGAGTCCACTGCACTGATGTTGTTGTGGCTCAGGTCTAAAGTGGTCAGACTTCTCCAAACAGGGACCACTGTAGTCACAGGACACACAGAAACAGCGCCCTCTGGCTCCCACTGGGGGAACTCACTGGCCTCTGGCACCAGCACCAACTGTACAGGAGACAAGAGAAAGACGTTAGAAATTTGGACTTAAATTTGAAAAAAAAAAGAAAAAAACAGACAGCTAGTGACTAATGTAACAATGTATGTATTTGGAGCTGGATCTTTGTTTGTAAAGGATGATGCTTTTATGAATCAAAAACAAAGGGCAATTTAACTGAATTTGAATGATTGCTAGAAATGAAAGCCATTTTGTGGTTATCATTAAAAAAATAAAATAACTGATGGGCATATGTTCTGGTAGTCCCTGCTTCTTAAAGTAGTCCAGCAAATCTAAAAATTGGAATAAGTCTTTACAAATTAAAAAAGGAAGAAAAGGGACAAAATACACACTTAATACACATAGTAGATCAGTGTTTTTTTCCTTTTTAGTCAGGGAACATTTGAGTTGAAAAAATACTGCAGCACACACTACTTATTCAAATATTATCAAATCACATTAAAAACCAAATCATTAAATCAATTTTTTAGCAAGGCATGTATCTCAAGGCACACTGGTGTTCCCCAGCACACTGGTTGAAAATCAAGGCACATGGGAACATCATTTAAGACATGAAAACACACGAAAAACACTTATTAATAACATTATTATCTTAGTTTCCATTAGTTGTGAGTGTTACGTACAGCCATGGAGTCAGTCGAGTGGTGGACGCTCATCGTGGCCAAAGTTTTTCTCAGAGACGACAAACCAGAGATCTGCTGCGAACTGCACTCACAGATCTATAACAACACAAGAAAAAATCTTTAAAAACACAACATAATTTTTTTAGACATGTAAAGGACTCTACCAGAAAAGTTACATAATCCATCTTTAAGAGACTGGCAAGAGACTTAACCAAAATAAAGAACTACTATACTACAAGATAAACAAATACAAAGTAGACTGAACCAAGGCCATTAATGGCAAAAGGAGAAATTTAATTTGTCAACTGGACAAAGTTTATTTGGTCGAATACGTTTCGCAGCTCATCCAAGCTGCTTCTTCAGTTCTGGTTAGACACTGGCGGACACTGCTTTATATCTGCCTGAAGGGAGGAGCTAATTACAATGAAAATTACTCTGAGACAACACATATTTATTTACAGTTTCTGTTAGTCAGGTGAGTCTATTCAATATGGAGTGGGAGTGGGGGAGTAGTTAGCATATCCATTCAGGGCCATGATGGTGTTTTCACACCTCTGGACCTGGCCTGGCTAGTCCCATTGTTTTCTCTGTTTGTTTTGATTTAGGTTTGAGGATAGAGTTATAGATGGGAGACAAATGATGTCTGAGACCTCCATTTCTGTTCAAGGAAGGATTCTCTTTCTTGACAAAAATAGCCTCTTTAACTCCCCTCTCAAACCAGTTCTTTTCTCTGGCCAAGATCTGGACCTCACTGTCCTCAAAGGAGTGGCCTGTGGCTTTTAGGTGGAGATGTACGGCAGATTGAGACCCACTCTGGCTCTCTCGTCTGTGTTGATACATTCTTTTGAAACACAGATTATGGCCCTGAATGGTTCTGCTAACTACACCCCACTCCCACTCCATATTTAATAGACCCACCTAACTAACAGAAACTGTAAACAAATAGGTGTGGTAGTCTCAGAGTAATTTCACTGTAGTTAGCTCCTCCCTTCAAGCAGATATAAAGCAGTGTCCACCAGCATCTGACCAAAACTGAAGAAGCAGCTTGGATGAGCTGCGAAACGTATTTGACCAAATAAACTTTTGTCCAGTTGGGATGTGTGCAGAATCCCTCAGTCGTCCAGGTAGAATCCATGGCAAAAGGAGAAATTCAATTTGTCAACTGGACAAAGTTTATTTGGTCGAAATAAACCAAATAAACTTTGTCTCCTTTTGCCATGGATTCTACCTGGACGACTGAGGGATTCTACACACAAGGCCATTATGTAGTTTGAAATGTGAAATATTGCAGCCTGGAGACCAGCCGACTAGATAAACAGCACAGTGAACCAAAATGTAAAAAGTGGTCTCTTCAGTAACAAGTGTTAATTATTTGACTCTCGCCAGCATACGTCTGTCATTTTGAACGACTGGTAAATAAAATAATTATTGGCAGGCCTATATTTCTGAAAGGAAAGGCTGAATCAGCAGTAAAACCAGGGCTAAACAACGACCAGGATCATTACTAGGCTCCTTGGTGGGAGATACACCTAATGATGTATTTCACGATTTTGTGTAAACTTGCATAACTAAAGACATCTGCTTATTCTGCAAGTTCACAATATATTGCATTTGGTTAAATCCACCTGTCACTCACTCTGGGCATTGCGGAGGCTGACAAATAGAAGAAGTGGGTGGGGGAAAAGTTTCTGTATTTGAACATAGACCTGCATTCAAGAGAAAATTTGTGAATGTGAAGATTTTACCTCAGGGGGGGAAAAAAAAAAAAAAAAAAAAAAAAAAAAGAGAGATACTTCAATGATCCTGAGGGAAATTAAAGTTTTGCTGCAGTAACAAAACATTAAAGCATCCTGCAGGGGGAACCAGGTGAACACAACAGGAAAGGCAATATATTTCTGAAGTAAATATAGACATAAACAATAACACTGAAACCAACCCATAAATGCACAATATTGTTAAAAATATACTAAATAGCAGGATGCAGTTAATTTGTATCCATAATGAGACATAGAAATCCATAACTCAACCTGATACAGCTCAAATCTTATCATATTGCAGAAAAAATAACTAAAAATGTCCCATAAAGAAAAAGTACCCACAATAAATACTGAGCCCCAAAATATATAGTTTCATATATTTTTCATATATTAAACAATAAGTCCATATAGTAATTATCATGACAGGACTAGCTAACGATTCGATTGTTATCATCATATTACCCAGCCCTACCTCAATCTGAAGCAGAGATTTGAAGATGGACAGGTCAAATGGAAGGCTGTTCTCCTGGATGTTGCTGCTGCCAACAGGCTCCTTGGTGCCACTGATCTGAACACAATGAACAAAAGCAGAAGAGGGTGTATCTGACTTGTTTTACTTGAAAATAACAAAAGGTTCAAGGTTACTTCAACAGCACAAACATTCACCTGTATTTGCACTGGCACCAAACAGGCCAACAGTGAACAGTGCTCAGGCCAAAAGATCTAAAAACAGCTACTTTTGGTCAACGGGTTAAAGCAGCCAGCCTCAGAGTTGTGAGTTTGATTATGGGCTCTGATAATTTACTCAATGTCCTCCCTTCTCTCACCCCCATTTCAGGCATTACACTGTATCCTGTCTAATAAAACCTATGTGCCAAAAAAAAAAAAAAAAGTTAAACTTAAATTAAATCTGACAAATCTGTCAAATTCAAAACTACTGTTTCCATGATGCCTGACTTTTATTTACTTTTGACTTTTCATTATTTCTGTACCGTATTAAAAGTGATGGAAATTACAAAATAAAATTAAAATAATATACACATAATATTCACAAAAAGGAGAAGAAAATACACTACACACTATACGTGTCAAACCACCAATTAAGTGGTCAAACGGTCCTAATTTGTGCATAAATACACTAAGATTCAGAGATGGCAATCTAAAAACCAATTGCAAAAGTGAGTGGCAGGTTACAGGCTATAGAATAATCAGTTTCATTTTCTTATAGAACAATATGCCTATGTTTGTCAAAATTATAGGTATGCTTAACATGGATTATCTGCCTGAAAAAGTCTTAAAGGGCCTGTATTGCACTATTTATGACACATGTTTAACACACAAATCCTGCTTATTTAGGCTGTGTTCTTTTCACAAACAGAAAATGATCTGTTCCTCCTTGTGACGTCATTATGAGGCAATACTGGAAATGCTGCACTGTGTTTTTAAATTCCATGCATCAGTGTTCGTACACCAGCAGTCAGATATTAGAGACTTTCAATATTGACAATCCTAACTACAAAAGGTAAAAAAAAAAATATACAAAAATAAATAAATGCAACTACAAGTTATTTTTAGTATATTGAAGAGGAAAGCAGTTCAACCTTAAAACTACTACTAAATGACAAGGTGAAACTGAGCATTTTGACTTGCAAACTCAAACATGTGTGAATGAAACAAAACACAACTCCAAGTTTCTTTTGAGGAGGCATTATACTATGGCTAAAAGCTCACATAAATTAGTTCTGAGTAATACTGGACCTTTAAAAATGTGAAAATGTAGTGTTTTTCTATAAATGACTCCAAACCGCAACCTTCCGTTATGTTTGGTGGCCTGGTTACCATGGTTACCTTGAGGTATTTGAGGCGGCAGGTGAAATCCAGGATGTGTCCCAGGTCTGTTTTGGCGTCTCCGGTAAAGCAGGTGGGTTTGGCCAGGCGCAGCTGCTGAGTGACGGAGTAAAGCTGTAGGGGGCGCAGTGAGAACACCTGTCCAGCCTGAAGTAACTGCTCACCTGAGAGAGGCCAGTGAGTTCATGCTCAGTTAACACATATTCACATATATTTAAACAATAGTTAGTAGTTCTTTTAGAAAAAATAAATAAATAAATAAAAAATAAAAAAATAAAAGTAAAAATAAAATAAAATAATAATAATAATTATTATTATTATTATTATTATAGAAGAAGAAGAAGAAGAAGAAGAAGAAGAAGAAGACAAATTCTATTGTCTTCAACATGGTTTGGTTGTTTCATGTTCCTAAAGCAGGGGTCTCCAAACTCTTTCCTCCAGTGAGCTACTTTTACAAAATGAAAATGCCAGAGAACCATTCCTTTTAGCAGTCTCAAGAAACTGAGTAAATACAAGAGCCACGGCAAACCGTACATAGGGTACAGTTAGATGTCTATAAAACATAAACCATTATCCATTTATTAGTGTACAAAATTAGGCATCAAAATTATACATTTACAATTGTAATAGGCATTTAATCAGTAAACTTTTACTTCAGCGCAATACGTATAATTCAAAAATCCTTTGGCGAGCTACTTGGAAGGGGGTGGAGAGCTACCAGTAGGTCCCGAGCTACAGGCTGGAGACCCCTGTCCTAAAGTATACTCTGCATTATCCAGGCTTTTAAAACGATTCTGGACACTGTAGTCATTGACTGACACAAACCTTTGTTAAAGAGCTCCTCTGCTAGTGCAGCTGTGATCCCATTGATCTCCTAAAACAAAGAAGACTATTATAGGGCATTATCACTGTTCAGGCCCTAGATGCCAGTGCTGAGATACTTTTCCAAAATGGTTGAGCCCTTAGTGTGTACTCAAAGTACTCACATAGAGCTGCAGGTGGAGGAAGCAGGAGAGTGCAGGAGGCGTGGCCTGAGGAAACTGCAGTAACAGAGTCTGGAGATACTGCTCCAGCTCCTTCTGCCGACGCTCCACCAAACTTTTAGAGTTTTTACCCAAAATCTTCTTTGGGGGCAGCAGACGTCTGTCCACTTTATTCTCTGCTGTTAACTAAAGACAGAAAGATGATATAAAATATACATAACATCCCAACTGGTGTTTAAGTTGTTTACATTAACTTTTAATGTCTACACAGACCTCTATAATACTAAATATAACACTAAATACAAATATATTGTGTTAATTAGGATAGTTAAGTTAAGATCTAGAGGCTGGAGTTTTATCCAGTGTCAACCACATCCAACAGAACTCACAGAGATGGGAAAAGCATTAAGTTTGACTGAACTAATCCAAGACTAAACTACAACTAGTCTGGGATTAAACCTGGATTAATTTAGATCTGTGTTACCTTTTCGTGGAGCTCGTGAAAGTCGCTGTATCTGTGTTTGACGGTCCATCTGTGCAGACCATCAGTCACCTCAATAATGTAAACCTACAATCACACATCAAGAAAAACATGGTGCAATGAACAAATACGTTCGAATAGAATCACGATAGAAACCTTTTGGAACAATAGGAACATTTTGTGCTAAATAAAAGACATGCTTGATATCACCAGGTAAACTTTACTGACTGTTGTAGAAAATCATGTATATGTTGAATAATAATAATAGAAATCCATTTGTGAAGCCTGATGAGTTCATGAAATACATAAAAGATTTATTTTCTGTTACAGTGGATAGGACAGAGCCTGCCCTGCCCTGTCCCTCAGTCTCTCCCTCGGTTTCTCCCTCAAAGCATCTGAGCCCTGAGCTGTATACCAGAATTACAAAGTTACATACATATCAAAGCAGACTTTTGTTTCATAGTCATGAGTTAATTTACTTTTTTTTTTTGAAGACATTTAAAATAAAAAAAAGGGTTTCCAGTGGGATGGGGCCAGTGCCTTCACACATGTTAATGTCCAGTCTGGGACTCTGATTGACACAGAACAAATGCGTTTACACAAAGACATATGATAAGAATATTTTCACAACATGAATAAACATAACAAATTAAAGAGTCGACATTGTGCTGTTTTCTGATCTATCTATACTATGTACTATGTTGTTTCCTCATCAAAAACATATCTGGAGTTGTGTTTTGTTTAATTCACACATGTTTAACACACAAACGCTAAATATTTGAGCTGAGTGGAAAACACTCCACTGTGCTTCACTGCATTTTTAAACTCCATTCACCTTCACTAGAATCATTTCTATGATTTCAGCCCTGGAATTTCCAAACTCTCCTGATCAAAAGGCAAAAAGTACCTGTTAAGTTAAAAACTATCGCTTGACATCACAAGGTGGAACAGAGCATTTTGAGCTTTGGATGTAGACAGACTAATAATAAAGGATTAGTCAAACATGTGTGAATGAAACAAAACACAACTCCAGGTATGTTTTGGCTTATGCATAGCTTAAAGCTCACCAGAGTCCATTTTGTGTAATGTAAGTAAGTATAAATAATAAAGAAAATAAATGCAGCAAGACCATTTATTTTACTAAATACATTTCATTTGAACAAATACTGTTGCACCATAGTTTGAAGACAGGAAGGAAAGTCTTATTTTGAGCCTTGATCTAATAGTAAACTCTTAGAATTTTTTTTTTTTTTAGCCATTATCTATTATCTTGTTTTATTGCATGTTCCATTTTCCTGCTGCTCTTGAACTGTGCGTTGCAACACTGGAATTTCCCCACTGTGGGACTAATAAAGGCATATCTTATCTTATCTAGAATGAATGAACAAAAAGCAAATTCCTAGTATTCGTGGCATTTAAGTGACACAACATTTCTTGTCATTTTATATATATATTTATTCAAAAGACTAAAAAAAAAAATGTTAATTGCTATGTCAGTCTCAGTTTTATTACTATGAAAGCCATGGCTGGACATTGATTTCCAGATTAACCTTTGGACTTTTCTATTCATATGTACTGAATAATTGTGTTAATGATTACAATTACGGAACACAATCTAATATACACATATTATATAAAAGAGCTGACAGTAAAGAAATAAAGGCAAAAATAATCCAGCATTTGAGGGAAAGCAATAAACCAGGTAAGTGTTGGTCTTTTTGATTTTGGGTTAGTATTTTGGCTAATACCAATTTTTCGTCTCCTTTCCGTTTATTAATTAGTCTAAATGGGAAGAAACAGATGCTATAGACCTATGTAAAGAACCATCTGCATATATTACAAATCAAACGACCGACGTGTGATTTACTGTGAAAAAGAAGCCCAGAAAATGAGCTACATGCTAAGCTACCAATGCTAATGAACAAAACGTACCGTGTAGTTTTCCACCAACTCCGAGCCAACAATTGCCACTTTCCTCTCCGATGTGTCTTCGGCGAACAGAGCAGGATCCATGCTGAACTCCTGGACTAAAAACGGGAGCTGTTATTCTGATAAAATGTGTAAAATGTTTGATGATTTTGATGCAGCTCTTGCTCTTCGTTAGCTTCCTCCCGCCGCCATGTTTGTTGTGGAATCGAAAACAGCTGACTGGGTCAAAAAAAAAAAAATCTTTATTGACAACAGAAACACAAAAAATAAAAATTGGAAAAAAATAGATACATTTAAAAAGTCTACTCTAACTCATATCATACAATAGGCCTACATGGTTTTATAAAACATGACTTTAGTTCAAACCTTGAACACATCTGAATAAAGAATACACAGAAATATAGATTGTGCTTACAGAGACATTGTGAATAATCAAATAAAGACATGATAATATAGCATGAATAATAATACAAAAATGAAAAGCATTACTAAACGGTGTCAAGTCTTTTCTGGGTTTAGTGTTTAATACATGTTTACTTGAGTTTGTCGGACCTGATCATATTATGTATACGGGTAGGGTCCACTAGTCCGAGGGTCCACTAGTCCGAGTTTTAAAGGTGTTTAAAGGGGATAGATCAAGGTAAGTAGACACTAAAAACAGATTGATACCCTGGTGGACTAAATTCAGATTGTGGATTCATAAACACAGATTCATGGCCACGGAGTCAATGCCAAGAATAAGTAGAAGGGCACTCGAAGAGCGCAGGTCCCATGAAAGCCACGTAATGTGACAGGAGTATACTGAGGCCAATAAATCCCTGTTCAAATAAGACCAAGACGTCAAAACAACTCTTGGTACGTTTCATAACATCTATTACTCTCGAAATATACAGCCAAAAGCTCGGACTAGTGGACCCTCGGACTAGTGGACCCTCGGACTAGTGGACTCTCGGACTAGTGGGTAGTACCGATGTATACAAGCGAAAATGCAAAAGAAATACAAACATTGTCACATGAAAGTTGATCAAGTCCTTCAACTATGGAAAGGAACATTTTTACCTTATATGGAAAAGTATCCACTGTCAACTCTATTATGGTTCCTCAGTTTATATATTTGTGTATGTCACTGCCATCTCCATCACAAAACATTTTTTAAAACTTATGAGCAGAAGATCTTTGATTTAGTTTGGGATGGCAAACCAGAAAAGATTCAAAGAGGGGTTTTGTGTGATGTTTCTAACTCGGGAGGCTTTAAACTGCTCAGCTTAAAAGCTTTATGTTTGTCCTTAAAAGCATCAACGGTTCACAAGCTTTATTTAAATACAGAGTGCTACACAAGTATTTTGTTGGATAAAAACATTTAGTATGGTAGCAAAAACTGTGTCCCTTCTTACAACTGATGCCCTCCCACTTTTTATACATGGACAATTTGATTGGAAATATATCTAGCTTTATAAAAGAATGGTGCTGCTTCCAATTTGATAAACCTGAAAATATAGATGATATTTTACAACAGATCATATGGTTCTATTCAAATATTGTAATAGGTGGAAAAGCTTAGGTTTTTTTTTTCTAAAAATGTTTGAAAAGAGCATTCTTTTTGTAAATGACCAAACCATTGAGAATGGTAAGGTCATGGAATATGAGGAACTCATATGTGTATATGGTGATGTTTGTTCATGTCACTCATAGAATTAAATCATCACAGCACTGGGAAGAAAATGGAAGTAACTCAGACATTTCATAAACTCTTAGTTTGTAAAGCATCAACAACACATTCACACTGGATAAAAGAAATGCATTTGATTGAACAGAGACATGACTAAAGATGATCCCTTCTAATACTTTCAGAAAGTGGGACAACAAAGTGGATTGGCCTTTACCATGGGAGTGGATATTTCAATGAATTTACAAAACCAATGTTGATGTGCAAAGCAGACAGTTTCAAATCAAAATGATCTATAATTGAGTTCAAAATGTGAAATATTGCAGAGACTGATGAATGGCGTTTTTGTTGTTTGGAAGTGGAGTCCACTGAACACTTGTTTTGGTACTGCCATATTGTATCTTTATTTTGGATTGATGGAGAGAAAATGGGTTTAGAGTTGGGTTTGGCTTTTAAGTTGCATTTTGTCTCTACCTTACTGGGAGACTTTCAAAATAGAATTGACCTGGTTCATTGAATTATGACCCTGGGGAAAAATCCATCCATCCATTTTCTTCCACTTATCCGGGGCGGGTCACGGGGGAAGAGGAGGAGCTGGAGGAAGTGTCCGGGGCGAAGGAA
Organism: Taenioides sp. WSHXM2023; assembly: GCA_029959045.1. Classification (NCBI taxonomy): domain Eukaryota; kingdom Metazoa; phylum Chordata; class Actinopteri; order Gobiiformes; family Gobiidae; genus Taenioides; species Taenioides sp. WSHXM2023. The sequence goes on from CM057100.1 coordinate 26,741,997, forward strand.
GTCTGGGAGTCCCTGCTTAGACTGCTGCGCCCACGACTGGGAAAGCTTTTTATTTTTAAATCTTAAAATCCATTCTCACTGAATATTCATTATTTTCAAAAATATATTTACCAATATTTAATACTCAATCACACCTTTATAAAAATCATGTTGAGGGCATTAGAGCACTTTTTTTGCACTCAATTTCATTTGATTATATATATATATATATATATATATATATATATATATATATATATATATATATATATATATATATATATATATATATATATATATATATCAGAGGATTAATATTTTTTCAAACTTTTTTTTATTTGCTCAACCAGCATCTCACCTTATGATCCATATTTTAAAATTTGAATTTTGAAATATTTTTAACCCCTAAATGCTTTGACTTTATTTTATAAAGTCAAAGCATTTCATACTCAAAAATCACAAAAAGTGAAATGTCTTCCACATGCTGATGCAAACTGGAGTTTTTTTTTGTGTCCACTTTAAGAGCCTGATGTGTGGTAAAGTTTATCAGCCATAATTTTTCAAATGCAATATTATTTTTTTGGCAATGGCATATTTAACAAAAAAAAATCACGTTGAGGGCATTAAAGCACATTTTTGTACACCTGAAATTCATTTGGTTATAAAAAATCTGAGGATTCATATTTTTTCAAACTTTTTTTTTATTTGCTCAACCAACATCTCACCTTTTGATTCATATTTTAACATTTGTATTTTAAATATTTTAAACCATTTATTTCTCTACATTTATTATTATTATTATTATTATTATTATTATTATTATTATTATTATTATTATTATTAGTTTATTTAGCATTTATAAAGAAGTGGAATATTTTCTATTCAGTTGATGCAGACTGGATTTTTTTGGTGCTGGTTGTTAAACCCTGGTGAGTGCGAAAGATCTGCAGCAACAATTATTTATTTGCACTCATAGATTTTTGCAAAGTTAAATTAACACATTGTGGGAGCCCTGTACAAAAGTGTGCCCATTGGAACGCCTTCAAATCATTGTTTTTAAAATCATTTGGAACATTTTCATTAGTTTACACAGTTTCTTTACCACATGAGAACAAGTGTTGAGAAAGAGCCTGAGAACTGTGTGAACTGATGAGAAATGTTCCAAATGATGTGAGCCCCTGTGGCCCTGTTGAACCAAAGGATCAGACTAAACCAAGTTTCACAAATGTGCTAAAACCATTTTAAGTGTGAAATGTTCCTCTTCTCATGACCCAGATGTGCCTTAGATTTGCAACAGTGATCATATACGTGAGTTTCCAGTGGCTATAAGAGTTCATGTTGTTACGGGCCTTGGCCCTTGAAGTTATTTACTCCTGTGCTCCTGTTGCCTCATTTGCTCCCTGTCTTGGCTGTATGTAAATCTGGATCACGAGCCCCGGACCTGGATTTGTGGGAGCAAGGACCGCTGGATGGAGGCTGGGAGTCAGCAGTTCGCTGGATTGGCCAGGGGCCTGGAATTGGTGGGGGGTGGAAGACGGTCCCTTTTAAAAGGGACCGTCTTCCTGCTCGGCACGGCTAGACCCCTGTTACAGGCCGCCATTTCTGTTTGGTCATTTCCTCTGTTGTGTCTCATTTTTCATTGTTGCTGGCTGGTGCCTTTTGTTAGTTGATTTGATATTGAGACATTTTGTATATTGGTGGGGGGTGGAAGACGGTCCCTTTTAAAAGGGACCGTCTTCCCTTTTAAAAGGGACCGTCTTCCTGCTCGGCACGGCTAGACCCCTGTTACAGGCCGCCATTTCTGTTTGGTCATTTCCTCTGTTGTGTCTCATTTTTCATTGTTGCTGGCTGGTGCCTTTTGTTAGTTGATTTGATATTGAGACATTTTGTATATTCGTTCGGCTCTTTAGTTTGGTAATTCCCTTGCTTTTGGTTAAATCCCTTTATTTCACCACCACATTTCTTTCTTTTTTTTTTTTTTCTTTCCTACACTGTAAATTAATAAATTCACAATTTTTAGTTAAACCTTCAAGTTTCCTGGGGCCCTCCACCCAGATTTTGTACCAGGGTTTGTACTGGGGTCTGAAAATCACCAAAACTACAATACAAAGTTGCCCACATTACCACACATTCTGGACATGGGAAGAAAAAAAAAAAAAAAAAAAAAAAAAAAAGTTTGCTAATTGCTAACACATAACATAGATCACCATGTTACCTTTAATTGTTTTTAAAATGCAATATTAGCTAAAACAACATAGCAATATGTGTAATTAGTTTGTTCTTCAGAGCGCAGATCACAACACAATCAATGCATCCCGCTAATGAAACTACTGCACATCGCATCAGGTTTGTCAAGTTACTGTGCACAGTTTTGTATCATGTGGGAGCATGGGTGACATAAGCCTGTGGGCGGAGCAATGCACAGAATCGTACAGGTAACTGTAAGGAGGCTTTGAATAGGGCCTGGGAGAGATCACTAAATTACTCAAACATGCGTGGATGACATCTAAAACCTCTTCAGACATGTTTTTGATAAGGGAACGCATAAGACCACCTCTGTCAAAACAACATTACAGTAGAATAACATTACAACATAGAATATTTTTATATACCTTCTTCTGCTTATTATCACCTATAGAAACTTTAATGATTTAACACCAGAAGATGTGAGAATAACAGTCTAACACAAGCATAGTCTAAAATACTTCCTTCACAGGCCCTTAATCAAGAGCGTGTTATTATGTGTTATGTTATTGCTTCATTTTAGTATGAAACAATAGCATACGCAGAATATGATTTAATATTTTGTGCATACTAAACTGTAATATTGATAAAAAAGGACAAAGTAGGCCCATTGACTTTCTGTTCAAAACTACAGAACTCATAGGCTCTGCCCAGTTTTTTACCGTAGTGACTAGCCAATTTTAATGAAGTAGGTCTAAACACATAAACTGCACCCACAACCACATTTCAGATAGAGCTGCTAAACTGGGCAGAACCTGGAGGACTAAAGGGGAGAGTGACGGGGGACAAGGGGAGGGGTCTGGAGGTATAAGGAGCAGTGTGATTGGTCTAACAGGTATGCGTACTTCAAAAATCTGGCTGTAATTTGTGAAATTGCCGAGACCACTGAAGGACGCACACACTTAGATTTAGACATTTTTGACCAGAAAGCTGCAAATGTACCTAGTTTGCACAAGAAATCGCCCCAAAATGACTAGTTGCAGTAGATAATGTCACCATATACACAGTTAAGTAGTGAAAATAAGTGGATTTAGTTTCACTTTAACATTGTTTTATAGTATTTTATGAGCAATGGCACATTTTTGAACCCTACATGTATGACCCTGAATCTAAAATGTTATCAATCATCACACATAAGTCCAGAGAAGTGGGTGGCGATAGGGGGGAGGTGAAAACTTAAATTTTCTAAGCACTCAGGCCTCACATGCAGGACAGAACAGGATTAATGATGAGGAAAGATCGTTATAATATACAAGCTAATGAAAGTCAATTTTGCAGAATATGTCCCCTTTAAGATTTAAGACATCAACCACATTTAGCTATAGGTTAGGACTTGGATTAAAACTGAACTAGACCAGAACCAAACCAGGACTAGACCAGGACCAAGTGTGAACCCTCAGTGTTAGTGGATGTTCTGGTGTAGATGTGATAAAGGCTGAGAGTTTGGCTAGTTAACAAAGCTGTGACATAAACTGTCTGAAGAACAAAGTGCTACAATTTGGGATGTAAAATTAACCTGGCTCAGATTGATATGTGTAGAATACTGAGTTCTACATGTTATTAAAAATACAACTTTGAGTAAGGGAATGATGACGAACACTCTGACATGTGTGAAAGCTCAGAAAAGTACATTTTGTATATGTCTCATTTGTCTCAAGTGCATTCCAAATAATTGCATTCACTGATATCTTTATGACATTCTATAGGACAATAATATTTAAAGGAAACATGTATGATTTTAAATTCCATAAACTTGAGCAAACTGGGTGCCTAGATATGAGATAAACATGTTAAATCAAATATAGATTGTACTGGTAACAATGGAGTTTATGGTAAATTTGGTGTTTTAAATTTGGTTGTTTAAAATGTGCTTCATAAAGAAACTTGATATGATTATCCAATCAGAAAGCAGAGTGAGCCTCACATGAGTCTCTCATTTCTGTTGCCAGTTTTAATGCTGAAATCCACTTGATTTAAACCTTGAAAGGAATCTCTCTGATCTGAATCCATTTCTTGATGAGGTTACACTACTGCATGTTATTACTGTGCCTGGGTTAGGGTTGCCAGGAATGTTCCACACTATGGCATTAAACTCATCTATCAAATATTTATTCAATTACATGTGCTTTTATTACTCAAAAATGCACTGAAAAAGGGCAGGCTTTGGCCTGGTGGCATTCTTGCCTCCATGGAGATAGAAAAGTGGACCTCTTTCGAACATTCAGGCAAAGCAATGAAAAACTTATTATGAAGACAAGCAGCAAACCCTCCACCAGAAAAGTTACAGAATGCACCTTTAATACAGATGGGGGTTAGGTAAAATTAATATTGTTAAATGTAATATACCAAGTCCTAAAATCAAGTGACTAATAGAAATGATAAGGTCTAACTTTTGTGAATTTAACTTTTAGTTAATTCATAAAAGACTACCACGTAATCAGTAGCAAAAACTGTTTTGTCCCCCATCTAAGAGTAACCAAGCTGCTAATTTCTCTTTCCAAAATGCTTTCTCCCAACTACTGACAGCAGAGAGTGTCAGATTACAGCAAAAACACACATTTCCCATACATACATATACAGTAACTATACTTAAAATCCCATACAAAATTGTCCAAAAGAGATCGAAAAAGCCAAAATAAAGCATCAAAACAAGCTGCTAATTTCTCTCCAAAATGCTCACTCCCAAATACTGGCAGCAGAGGGCGCCAGATTACAGGAAAAAAACCACACATTTAAGATAAGATAAGATAATCCTTTATTTGTCCCACAATGGGGAAATTGCAGTGTCACAACGCAAGTTACAGAAACAGTAGGAAAATAAGAGCATGCATCAAATCAAGATAAATAATAATAAGTATTTACAATCAACTAAAAACACAACACTATAAGCTAAAAGGCACAGGAACATATAAGACAATATAACAATAAGTGTTTTTGATTCTGAGATGATTGTGTACAGTGCAGTGATGGACAGTGGTGGGTAAATAAATAAGTAGCAGGTAAAAATATTGCACATTGTTATTATTACATACGCATTATATTACATTAAATGCCATGCAAAAATTGTCAAAAAATGAACCAGGCGAGACTAGCTATAGCACTTTAGATGATGGAAATGGCCTATAACAGCAGGTGGCCAAAAGCACATAAAGCTAATGAAGCGCTCCTACTGATCGTCACTAGTGTACCTACCCCTGTTCACTATACTACCAAGTATGAAGTAGAGATACTGTAAGTACGTGTTTATTTGAAACCCCACTCACACTAAGAATGCTTGTTTTTCTAGGTATTTTTAGACATAGACTTAAACACACTTTTTTTGAGCTATAAAATCACCTGTAATTGAATAAATGTAAGATAGAGCTGTTTAATGTTATACTGTGGAACATTCCAGTAACATTCTAGAGTAATGACATATCCATAGAAACAAGAAGGTGATGGACCCCCAAACACAGTGCAACTTTAATGTGCATTTTTATTTATTTATTTATTTCGCCACTAAATTATTATTACCATGTTACTGTTTTGTTCTCTGTCTTCCTTATTGCCAGTTTAATATAAAAATATGTATGAAAATAGAGAAAGGTATGCTCTGACTCAGCCCACACAGAAGCCCTCCAGGCACACAGAGACTTATGCAGAACATACTCCCTGTAGTCCTTTGGTTCATCCATCACTGTCTGCTCGTGTAGACCCCTCCTCCCTCCTCTGTCTGACCCACTTCTCTGCTCCACATCTGAGGCAGATCTGAATGAGGTGAGGGCGCTGGTACGGAGGTCAAGTGGAGTTTCTCTGGTAACATCGCAGCAACGGACATTTAGGTTCATCATGTATCATCATAATGTTCTAATAGGGACGAGGCAAGATCACGGGCCACAAGATATTGCATGATAAAACTGAAACAAGACTGTGTGCACAAACCCAAAACATGCACAGCTGGTCCAGTCCTCCAGCTAAGGTAGGACTGAACAAAACTAGCTCAAGATCAACAACAAGATCTGGAGATGGGACCCCAAGCACTTTGCTGCAAAACTGACTCTTGTGAGCTTTAAGCCATGTTAGAATGCAGTTACCTCATCAAAATATTCGTGGAGTTGTGTTTTGTTTCATTCACACATGTTTGAGTAAGGCAAAAGGAGAAATTCAATTTGTCAACTGGACAAAATTTATTTGGTTGAATACGTTTCGCAGTTCTTCCAAGCTGCTTCTTCAGTTCTGAAGTTCTCCTTTTGCCATGGATTCTACCCTTTATTATTAGTCTGCCGACCTCTCCAAAGCTCAAAACGTTCTGTTCCACCTTGTGATGTCATAAAGTGGTAGTTTTCAAGTTAATAGCTACCTAACCTGTTGTTCAGTAGAGATTAGGAATTCCAGGTCTGAAATTATCTAAATGATTCCAGTGAAGTGCATGGATAAAAACACACTTGCTGTATTACCACATGACATCACAAGGTGGAACAGAGTGTTTTCAGTTTGAGGGAAGCCTAAATATGCAGGGTTTGTGTGTTAAACATGTGGAAAAAAATAAAACATAACTCTAGGTATATTTGTGATGAGGAACCAACATTATAGCATAGATGAGAAAATAGCGTTAGAGTTTTCACTCTGGGTGGACTGTCTGTGTGGTTTTCCTCCAGATACTACATTTTTCTCATCAAACTAAAATACTGGTAGTTCAATGTTTCCATAGCATATAATATTCCAAAACCTGTGAACACTTTGTAATTATGACCTTTTTGTCCAAAATAAAACTGTGGAGACAATGGGATATGAAACCAATTGATAATGTGACCAGATTTGCTCAAAAACTGGGACATCCCGGTTTGGGGTGGCTGGTAATAATAAAATTATGAAAAGAGTGCATAATTAAGAAAAATTGTTATGCAGTCGGCCCATTTATGATTTGTTCACAATTTTGTCAGTCAGTATATAAGAGAGACACTTCAGTCAGTGCTACTGAGTACATTTTCTTTGTGCTCTGGTCTGATTTCAAGCACGTTTTTCTGTACTTTGGCTAAATAAAAGACAAATTATGCCCCTCTTTACTGCTGGCAGGTGTCAAATTGGTCAGAAATAGGGACATCTGGGACATGTCTTGTATAAAACTGGGACAGATCACTGGTTTTGGATAAATCTGCTGGGACAGGGGACACAGGGCTCAAAACTGGGACTCTCCCAGGTAAACAGGGACCCTACAAATTGATCTTTTCTCTAGCTGAGTACATCAGCTGGTTGTATGCCTGAGTTTCACCCTGTGTCATATTTAATCCTGACTGTGAAACCAGCCTTATTGTTATGACTATCGCACCATTCTGATCTAAGCCTCTGTGAGCTGCACGCCATTGGTCCAGGGACATGAGAGATGTGCAGGCAGCGGCTGATAGACTAGCAGCATGTGAACAGTGAGTGTCAGGAGCCTGCGGAGGAGCAGGGCTGTCTGACTTTCCCCATGCTCTCACATGTGCTCTGAGTGTGCACTAGTGCAGCCCCCTTCACACTGCCACCTATTGAACTGTCTTAAAAAACATGAAAAACACATGTAGTTTGTTTTAAATGGTGATCCAAAGTTATTCCTCATTTACCTAGCATGCTAATGCACATTTAATGATTATTAGAAAATAAACTTCTCTTTAACTTAATCTCTAGATGCAAAGAACTCAAGAGCTACTTACATATATTTGTACAAATTCTGCTCAAATACATGGAAAAACAAATCAACTAGACTTGACTAAACATTTTACTAAAGATCCTACACTGAACTGCAAACCACCTCAACCTGACTTGGGAAACGAAATGGTTCAGTTTTTGGTTGGATTGGGTGATTAAAGGTTGATGGGGTGATTAACCTTGCTGGTCCCAGCAGAATCAAATAATTCTCCAAATGCAAATGTCACCACACATTTTGGTAAATCAATTGGTAAATTGATTGTTTTATTGATTGGCTAATTAACTGACCCGATAAGTCAGTCAGTAAATCAGTGCTTGCTTTCAACAGGCTACCACTCCTACTACCACCTTACAGTTGTAGTACATTACAATAACTTTAATGGGCATTACTGTCTCAACTACTGCCCAACCACTACTAGTGTTATATTAGCTTTAGTGCCTCCGCTCTGCTCCTGCTTTAGGTTGTGCAGGTTGTGATATGGGACTGGGTGGTGTGGTGGTGTCAGGTACGTCCATTGGTGCGTCTCTCGGGGATGCCGCTGCTGATGCATTATGCATATACTATGCAGATGAGCCGCAGGGAAATGGATTGGCTGAAAGGGCACCTGTGGTACCCCACGCTAAGGTGCACACAACACAGGAAATGAACTAAAGTGAGCCATCATTCAGCCACATACAGCTGTTGGGAGATGAGATAGAGAGGCGCAATTGACTTTTCAGGAGAAGTCTGCTGGCTTCTATTACAGGCACAGGAAAAAACACAAAGCATGGACTGTGTATCATTTTAATTAAAGCTGATATATCATGCTGTATTGTGGCATTTTAAATGCTTTTTTTATGTGTCTGCCTGGTATTTTACACATAAATGAAATTCTGCAAAACATTTTCTTCTTCTTTTGAACTCTTAAACAAGGGGCCTGACGCCCTCTGCAGATAACAGTGGGTAGTGAAGCTTTTTTGAAAAGACAAATTAGCAGCATGGTTATTGCCAACTTAACACGAACGATCATGAGGAAGAAATCAACCAATTCAGCTTTTAGAGTCCTGATATTTAAATACCAGCTCTTAGAGCTCGTAGAGCTGGGTTATCTGATTTTCAAGCCATGAAAAAAAGATGTATGTTTTTAAATCGATCAAACTAGTTCTTAGCTCACAAAACCTTTGGCACATTGTTAATATTCACATGTATTGTTTTTTTCTCAGACAACAAAGTGAAACTGGGGAGAACCACCAAAGCCCAGACAGTCTTTCTTATGAAGACATGTCGTGGCTCATCTAAGCAGATCCTTGCTCTGGTTAGATTGTTGGTTTGCACTGTCTTATATCTGTATGAAACACTAAACACTAAATACACTTAAACTACTCTGAAACTAACACACCTACTTGTTTAGTAGCAAACAGAAACTAAACAAGTCGATGTGTTAGTTTCAGGAATTTAATTTCTCTTTGCGAAGGTGTATGGAGTTTAAAAACACAGTGAAGCAGTTCCTGTATTACCACATGACATCACAAGGTGGACCAGAGTGTTTTCTGTTTGAAAGAAGAACTAAATAAATTGGACAAATATGCAGAGTTTGCATGTGTGAATTAAAATACACTCCCGGAATGTTTTTGATGAAGAATGAGCATTATAACATACTGTATATCAGACAGCTGTACGGTAACGAGATGATCCCAAGGCCTGTATCTGATTTTTATCCCATGTCTCTGAGTAAAATCTTGCCCCAGTACAGATATATTGTATAAGCAGAAGGCAAAATAAGTCTGCTGTGTATTGTCTGCTAATAATTATAAAGTGTTTTATTGTCCGATAATCAGGAAGTGCACGTTAACATTCTTCTTGTTGCCTTACGGTGACGGCAAAACTCTGCTCTGGTCTCTGAAAGTTGTGAAAAGCGCTTTATAAACTCACTGCGGTGAATAATTAGGATGATCAGAATGCATAAGGAATAAGGAGGAGGAATAACTTTGGACCACTCCAAAATTTTTGGGTTTAAAATGAACTACTTCTGTTTTTCACGTTTTTAAGACAATAAAAATCAAGTACTTAGCCTTTTAATGTTTTTTATTTGCTTGTACCAGTCTTAAATATGGCAATTTGTTTTGATTTGGGGTTTATGTTACATCTCTGAGGGTGTCTGGGCTCATCCACTGCACTGATTGAGCCACTGAGTTTCAGTTTTTAGACTTTTGATGTTCTTTTGATCACTGGTGATGTAGCATGTTTGTAAAGTGGAAGTAAACACTTATTTTTCATTACTCAACAGTGTACATGGCGTTTTAATTGCATTATCTGCTGTTCCTAGTCATTTTTTTACAACTTTAGTGAATTTAGTTTAGGGAATTTGCAGCTTTCTTTTCAAAAACCTCAAAATGTAAGTCTGTGCTGCTTTCAGTGGCCACGGCAATTTCCAGTAGTTGGTGACATCACACAGCACTGCCCTGATTACAGCCATGTGTTTCGGATTACACCTGGCTGCAATGTGTTTATCAGCTCTGTTTAAAATGGTGGTTGTGGATGGAGTATAGGTGTTTCGTCCCACTTTATTTTCTACATGCAGCGCCCCCTACATTTTGGAATAAAGAACTGTAAATACGTGGTTCCCAATAAACACCTGTCCTATGTTATAACTTGATACATATCATTCTACCATGAGCACAAATCAACGAATAAATTAATTGATAGCTAAACTGAGTGGCGCTTTATCAACCAGAGAAGAGACTCCAAGCTCGATGTAAATCCACACTTTAACTACGAACTTAAAAGAATTAGAATTAAATTTGCTTTACTCGATAATTTTCAACAGTATGGTATTAAAGAGTTTTATACAATATATCTGTACTGGGGTAAAACATTTTGCAGAAATACATGGGAAAAAGCAGGTACAGGCCCTTTAAGGTTGTAACTGTTGATGAATTAATAATTTGATTCATGTTAATTGGCGAGGAGCTGCTCAGTTCAGTGTGTGTCTGGATATGTAATTATTATCGAAATAAAAACAGTACATTTTAAAACAAAAACTATGCAAGTCCAGTTGTTTTTGAATATTAAAATTATTATTGGACAACACCCACTTATATATTTTTTATAAATTTATTTTAGAATATTTGTAATGAAGAAGACATATAAGGTAATTTCATATAGCTACACATGTATTTTTCTTTGACATAAAAATACATTTGTGTCTTTATGAAATTGCCCAAGTCATGCTGCTGGACCTAATTGAACACAATAAACAAATTCAAAGAGTTCTTCTAAACACACCATGGACATTTGAAGTACAGTCCCTGACAAAAGTCTTGTCGCTTATCCATTTTGTAGAAACAAAAGCTTATAACCTGACTTTAAATTAATCGATTGGTTTTAGAAATGTCTCATATGAAAGCTAAAACCCTCCCAAATTATGCTCAATATACTAAAATAAATTTGCTTCACTGAAGAAAGATTGATCATTTAATGAACACAGAAAGGTCAGATTTTGGCAAGACAAACGTCTTGTCGCCTTGTCATATGATGCACCCAATCCTAGATTACAGCCTCACCTGTGATCAGTTACTGATCAATCAATTAGTGGGTGTGTATAAAAAGAACCCCAGCACACCAGACCTTCACATCAACTGCAACTTGACCTCTGACAACATGCCTAAGATCCACTCTCAGACCAAAGCGTTAATTATCAAGAGGCTGAAGACCAGATCCACTGCTGAGGTGGCTGACACCTTCAATGTGTCTCAGTGTCAAGTACAAAGAATAAGAAAAAGATCTGAAAAGACTGGAGATGTTTTTGACAAGCCCAGGTCCGGCAGACCCCGCAAGACAACTGCTCGGGAGGACCGTTTGTTGATTCGAAAATCCAAGGCCAGCCCCTTTTCCACTGCAGCAGAGCTCCACCAGGCCTGGTCACCTCAAGTCCCTGTGTCAACCAGAACAGTTTGTAAAATTCTGTCTCGAAATGGCCTCCATGGTCGAATCAGTGCACAGAAACCAGCACTAAACAAAAGGCAATTAAAAAACCGTGTGGCATTTGCCAAGGCCCACAGCCTGCTAAAAGGATGGACACTGGAAAAGTGGCAGAAGGTGGATTTCTCAGATGAATCCTCGGTTGAATTACATCACAGCCGCCGCAAATATTGCAGGAGACCTACTGGAGCCCGCATGGATCCAAGATTCACCCAGAAAACAGTTAAGTTTGGTGGCGGAAAAATCATGGTCTGGGGTTACATCCAGTATGGGGGTGTGCGAGACATTTGCAGGGTGGAAGGCAATATCAATAGCCTAAAATATCAAGAAGTATTAGCTACCTCTTACATTCCCAACCATAAAAGGGGTCAAATTTTGCAGCAGGATGGTGCTCCATCGCATACTTCTATCTCTACATCAAAGTTCCTCAAGGCGAAGAAGATCAAGGTGCTCCAGGACTGGCCAGCCCAGTCACCAGACATGAACATCATTGAGCATGTCTGGGGTAGAATGAAAGAGGAAGCATGGAAGGCAAAACCAAAGAATCTTGATGAACTCTGGGAGGCATGTAAGACTGCTTTCTTTGTATTCCTGATGACTTCATCAACAAATTGTATGAATCATTGTCGAACCGCATGGATGCAGTCCTTCAAGCTCATGGAAGTCATACAAGATATTAAATATGGATCTCACAGCACCACTACTTAATTCACTGACGTTATGCAACATATTTTTGTATTTGAAGTAAATTATTTGTTCAATTTTCTGTAGGCGACAAGACTTTTGTCTTGCCAAAATCTGACCTTTCTGTGTTCATTAAATGATCAATCTTTCTTCAGTGAAGCAAATTTATTTTAGTATATTGAGCATAATTTGGGAGGGTTTTAGCTTTCATATGAGACATTTCTAAAACCAATCGATTAATTTAAAGTCAGGTTATAAGCTTTTGTTTCTACAAAATGGATAAGCGACAAGACTTTTGTCAGGGACTGTAGACTCAAATGTGCATGGTGTATTTTACATTACAGCTACCACAGAAACGCCACATTAAAATGGGGACTCAGCCCGGGTTTAGCCCTGGGTTGTACCAGGACCAAATATGATCGCAAATGCACCCACAGACTTGCATTTCTGCGCTGCACCTTGATACATTTCTGCTACCACAGCACCCTTAATGTTGTTGTGTAAGCCAACTTAAAAAGGTCAAACACTAAAATGACAAGCTACGAGATACAATCATTATTCCTCTTAATACCTACTGAACCTGAACCACCTAAACAAGGAAGATGGTCCTGAGAAGTGGCTGAAACTTGGGAGGTGTGGAAGTTGACCATCTGGAAGTCTGGATGTTGGATTTACAAGAGTTGGAAGTTGCACATCTGGAATTCTAGGAGTTGGAAGTTGGACAACTGGACATCTGGACGTCTGGGTGATGGAATTCCAGGAGTTGGAAGCTCAAAGTCTGGGAGTTGGGAGCTTGAAGTCTGGAAGTCTGAGAGGTCGGAGTCTGTCTCTGATAAATCCCACAACACGTTGACGCAATGACTTTTTCTTCATCCCTTCTAAAAATTCATCTGACGATTCACTGCTCAGTGAGGGTTGCTCAATTAATGTCTGGGACTGTTTTTGGGACCTCTTCTCACTTTTTACATCATCTCCCCTCTTTTTTTCAGACTTTTCTGTCCTCTTTATGTGAGTTGAGCTATCCCAAACTGTCTTCCTCCTCTTTAAAGATCCATTATCCAATCTACCATCTGAAGTTTCTCCCTTTGACCTTTGCTGAGGATGGTTCTCAGATTGTAAAGAACCTTTTCCAGGGCTTCCACTGCTCATTGAAGCTATAAGAGGCCTCGCTTTTTTCTTAGGACATCCACTGGGTTGCTTCACAGATTTTGACCTACCTTCACCAGGGCTTTTGTCACTTTCTGTTTGTTTTACTTCTTGTGATACAGAGACAATCTGACCTTTGAAAAGGTCTAACTCAGTAGATATTTGGGCATCCGTTTTAGCAACCATTTTAGCCTTCATGTTTTTCACTTTTTTCTTCAAGGCTGTGTGTTCCTCTGTCTCTTTCTCAAGCTTGTCCAAGTTTTCCTTAAGTTGAAGGTCTTTTTCTGAAAGCTGGTTGCTCCAAAACTCTTGCTTCTCTTTAAATTTTTGTTTCGTGTCCTTGTGTTTGTTTTTTTCTCTGAGTAAGTGGTCTTGGGTGTCTTTCAGTTCAAGCTCCATCTTTTTAAGCTGGTTCTCAATTTCCGTTTTAGCCTCCATGTTTTTCATTTTTTTTCCTCAAGGCTGTGTGTTCCTCTGTCTCTTTCTCAAGCTTGTCCAAGTTTTCCTTAAGTTTAAGATCTTTTTCTGAAAGCTCATGCTCCATCTCTTTAAGCTGGTTCTCAGTTTCCATTTCCTCCAGTTTTTCTGTTGCACATTTCTCTTTGAGCTCCAGGATTTCGCTTTGCAGAGCTATAATTTTATCTTGCAGCATGAGAGAGATTTTCTTGCCATTCCCTCGCAAATTTTTCATGAAATTTGGAGATTTTGTTTTGCAGATTGAATTTCTCATTGCTCCAGGCCTCTTGCTCCTATTTTAACTTAAGGCTAAAGCTATCACAATCCTTATGAAGGTTGGAGATTTTGTTTTGCAGATCGAGTTTCTCCTCATCCAAGATTTCTTGCTGCAGTTTTAAGTCACTGTAATTTTGTCTCTCTGTAGCCAAATTCTTGATTTCTGGATGATTTTCAGACCAATTTTTCTCCAGATCCAGTTTCTCTTTGCTCCAGGCCTCTTGCTGCTCTTTTAACTTATGTTTCCATTCCTCATCCTGTGTCCTGAATTGTTGCCGTACATTAATGGATGTATTTAATATCACATTAATAATAACTACACTCCAAATGGTCAAATATTTATCAGACCTTTAAGTGCAACATGTGCAAAGAGATGGTGTTTGTTTGGCAGTTTGTTCTAGTCACTTTTAAAAAGCTGAGCTTCCACCACTGAGCTGTGTCCACTACTGTCTCCAGGGGTTATATACCACTCCAGTGCTAAGATTCTTCAGATATTCTGAGAAATAAAATAAATTAAAAATACAGACAGCAATGCAGTTTGTACGTGTCTAGAACGTAGAGCGTAAATGAGCCCTCACATCATAGGTACTGTTTCACTCAGCTACCGATATAGATTTTCTGTTGACTCCCAAGGTTGTATTGCATTTAAATCTAGTCAAAATGCTACTGTAGACAATACTCATTTAGATTTGCCTAAATTTGATAATCTTTAGAGAAAGGAGAAAGAACACGCCAGAGAGCTGCTGCTTGTGTCTGCAACGTGTTTACCAAGTGTAGGGACGGGTACCAAACCCCGGTTTTGTAACAGCACCGGTGCCAAGTCTTAACGGTCCAGTGGATCAGTAAGCTCCAGTGTTATCAGTGCTCTTAACAGTGCTGTAGAGTCACGATATCTCGCGGTCAAAAACAAACGTGCAAGTTTCCTTTTGCGTGTGTTCAAAGCAGATCTGTCGGCACAGCTTTGATCAGCGCCCAGCGTCACACAGATGCATACAGTAGAACACGTGGGAATGGCCCAACATCACGCATGGGCTAATCAAAGCACAGCCATCAGGTTGGGTGCACCAGACCAATCTTATGAAATGAGAAAAGTGGTATTTGTGAGATACTGTATTTTAAAATAAGATCATTTTAATTTGAAATAAATCACGCTTAAGTTTTTCAGGTTAAAGGAATTATTCATTGTGGGATAAAAATGATCATTATTATTTTATTATACTTATTTTTGCTAAAAGTAGAGAATAAGTCAGTGTGTTAAAATGTTGGCTCAGAGAAGCAGAGTCCACTTAAGTTCACAGTGGACAGGTCCGTAGTTTTCCCCCACACAGTTGGGCAATTTAGAAAAAAAAAAAAAAAAAAGTTGTGGGTTAAAAATCTGGCACCACTGGTTGTGGTTTTCTTAGGCTGGTGTTAAAACGTGTGCAGCAACAAAATATCACGCAGGGCTGTTCAACATACACATTCGCTGTGAGACTCATGCATTTCTGTGCCTTCAAATTGAAAAAATATAGAAAAATATAAATAAAACAGATTTATTTATTTATTTTAATATTAGTCTAAAAATTCAACCTCTCTTTCTGCTCCGCTCCTGTGGCCTCTCCTCTGCTTCTCCCCTCACAGCCCACGCTTCTGTGTCAACAAAACTTGAGTTACGGAAAATAAACCTCCCCTATCTGACAGTCTGTGAGGAAAACATCTGACCTAATTTAACATGTAGGCTTAGCTTTGTATAATGAATGACTAGGCTGTACATTTTAGAGGAATATTTGTCCACAATTATAAAACTTATTAGCATGAAATGAAAACTACAGGGATGCTGACAATCCCCTCTTTTAGTCTGTCCCCGTGTTTCTCTGTAAGATGTCCATGCATACCCAGTGAATGGCAGTTTTGAACAGTTGTTAAAACTAAATTAAATTAAATAAAAAATACTGTTGCTATAGACACACGGGTTTTATAATTCAGTGACTTTAAACTGTTCTTTTAAAGTTTAGCTATTATTCATGTTATTTTTTTGTTTTGATTTTGTGGTTTTTGAGAGCTCATTGGGCTAGTTTTGTGTGTGTGTGTGTGTGTGTGTGTGTGTGTGTGTGTGTGTGTGTGTGTGTGTGTGTGTGTGCATGCGTGCGTGTGTGTGTGTGTGTGTGTCTGTTATAGATGTGTGTGTGTGTGTCTATTTGTCAAGTGCAGGGTTCAAAAAGACCAGCAAGTATCGGGTTATAAAACTCAACAAATACAATTTTAAAACATTTATTCAAGTATTCCCCAAAGCAACCAAAATCTCCACAAGCTGGCAGCATTGAGTGCAAAAACAACATCAAAACTTCCAAATTTACCAACTCAAAAATAAGTAAATAAAGAAGTTATTTCTGCAGTTATTTCTGTCTGAGTAGCTACGGGAGTGCTTCTACAAGAAGCTACTTTGGCAAGGTACTTGCTATTAGCATCCCTATGCGAGCTCCGTAAATGTACTTTGAGATTTGTGGGATTTTTCCCTTTGTTGTGACCTGCCTCCAACACAATGCACTTGCTTCTGTCCGTTTCGCTGTCGTATTAAAAAAAATCCCATATAGGGATCTGCCGCTTTCTCCCAACTTTAGCCATTGTGCTATATACCGCGGTGAACACGTGTGTGCACAAGCCGACTGGAAACATGCACGGCCATGTTTCTAAGTTAAGAATCATAAAACCCAACAGATCATTGGAACAGTACATTGTATGAATCTACAACAGAGCAAAAGCAAACCTGCATCACAAAATAAAACCTATTTATAAACAAAACTACTCGCCACGCAGTTTGCAGAGCACTTCGCAGTCGCACCTATATGACGTCATCGCCTATAGCGACGCTAAAAGTGCCGCTCCCCAATACGGAAGCTCATTAAACCGAAGATGTTCATTTTGTCTTCTTATGTACTTTAAACTTCTTAGGTTCTTTTTTTAAGACAATACGGTAACTTGTATTTACCTTGTTGACATGTTTCGGCTGCTAGCTGCGAGCCATCTTCAGAACTGTCACCGGTGTTGGTGGTGACGTGTCGTATATCAGCAGTTGTTACTTCCTGTAGGCGTGGTCAGCCTGATGGACTTGGCAGGTCGCTCAGACTGATATTCTTCTACGGGGATTTTATTTGGGGTGGTGGCAAAATTTAGTCCTCGTGCAAGAACGTTTGTTTCCGTTTCCGTGATTTTTCGCTGTGTTAAATTGCATACCCATTTATCTTTAGCATTTGTCTGTGTGGTTTCAATTTTACGTTGTTTTTTATCTATTAGAGAGTTTAACTTATTAATGTGGCGGTCCTTGGTTATTCCAAATTCCAGTTCGTATGTTTGTTGTGTTTGTTAAACTGCTGCTGTACCTCTTCTTCCATGGGGAATAGCCGTCCGTATTCCTTCTTTTTGTCGCTTAGTTCTTGATCAATGAATCTTTGCTTATTGATGGTGATGCGAATCCTTTCTTTTAGTAGTGCTTTCTTGGCCTTATTAATGATTTGTTTTGCATTATGGGTTGGGATCGGGGTCTTGATGTTAATACTTGCTGGTGTGATGTTCTCGTCTCTGCATCGGAGGTTGAAACGTAGGTGGTTGTTGTAGCGGGCGCGCGCTTTTTCCAGCCTCTCCAAGTGGCGAAGTGCTTTGACACCTTTTTGTCCAAATCTTCTTTTTATTAAACCGAAGATGTTCATTTTGTCTTCTTATGTCCTTTAAACTTCTTAGGTTCTTTTTTAAGACAATACGGTAACGTGTATTTACCTTGTTGACATGTTTCGGCTGCTAGCTGCGAGCCATCTTCAGAACTGTCACCCCGTAGAAGAATACATTTTAGCCACGGAGTTAGCATGTCAAAACATACCGAACCAGGGACAGAAAGCCGAGTTACGTAACACCGTAACAGGGATACTAAAAACAGCCAGATTACCGAGGAGCAATATAACCAAGGAGGAGAGGAAAGCCATTAATCATATAAAAAAAGACAACACAATCACTATTCTACCCGCAGATAAAGGAAGGACAACAGTTATATTAGACACAAGAACATACGAACAGAAAATGGAAGCGCTACTAGCAGACACTGACACATACGAAATAATCAGAAAGAATCCAACAGAAGAAAAGAAACAAGCCCTAAAAGCATTACTCAAACCCCTATTAGAACAAGAAAAAATCACCAAAAATGTACCGCGTGTACCAGTCTCATCAGCCATGAAAGCAAATTAACTTTTTTTTGTTTTTTTGTGATAAGTGTTGTGAACGTAGCGCGCTGGGACGAATGTCCGCGTGTGCCCTGTAGAAACGAATGTCCCCTTGTGTGTGGATTTAATCTATTTAGATGGAATTGTGCAGGAATTTGAACCACAGGACAAAATGTTTGGAGAATCTTTCCTTTTAATAATTTAAAATTTTTTTAGCGCGCGCACACACTAAACCTTCCAAAGTTGAACTTAAAACCCAACATGATAATAACTTCTTCATTTAAATAAAAAAAAAAAAAATGCCAGGATATATGCTTTATATCTGCCTGAAGGGAGGAGCTAATTACAATGAAATTACTCTGAGACAACACATATTTGTTTACAGTTTGTTAGTTAGGTGTGTCTATTCAGTATGGAGTGGGAGTGGGGGAGTAGTTAGCATATCCATTCAGGGCCACTGTTAACAAATATGTGTTGTCTCAGAGTAATTTTCATTGTAATTAAGCTCCTCCCTTCAAGCAGATATAAAGCAGTGTCCACCAGCATCTGACCAGAACTGAAGAAGCAGCTTGGATGAGCTGCGAAATGTATTCAACCAAATAAACTCTGTCCAGTTGACAAATTAAATTTCTCCTTTTGCTACTGATATATAATCAATTGAACACCTTTTTTTTTTTTTTTGCAATATTTGAACTCGGGTAATATTTATCTGAACAAGGTCTAAACTAGGACTAAATCAGGTCTGAACTAGCCCTAAACCAGGCCTAAACCAGGGTTAAAATAGAACTAAACCTGGACTAAATCAACAACTGACCCTCACTTGCTACATCTTTTTCCTTAGTCAGCTGTGTTGGCTCTAAAGTCTCCATTTCTTCTTCGTCTTGAATGAGTGGGAGCCTTTCTGGGCCTGTCCCTTCAACTTGATCTGGAGGAATCAAGTCTGGCATTTCTGGATTGCTCAGCCCCTCGCTGCACAGAAGGTCCGCGATGTCCGAGAGACGGGGCTGTGTCTGAGTGCTGAGTCTGGAATTATAGTCTGCAATACTGTCTTGCCGCTCAACCGCAACCTCACATTTACTCGGACAGTATATTTTCTCAGTTAGAGACAAAGATAACAAGCCGCGATCACAAGAAAGGTTAAAACCGAGTTCCTTTTGTGTAGAGCAAGGGGTGCCCTCTGGGGTGCCCTCTGGGGTGCCCACTCTCCTGCCCACTCTCCTGCCCAGTCTTTCCTCCTCAAAAGAAGAGGGACAGGAACTTGAATCCGGTCCATCATCATACACAGGTTGTTCTTCCTCCCCCGGGCTAGTAGAGTCCGAGCTATCAGAGTCTGCCTGGTTCGATTTCTCATACTCTTCCTCAAAGTCTTCCTCATCCTCTTCTGTCCCCCGCAAAGCATGCATTTCCAGTGCCTTGATTCAAAGTTTCCGTGTTTCAAATGCTGCGCGTCTGTCCGGAAGGGCCATGTGAAATTTTTCAGCCGTACCGGCATGGTGGCACATTGCTTTGGCTCTTCCTCGGTCAGTTGTTTCTTCGACCTTAAAATAAAAATAAAAAAGATCATTAGTGATTTGTCATTAGTTATGTCAGATAGGCTCCATTCGTGTGACATCA
The DNA here is from genome assembly GCA_029959045.1 of Taenioides sp. WSHXM2023. Classification (NCBI taxonomy): domain Eukaryota; kingdom Metazoa; phylum Chordata; class Actinopteri; order Gobiiformes; family Gobiidae; genus Taenioides; species Taenioides sp. WSHXM2023. The sequence continues at coordinate 26,762,217 of CM057100.1, forward strand.
CAACATTTTATAGCTCAATGGAAAAACTGCCATTTTTGCAATTTATTTTTTGGCAAACAATTCCATATTACAATTCTGAATCCAAAATCTATTATGTTGCAGTCCAGTTCAAATTTTAATCTAATCAGTTGTACATTACAAATCAAATTCTTACCTGTGTTGACACACTCGATCTGATCTGATTGAAAGTGATGATGGACTTCATCCCGAAATCTGTCCACGCCAGGTTGATAAAGCAGCAGGGCTTCTCGAGTTGCCTCCCAGTTGAGGTGTGAAACACATAATCGCTGTCGTTTAAACAACACTTGCTGTGGCTGAGATAGTTCAGCCAAGCATACTCCTCAGCATTTAAGCAGATGCTTGCATGGCCAAAGGACTTGTTCGTCTTATGGTCTTCAACCTAGGGAAATAAAAAGCAGAAAATGTGTTACTATAGGTAAGTGGACTAGACATTGCACAGACCGGGGTGGTGATCCCTCTGTTTAAAAAGAGAGACCAGTGGGTGTGTTCCAACTACCGAGGGATCACACTCCTGAGCCTCCCCGCTCACTCACTCATCCCCATTTAGGGTTACGGTTAACTGATATCTCGACCTGCCAGGGACTACAGATAGACTACTTTCTATTGGCTAATTCTGGCATATTTACATTGTATGTTCACTATTATGCACGTCCCTTCCAAAAAATATATATATGAACAATTAAAAAAAAAAAAAAAAAAGCAAAGCACTGACCAGGATTTGGAATCTTGTTCCATTTCTCCAACTTTCACACTCGAGAACAGATTCAGTGGTCATGTTGGTGAATACCACTGCTCTGTGTCCAGTCAACATGGCGAGATAACACAGGATGTAGCCAATCATCATATCGTGAGCCGCTGTTTCACCTTGGCGCACTACAAAACAAGAAAAGTGTTAAGGGAAACAAACCAACAAAGAAACACTTTTGAAAATAAAGCCTACTTACAGAAGAACTGAGGAAGTTTCTTTTTTGCCGCAAGCATGAAGTTTTTAGTGGCCTTGGCATCGAGCTGATTCGCTGTGGAAATAGTGTTCAAAATTGCAAGAAATTATACTTTGCACTGGTGGATCTTAAAGCTAATATCCGGAGTTTGAAAAGAGAGAGAGAGTGAAAAATACACTGTTGAGGTGCTGTCTGTATTGACCCGCTGCAGGGTGTTCTCAGAAAGAATCAGCCAGATGTCTTTATTAATGTCGTTTATTAGACATCCACAGGAAGTGTGTGGTTCTATAGGAAACAAAGGAACACAAAATGTATATTGAACATGAAGATATATAAATAATCAAACATATTACAAATGCCACAAATAACGAATAATAATAAAGACTGTACAATAACCACTGAGCTACACTAGCGCTGGCCCTTTAAGAGAGCCAGCTGACAGTGACGTCACTGGAGCCGCACTGTCTGCTCATGTAGCGCGCTGCCTTCGACTCAGGCTCTGATACAGAGCAACTCTCCATAACAGTCCGCAAACATTATAACAATTATTCAGAACAAGTATTATGCATGCACGTGTAATATGCAACCCACAGATATCCGACAGTGTTATGTGCCGCGTAATGGCGGCCGCTACATCTGAGTCTCCGTTTCTCGGAGAACGAGGCATGCAAATTAAACCATTACAGGTCATAATACAACAAAGAAAAAGCACAACGTAAATAATACACAGAACATCTACTTACGTTATTATATCACGCACACACTACCAAAAGGGGAAAGAAATAGCCCGAACTGGGTCCTAACTAAAACACACAAAACAAGAGCACTAATCTCTGCAGTCTCTCTGCTCGCAGTCCGACACACACTGAACCCCGATACCTGGCCTCAACCCTGTAAGACGGGGTCACATGGGTGGAACCAGAGCTCTGACTGGCCGCTAGAATTGAAGTGTCAGTCTCTGGGCAGAAAATGTGAGGATACTGGTGGGCCTTTTCAACAGCCGCCCCCAGATTTCCTGTGGAAATCTGAATGACAGAAAAGGCCTCTGAAGTGTCTCCAGTCTAACCTCCACTGTCCTGGTATAATAGTCGTGGGACCATCAGGTGGGCCACAGCAGAAGATGTGTGCACTGGCCATGTGTGATGGCTGGAATGTGTGCGGTGACACAGCCGCTCCTCAACTGGGATCAAACTGGACTGCAGATGAACCGTTGAGAGTAGACAGTCATGGTTGGAACATGGCGCACCAGCTGTCAGGTGGACCTGCTCGGAACAGAAGTTGACCTTTTGAGTCTGCTGTGGGTTCTCTGTCTCTCTGTAGATGTTGGCACATGAAGAGCGGTCAGCTGCCCCGTGAGGACCTTGGAGAAGAGCCTCTGTGGGCTCTGTCAGGGGCTTGTAGGCACTGGTGGCAGGTGCCTTTGAGCCTAGTCTGATGCAGTGGTGCGGAGTCACTATCCCAGCACCATCAAGGTGAGCAGCAGTTGGGGTGTCTGGGCTGTTCTGTTCTGCCATGTGTGAGGGTTGGTGTATCTTTCCCCCACCGCTCGTGGTTACTGGGGCCGACTCTGACCTCGAAAGGTCATCATGCAATGGTGTGGTGAGTATGGTGCCAACTACCTGTGTTGAGAAGGTCTGCTTGTAGTCAGTGCTGGAGAGCTGCAGGAGTGCTGACTCACTGGGAAGTACAGACTGGTCGTGCTGAGGACTATCACTGGTCTTGAGGCTGCACCGTGGAAGTATTTCCTTCTGCTCTGCTGGGACAGAAAGGTTACCTGGTGCAGCTTGAATCATCGTGAAGTAACACTGAGGATCTGTGCTCCAGTTCCGTAACTTCTGAGCTGGACCCTGCAGTGTCCACCCTAGGCGAGTCCTGACAGCAGCTGGGCTGCCAGGGAGACCAAGACGCACAGGCTCAATGGGGGTGATGAGATGGGGGTAGTCAGACCCAATGAGCAGCACTGGATGAGCTCTGTCTAGTTTCTGTAGTGGCAGACCCCGAAGGTGACCGTATTTGGGCATGAGGGCGTCGACTGGGTGAGTGTGCTCTGCTAGTCCCAGCTCCTTGGCGGTGAAGGCACCTTTGATGTGGTAGACCTTGTGTGGCTGGGCAGCAGGAGACAGCATAAAGGACACTGCCGCCCCGTGCAGCAACTGAAAATCTTGCCTCACAGTCCTCAGAGGCAGATCCTCTGCCGCCCCGTGAAGGCCAAGCTGCTGGGCTGCTGAGTGTAACAGAATTGTCCTCTCAGAGCCGTCATCCAGGACAGCGTAGGTGTCCATGATCTGGTCTCCATGGCATAGAATAACCTTTGTGACTTTTAGGAGGACGTTCCTACTTTCAGGGGGTCTGTCCACATACAGGACCTCCTCAGCAGTGGTCAGAAGGCAGGATTCTGACTGCTGTGGCTCTGGATCAGACTTGTCTGCTCTTCCTTGGTTCTGCGTGTTGATGCTGTGGAGTGCCAGCAGGTGGCGCCTGTTACATGCTGTGCAGGTCGAACATGGCGCTGCTCTGCTGGCGACATGAAGCGGGGGGTTCGCTGCTCAAAGTTTGTCTGTGTCTGCTGTTTATTTGTTACCGTGGGTCACAATAGACATCACAGAAGTTAAACACGGGGATGTGGGGGACATGCTGGAAGAGACTGTTGTTCCTTACGGTGGTTTGGTTGACATTAACGAGAAGCGTGGTCGGGTGTTTTGCCCCGGATCCCATCGCAAGGGGAAGGACCGTGTACAGCTGGACCGAGCTGCTTTCCTTTCGGGATCGTGGAGGTCTGATTGCCCCGGATTTGCTGGACAACATCCCGAACGAGTTATTGCGGCGCCATGGTATTTATCCATCGGGGAAAGTGAGGAAGCGTGGAAGGAGAGGCAGAATCAAGCAGCGGATAAGGACAGCGGCTAAGCTACCGCTACCTCCAGTGATACTTTGCAATGCGCGCTCGCTAAGAAACAAGCTGGATGAGCTACGCATACTGGCTGCCACCTGTCACGAGTATCGAGACGCAGGTTTGATGGTAGTTACAGAAACCTGGTTTTCAGCGGATGTTCCGGATAGTTTTGTTCAAGTGGATGGATTTACTCACGTGCGTGCAGATAGAGACGAAAACTCCGGTAAATCGAAAGGAGGCGGAGTTTGTATTTATGTCAGAGACTCTTGGTGTCGAAACATAGCAGTAAGGGATACTATTTGTAATCCTGACTTGGAGTTACTTTGTGTTACGCTACGGCCATACTATTTACCAAGAGAGTTCACCAACTTATTTGTCTGTGCTGTCTATATCCCACCCAGTGGGAATGCCCTCAAAGCAGCAAATCTGATCACGGATTGTGTGCATAAGCACTTGCAGAATAAACCAGACGCCCCTATTTTAATTCTTGGGGATTTAAATCACTGTGATTTGGCTAAACATCTGCCTGGTTTTCATCAATATGTCACATGTAGCACAAGAAACAATAACATCCTGGACAAGTGCTATGGCAGTATAAAGGAGGCATATACTGCAAGAGCAAAACCCCCTCTTGGTACATCTGATCACAACGTGATACATTTGCTGCCCACCTATAAGTCAGTATTCAAGACCAGCAAGCCTGAGTTACAGACTATATATGTGTGGTCAGAGGATAAGGTGGAGGAACTGAAGGGATGCTTTCTTTGCACAGATTGGGACATTTTTCTTGAGGAGCAGAATATTGATACGGCCACGGACCTGATTACATCTTATATTTCTTTTTGTGTGGATTCTATTATACCACAAAAAACTGTGAGGAGATTTGCAAATAACAAACCCTATATTACAAAGGAAATTAAGGAATGCATCATTAGGAGGAAGAGAGCTTTTGATGTGGGAGACAGGGCAGGAGTTAAGACAGCAGAGAAAGAGCTGAAGAAGCAAATGGCAAATGCACGTAGACATCACAAAGAGCGTATGGAACTGCATCTGTCAACATGCAACTCCAAGAAGCTCTGGGATGCAATAAGAAGCATGACTAACATGGACAGTAAAAGAAAGCCCCTGGTGGCACACAATGAGCTTACAAGAGCAAAGGAACTTAACAATTTCTTTCTGAGATTTGAATGTGATACTTACTCTGAGTGTTCAGATATTCTGCAGGATGTTTTTTGTGACAGGGATAGCAGTGATCGAATTTTGATTGATGGCGCCACTGTCAAAAATGTCTTTAAGAGAATGCAGACTAGAAAAGCCACAGGGCCGGATAAAATGTCCACCTTTCTTCTTAGAACTTTTGCAGAGGAACTTACGCAAGCTTGGCACATGCTTTTTCAGTTATCTATAGATACACATACGGTGCCAGAGATCTGGAAGAGGTCTTTTATTGTTCCAATCCCGAAAAAGGTTTGCCCACAAAAAGATAACGACTATAGGCCGGTGGCTATAACTTCCAATGTAATGAAGGCCCTCGAGAGGGTTCTTATTGGTGAACTCCGCGGACAGGTAGAGCCATTATTGGATCAATACCAATTTGCATATAGGAGCAAGCGTAGCACAAATGATGCCATTTGCACAACGATGTACCTGGTGCTTAAACATTTGGAAAGAGCAGAAGCTTATGCCAGGTTATTGTTTATAGATTTCAGTTCGGCCTTTAATTTGATCAGGCCACATATGCTCCTTAAGAAACTGGTAAGCCTAAATGTTAACCCTTTTCTTATCAAATGGTATTTCTCATTCTTAACGAATCGCCCTCAGCAGGTGAAGCTCAACTCGACTCTTTCTCATACAGTGCTGAGTAGCACAGGTGTACCTCAGGGCTGCGTGAGTTCGCCCTTTTTGTTTACTTTATTTACAAATGATTGTGTGAGCTTGCAACCAGAACAGTATATTATTAAGTTCTCAGATGATACGTTGCTTTTAAGTCTCCTCTCAAGGACGTCAACCTTAGCCAGTCATATCTCCGGGGTGGGAAAGCTGGCTGATTGGTGCAATGAGCACCATTTACTAATAAACATTGAAAAGACTGTGGAGATGATTATCGATCCGGGTTCGGTCGGAGACCACAGCTTTGTGACCATCAACAGCTGTGGTATCCAGCAGGTCACCTCCTTCAGATACCTGGGAGTACATGTGGATAGTGACTTAAGCTGGCGCACACAAGTCAACAGTGTCTGTACCCGACTCCACCATCGGCTGCATTTTTTACGTCGACTCAGGGTGTTTGGGGTGTCTAAGAACATCATGGTGCTCTTCTATAGGGCTGCCATAGAGTCAGTCTTGCGCTATGGCATCACCTCTTGGTTTGGGAATCTAGGGGTGAAATCTAAAACCCAAATTTCTAGTCTGATTAGAACAGCGGGAAAAATTATAGGGGCACCTCTGTTATCCCCACAGCAGCTGTTTGAGGAATCTACCATTAGCCAGGCCTTTGGGATTTTGTCAGACAGCACACATATCCTACACCCTGAGTATTCCCTGATGCCTTCAGGGCTCAGGTACAGGATTTTCTTGTACAAGTATAACAGATTCAGGAATTCATTCGTACCTGTATCTGTTAAGTTGATAAATGAGAAGCTGGAGACTAGACGAAGAAGGAGATGACCTGTGGACTTAGAAACTTTTGTATGTTTTTGGTATGTCTGTGATCTTGGTGTTGTTAAATGATGTGCTGTATGTGAGTGGTACTTTGAGCAGCCCCTCCCGTTTCAAAGAAATTTCTCCTATGGGAGACAAATAAATGAACTAACTAACTAACTAACTAATCTTGAGGTCACACTCTGCTGCTCTGTGATGTCGCCCACATCGCCAGCACCCATTACTGCTCTTAATCCAGCTCTGGCGCTGGGGTGTGGTGAGCTGACTGAAGTTGGCACAGTTATTGAGGGAGTGTTTCCCATTATCACAGTAGGGACAGTATTTCTTACCCTTAACCTAGCTGGCAGGGGGTTCGGACTCTTCTTCTGTTCCTAGCAGAATGGTGGTTGGTCTGGCTGCAGGTTTAGTGGGCTTGCTGGGCTCCCACCTAACAGTGTCTTTGCGGGAGCTGAATCTGGCTGTGTCCACCTGCACCTGCATCTCAAACTCCAACCAGTCAGACAAGTCATGCAGCGTGGGAATGGGCACATCTTGAGGGTGTATGAAGCGGCGGAAACCAGCCCGCAGGTCATGGGGCAGCTTCCCCAGGAGCCGCGAGACATGGGAGCCACACTCAAGCTCCACTCTGCCTTTCCTCCCCAGCTGCTGCAGCATGCTGACCAGGGAGCGCACTTTGAGGGCGAAGGTGCGGAAACCTTTAATATCCCCAGACACAATGGTGGGTCCCTCCATCAACTCGGCGATGCGCTGGAGTGCAAGCTGGTGGGGTTGTCCAAATTGTTGTTTAAGAGCGTCCATTGTGTCTGAGTAGGGGTATGGCGAGTTCACATAGGAGTCCACCACCAGTAGGGCCTCTTCTAGCTTTAAGTGATCACAGAGGATCTGATACTTAAACCTCTCTGTGGCGTCCCTGGGGAGAAGATTCTCCAGTGCGATCCTCAGCCGGGCAAAATCCCTCGGATTAGGATGGCTAAAGTCTGGAATGGTTGGTGTCGGTCCCCTGTACGACCGCTCCTGACCACCGACAGGGCTAGCAGTCCGGTGTCTGGAGTGACGGTGCGGAGGTGACTCATGATGGCGATGGGACTCAGGGGAGGTGGCACGATATCTCTCGTGGGAATACCTATGGGAGCGGGTGGACTGTCTCTCAGGGGTGTAGTAGCTGGCGGAGTGGCGGCTACCGTACCTCTCCGATGTATGGCTGTACTCTGGGGAGCGTGCTGGACGTCTCACTGGTGAGTCGCGGCATACAGGGGAGTAATGGCGTCGTCGATCTGACCGACTGCTGTACACATACCTGGTTGAAGGCAGCGAGGGCCTGGGAGGCTTTGGAGAGGACAGTCCGCGGTCCCTGGATGGATCTGGAGAAGGACTGCGCTGTGGTGATGGACTAGACTGTGAATCAGAAGACGAGCTGTGCTCTGATCTGTGGGAGCTAGGTGGACTACAGTGGTGTCTCCCCCTGGACCGGCCTTAGCTAATGGCTGTAGCCGCTTCATAAGCCTCCCAAGGTGTTTAATCTCCGCTCTGAGGTCCTCACTCTGGGACGCGGCGTTTTGCTGGATCCGCTCCAGCCTCTGGTCACTCTGCTTTGCCTTCTCCTCAAGCTTTCGGTTCCGTATCTGCAGTTCTTTTAGAGCTGTGAGGAGAGAGGTATCTTCTGGTTCCTGATCTGGCGGGAGAAGGTCCCTGCGCCTGGGGCTCGTGGGGGGCGGAGCTGGACGGGCTAGTATCTGGTCTGGTCCATCTTCATCTTGTGCCACAGCTGGTGTGGCGGTAGTCCGGAGCCTGGCACCGGACAAGTCGAAGTCCTGCAAGTGCAGAGGAAGGGAGATGTGCCTCTTGGATCGTCTTTCAGCTGACATCGTGCTGCAGTAGGTCAATATCCGGCTCGAAGGACCATGAAAAATACACTGTTGAGGTGCTGTCTGTATTGACCCGCTGCAGGGTGTTCTCAGAAAGAATCAGCCAGATGTCTTTATTAATGTCGTTTATTAGACATCCACAGGAAGTGTGTGGTTCTATAGGAAACAAAGGAACACAAAATGTATATTGAACATGAAGATATATAAATAATCAAACATATTACAAATGCCACAAATAACGAATAATAATAAAGACTGTACAATAACCACTGAGCTACACTAGCGCTGGCCCTTTAAGAGAGCCAGCTGACAGTGACGTCACTGGAGCCGCACTGTCTGCTCATGTAGCGCGCTGCCTTCGACTCAGGCTCCGATACAGAGCAACTCTCCATAACAGTCCGCAAACATTATAACAATTATTCAGAACAAGTATTATGCATGCACGTGTAATATGCAACCCACAGATATCCGACAGTGTTATGTGCCGCGTAATGGCGGCCGCTACATCTGAGTCTCCGTTTCTCGGAGAACGAGGCATGCAAATTAAACCATTACAGGTCATAATACAACAAAGAAAAAGCACAACGTAAATAATACACAGAACATCTACTTACGTTATTATATCACGCACACACTACCAAAAGGGGAAAGAAATAGCCCGAACTGGGTCCTAACTAAAACACACAAAACAAGAGCACTAATCTCTGCAGTCTCTCTGCTCGCAGTCCGACACACACTGAACCCCGATACCTGGCCTCAACCCTGTAAGATGGGGTCACATGGGTGGAACCAGAGCTCTGACTGGCCGCTAGAATTGAAGTGTCAGTCTCTGGGCAGAAAATGTGAGGATACTGGTGGGCCTTTTCAACAGAGAGAGTTTTCGAAAAAAACAAACAAAAAAAAAAACAAAAAAGCATCTCGAGCCTCCTCCTCCCCTCATGTTCTCTGAGTGTGTGCTGTGGCCCCGCCCTGTACAGCTTCAAAAACTCTTATGTCCTTCCATCTTTGCAAAAGAGGAAATGGAAGTGAGACAAGAAAAAACATTGGAGCAAGCAATTAATATGAAATAAGCTAATTATTTAAGACCAAATCTCAAGGAAATCCAAAACAAATAAAAGCATCTCAGGTGGGTTCTCCTTGTCATGCAAGTGATATTGGAAAGCAATCAGATCCATCAAGGTTACATTTTGATCACAAATGTAAAATCAAAAAATGTGAATGACATCTACCTGATTGCTTTTGCAGCACCTTCTGCCGGTGCAACACCACATTTCGTTGGATGTCCGGCTGAACCCTTTTCAGCTCGTACTCAATGGAGGTTAGCTCTTTTGCGCTCAGTCTGCTAACACGCATGTAGGAGGACTTGATGTGTTTTAAAAACAGCGTGATGTTGCCCAGTGTTTTGTTGATTGTTGTGGCTGCATAGCCCTTGTCTCTCAGTATGACTGGAAAGCTATGGATAAAGCATAAAGACATATCCATCAATCACTTAATCAAATTTATTCAAGCAATGAAATTTTAGCAGCATGCTCAAATAATCAGGACATCGACTGGAGTGGAGTTTCCGTGACCCCACTCTGGTACCTTTCCACACACATTTCTGCTCCTGACCCCTGTGTAACTCTCTGCTGGTTCTGAACCACTGGAAAGCAGACCCACATCACTCGTTTGGGCAAAGGCCTGGCCACCAGGTCCTCGCAGGTGATCACCTGATGGACGGTACTTCACCCAAACAAGCGATGCGGGTCTGCTTTCCGGGGGTTCACCACCTGCAGAGGGCTGAGAGGTGTCCCAGTGATGCACAGTCACCCAAATTTTGTCCAGGTATCACGTGAGCGCACGAGCTACCAAGCAGAAACGTGTGTGGAAAGGAATGCTACCTCCTGAATGGAACTCTAAAAAAAATATTTCTGACCAAGGTAATAAAAAAAAAGAAATACCCCAAAAAAAAAAAAAAAAAAAATGACTCACCAACGCAGTCAATCAGTTCTGTTTAAAAAGCGCATGTCCCTTTTAATGGAAGATGGTTTGAGCCCAAGCACATTGCATGGGTTGCAGCCTGCTTTGCGTTTTCACGGTCTTTGCTCCCTGACCTTGTGCCCAGTCGAAAGGATTGAAAGTCATCTATTATTTTCTCTGCAATGAAAAAAGAAAACATCCTTATGAAATAAATTTAATTTAACCCCTCTTCCCACTACTTATTTGAAAGTAAATTAACAACTTACCATACAATGTGTCTCCCTTTTTACCAAGGCCAATGTGTTGCCCTTTTTTAAGCGAGTTCGGTGTTGACGGTCCACCCAACTTCTTTTCAAGCTGCAGGTATTTGGCTTCCAGTTTGCGACACCAGGACTCCAGGCGGTAGACGCGGCCACTGCACTGGCATGGCCTACTTTGGTACCTGATCGGGGTAGATGTTCTCTGGTTCTGCGACGTCTGCTTTGCAGGCCTTGACACAGGAGTTGAGGGAAGTCTGTGACCGGGCGAGGGAAAAGGGCTTTCTGTTTCTTGAGTAGCTGACGGTTCGCGGTGTGACGTCCTTTGTGACAAGTCAATAACGTCATCGGAAATTTCAGAAGGATCATGAGGCTCTGTGAAAAAAAGGTGTGAAATTATTCACTTATTGACTTATTGAAGTCATAGAATATGGAAACACATGCTTTTAAATGAAGAAGAGATTGTTGTTTCTTTTGGAGTGTAAATTTAGATCAAGTACCTTGTACATTTATATCAATATCCAGTGATGAAACCATTGCAATTGCTGGGTTTGTGGCTCTCAAATTGGATAAATGCTTGACAATCGCTGCCCTCTTTGACTTTCTGACGACCGGTTTCCGTTCCTGTTAAAAGGTCCAACATGATTATTTGCATTGATCCCATCCTTCAAACTTTCTTCTCAACACCTCCATTGTGGAACCCCATGCATCAGAACCAATATAAAAGTGTAAAAAAGCAGACACCACAACAAGAATTGAGTTAGAGTTCCAGCTACTAACTGAAAAGGAAATTACACAGTGGAAACAATGAAATCAATTACCTTAACCAGAATCTCACAGACAGAACTCCAGCTATGTTTTGGTTGAGTAAGCAATGTTGGAACAAGATTAAAAACACAAAAAAGTCAACTTTGAATAATATCTTCCCTTTAGCATGAACATATGCTAATGGTCACATATATGACCGATATCAATGCCAAACTAATTAAATGAATAACAATTAAACATAACTACCTCTGGTGAATGCATGTAGTGATAACACAGGGGAACACTAAAATTTTAACTTCCTGTTGCATTGGATTTTTTAACTGATTCTGAAGGATTTTTAGGCGCTGATTTCAAATCTGAAATTAGTTTTTCTCCATAAGCTCTAGTTTTCATGCAATTTGAGATAGATGTACTAGTACGTAAGTACGTAGTTACGTAACCCAAAACTAAGCATTTTGAGATTATATACATAGATAGATTCTAATATTTTTATCATGCTTCTTTTTTCCAGATCAAACATGGCTTCCTCATCGAGACATCACTGTAGAAACAAGCCTGATTGCATAAAATCAATTGCAAAATTGCAAAATTGCATAAAAGATTGCATAAAATCTGTAGCTTGCAGAAATAAACGTCAGATTTGAACTCAGCACACTTAAATTGACTGAAAACAAGTATTTCTTTAAATGCAACATATAGAGTGTTCCCCAGTGTAATCAATCAGGTGCTTATCCAGGCGCCCGAGTTTTATCCTCCCACAAAGCGGACAGTCCAAAGGCTCTGTGATACTATTACAAGAAATAGAATAAATATGGGATAATAAAATGGGGTAAGTAGGCAGGTCAAACAACACTTGTTGTTTGTTGTTTGAGGTTTGAAAACATATTCCACACAACTTGCGTGACTGTGTACAGATAAAAATTACACCACAATAAAGTTCTACATATTAGTTAGGGTTATGTATCTGTATGTATCTGTATGTGTGTGTGTGTGTGTGTGTGTGTGTGTGCGTGTGTGTGTGTGTGTGTGTGTGTGCGTGTGTGTGCGTGTGTGTGCGTGTGTGTGTGTGCCAACACGGCTTAAATTCCATGTGTTCTCTGCTGCAGCAAACCAAATCAATCATTATCACCTCATGTTTAGGTAAACAGACCTGAATGCTGAATTAATCATTTGTGTACTTGGATGTACCCTGTACTTGGCCCCTGAATGTAACATGTGGCCCCTTAATGGCCCCTGTTTTAGAAAAATCCTAGAACTGCCACTGGTCTACTCTGACTAAAAGTGATGAAACGGCTCAAGTGAGGTAGTACCTCCCAAAGTCTGTGTAGGAGCTCTACACTGCTGCACCAATTGAAAAAGAGAGAACTTATAAAATAATGAATAATAATGAATAAAATAAATGTCCTTATCTCACCGAACACTGACTTGATTAATAGTCACATTCTCAGTGATAACCACTTAAATGTTAATTCAGCATGGTTAGCAAAAAAATGCTAGTGCATGTTAGCAAAAGTTTTATTGTTTACAGATACCCTCTCTTCACTTCAAGATTAAAAATGTTATAATTTCAGTGCAGAAAGCATCAAAACTCAATGCAATATGATGAAATGATAAAACTCGATGTAAATGTCCAGAGAGGTGAATGCACAAAATGTTGTTACTCCATATTTACTCTAGTTTGTCAGCAAAATTAATTCAGATTTACTGAACAGATCTGATTTGACAGTTACTGCTCTTGTTTTTCAGCTGAACATTGATTATAAAAGACCTCTGCCCTGTTTTACCATGAGGTTGTGTCTTTGCTTCTGCATTATTCATCTTCCCTGCACCGTGCACCGGGCTAGTTCAAAGTCTGTCTGGTGTAGATTCTTCTTGGATGTACAGTATCTTCTGTGGGCTCCTCCAGGACTCCCCATGTTTGTATGCATATGCACGGCACAGCTGACCTCTTTATAAGCCTCAGATGTCTGGAGCAACTCAGACGCAAGCTTCTCTGTTATGCTAATCACGTGCAAATTAATCCATAATAATAAATAACAATGCATATGAATAGCACAGCCAACAGTGAGCTTAGTTTTGCCTCAGGTTTTGAGCGGCACAAGTAATGTAAATGAAAGCTAATTGAGCGGTTAATCGCTTAGGTTAGCAGAGTTGAGGTGTTGTTTGTATTTACCCACAATGCACTGCACAAGCCCTGAAGACCACAATTAACAAAGTAGATAAAGAATCTGGATGTTTTTCTTTGTTTTTCATACACTTTAGATTTTAAAATGGTCATTTGGTAACAGCAAGATATTTAAATGTACAGTATGAAACTTTCTGCAGGTGGCACATTACCTGCATGATTCCAAGGAAATAATGTAAAATTAAAACTATACTTTGTCTACAGTATGGCATAAAACAACAACAACAAACCATGGCTTTTATATTAGTTTTATATTTAATTATTTCTGGCTTAAAAGTTACATACTGTGGCTTTAAAGCTGAACTGTGTAACTAGTCCGGTGGAGGGTCCGTCACCTGCTTATCTCCATGGAGATGTGCCTAGAATGTTCCACAGTATGGCCACAATCTCCATGGAGACTTACAAGCCAAATTACAGGTTCATTTGCTGTTTTTCTTCTTATTCACAGTGAGCATGAATGTTTTTTTAAGATATTTTTGAACAATAAATAAAACCTGTAGTTGAATAAATGCAAGACAGACTATTTTAATACCATACTGTGGACAATTTAAACCAAAGCATCTTCATGGAGACAAACCTTCTCCAGAAAAGTTACACTGGTTCCAGGCTGAGTGCAAACAGCAAAGGGGATGGGGGCAACCCCGACGTGAGCCGCGAGCAACATTAAAGGGTCTAGAGAAGGTCTTTCCTATGAATTTATATACAAGACTTTAATCATTGAGATAAATTGAGATCCAAAGCCGATATGATGGAGAACAGAACAATAAAGAACAATAAAAATTCCACTCAAGGCGGTCGAAGGACTTCTCTGCGTCCAGTGAAAGGACAGCAGAGTTGGGGCTATGGGTGTGTTCAATAATGTGTAGCAGGCGGCGCACGTTATCAGATGTGAGACGAGTTTTTATAAACCCTGTCTGGTCTATATGGATGAGATTGTTCACAAGAGGTTCCAGTCTGGATGCTATAACCTTAGCGTATATTTTTATGTCTGTATTGAGCAAAGAAAGCAGTCTATAGCTTGAGCACTCTGTTGGGTCCTTGTACTTTTTTAACAATAAAGAGATAACTGCAATTTTAGTGTTTATGTTAAATGATCCCCTAGTTATTGAGGAATGGATCATCTCAAGGAGCAAAGGTCCTATGTGGGACCAAAATGTCAAATAGAACTCTGGGGGTAGGCCATCCAATCCAGGTGACTTACCCAAGTTTATGGATTTCAGGGCTTTGAAAAGTTCTGGTAGTGTGATGGGAGACTCCAGACTGGAATGTTCCTGTCCTGTGACGCTAGGAAGGTGCAGAGGATTTAAGTAATTAAAATTTGCTTGCTCATTAAAAATAGTTTCTGATGTGTGTAATGAGGTGTAGAAATCAGTGAAGTTATCATTTATTTCTTTAGGATTTGTAGTCAGTTTGCCTGTATTAGATTTGATTGAGTAGATGTTAAAGAAGTAACTCTTTCCTGAGGATTAAGTCAGGAGAAGTATTGGATATCAAAAGGTGGTATACTGATAAAATTTCTTTTATTAACGTTTGAATATGAATATAGTCTGGATTTATTTAGGTTGGAAGCAAAGTTGATTGTTTTTCCTCTGATACCGCATTTTAATGCCTCCTAGAATATTCCAGGATCATCCACTGAAAGTAGTAAATTCATTTATATGATAGAAAAATGTCATATTAATAAAGCTTGTCAGGTGCACGCACACACTCATACAATCACTGAAGTCACATATTTGAAGTTATTCATTTGTTGTATTACTTGATTTACTTAAAACTCATATAAGCACTGAAATCACCTGTTGGTTATATTACTTGTTTCACGTATATCACTTGATGAAGTCATGTATTTTTATATATTACTTGAACACTGGAATCATAAATAGCTACTTTTATACTCAGACTAATAAATTCTGTTAGAGTAGCGGTGCTTTGTGGAATGTGTTGTTTTCTGTCAAGGTCGGCTGGAGAGGTCGCTGGGTGCAGCAAAGCAAAGGGGGGGCCCCGCAGCTGTGTGGAGGAGCGGGGAGGAGTTTGGGTGGAACCTGATTAACATATTGCATATTCATAATTGTGTTTTTTATTTTTGGGTCGAGGGTAAGGCAAGCAGTCAGTTTTTTTTATCCGTGCCTGGCGTAAGTCTTGCATACTGTAAAGATACTAGGGACAGGCTGACCCAGAGCTCTGCATTAGACTTTTTGTTAGGGGAATAAACCTTTGGTTAATTTGAACTTTTTGAATCTGGTTGTCTTTTGGTCGAACACGCACTCCAACAATGATCTATCATTTGTGTTACAAACTCTGCATTTTCCAAAAGTGTACAGTTAAACCACTAGCGTGTAACCCTTTTTGAATCAGGAAACCACACCACCTTCCCTATCACAGCTTTGTGATCCGAACGAGACATTGGCAGTAAGACCAGATCAGATGTCTTGTCATATAAATTGGATGAGACAAAAATAGAATCAATGTGAGAGAAGGAATGGTGCCTGGGAGAGAAATAGGTGAAATCTTTCAATTTTGGGTGCTTAGTGCGCCAAGCATCCACAACAGACCAATCTAACGCCCAGCTTCTCTACTGTGTTTTTAAACTCCACCTTCATAAGAATCAGTTGAATAATTTCAGCCCTGGAGTTGCTACTAAACAACAGCTAAAAGGCAGCTGTTAACTTGAAAAGGTAAAACAAAGAACTGTGAGTTTTGGAGATTAGACAGACTAATAATATACTGTATGTTGTATAAGCAGCTCTTATGATAGAATTGATACAGCTGTGTACTGTTTGAACTTATTCTTTTTACATTTTGTTCAGTAGAGTTCGGCAAATTCAGAACTGAAATGATCCAAATTATTCTAGTGAAGGTCTCAGTTCAAAACACAGAGGAGCACTTCCTGTATGACATCACAAAGTGGACTAGAGTGTTTTCTGTTTGAGAAAAGAACTAAATCTGCAGGGTTTGTGTGTTAAACATGTGTGAATGAAAAAACACTCTGGGTATGTTTTTGATGAGGACCCAGCATTATAGCACAGATAAGAAAATAGCACAATATGGACCCTTTAATGTTTCAGGGTGCACTTTGAGCTTCTCGCACATGTTTTCCCAAAGTGTTTTTTAACTACAAACGGCAAATAAGCTAACCTGACCTAACTTGTATTTCACAGTGGACAATCAAGGCCACAGTGCTCAGTTCTGTGCTGCTGTCTGCTCTGAGTCTCACTCGGAGCATCATAATCCTCACTCTGCTAATCTTCTCCTCCCTCCTCCTCTCTCTCTTCTCTTCCTCCTCTGGTATCTTCTACTCTCTCTACCCACTCCTCTCTCCCTCCTCCTGTCGCTCCCCCTCTCTCCTCTAACTTCCTCCTTCTCTCCCTCTCCTCCTCTTCCTCCTCCTCCCTCTCCTCTGTCTCTCTCTGCTGCTGCTCCCTCTCCTCTCTCTCTTTCTCTCTCTCTCTCTCTACTTCCTCTTCCTCTCATGGCTCCTGTCTTTCCTCCTCTCTCTCTCCTCTTCCTCCTTCATGCTCCCCTGCAGGGCTGCACAGGAGCTGAGTTATTAGAGTAGTCTGCATATTGGGCCATGCCTGGAGGTGACCACATGACATACAGATGGCACTCAAACTTACACAGAGAATGTATATTCTGTAGTAGAATAGAATAGAATAGAATAGAATAGAATAGAATAGAATAGAATAGAATAGAATAGAATAGAATAGAATAGAATAGAATAGAATAGAAAGCCTTTATTGTCATTATACAAGTACAATGAGATTTCAAGCTTCACCATGATGTGCACACATAAATACAATAAAACTAATATAAAACTACTAATATAAAACTACTGTCCACAGTATTTACATTCACTGTACAATAAAGCTAAAATAAGGCTAATGACAAGAAATTGCAGAACTGTACCTAAGGTTGTGCAAGCCTGAAGGTACACAGGCACATATTAGCAGCAGGCATTGGAATAAAGTGCAATGATAATTTACAGTTAAATACAGATACTGTGCAGATAACAGAGGCATAAGGTGCAAATATGTTTGTAGTAATAAATATAAATATGAAATAAATATGCTAAATTGCAGTAATGTAAATTACAGATAATGTGCAGTAACAGTGACATAAGGTGCAATATGTTTGCAGTGATAATACAGAATAAATTTGCTAAGTTATAGTACTCAGAACAGTCCAGTACAGAAATGTCTGAACAGGTTAGCTGTCTTAAGAGGTAGTGAAGTATGACATTGTTGTAACATTATAAGTTTGAGTTCAGTATGGTGACAGCTCTTGGGAAGAAACTGTCTCTGAGTCTGTTTGTCTTAGCTGGGATGGTCCTGTAGCGCCTGCCAGAGGGCAGCAGGTTGAAGAGGTGGTAGCTGGGGTGCGTATAGTCCTTGATGATGTTTCTGGCCCTGCCAAGGCATCGGGAGTTGTAAATGGTGGTCAGTATTTGGGGGTTTGTGCCTTTGAGGAGGGCTACAGGGCTGCTCTAGGAGGGTCAAGAAATTGTTTCATTATATTAAAATGTTTATTAAGTTTGTTTCAAAAATTTAGAAACAAACTTAATAACAACCATTAAAAAGTTATAAGAAGTCATTAGTAGTATTTTGGTCCCTCTTTTGGGCTGTGTGTTGCTGGTTGGTTTGTTTGTTTACTCTTCACATGGAAGAAATAATAATATTGAACTTATGAGTTGACTTTTACTTTTAAAATACTTAAAGGTACTGCATATCTTTTAAGGTTAGAGGTCCGACCTGCTTGTCTCTGTGGAAATATTACTGCTATACATAGTTTGGTATTAAAGTTATATATGAAGTTACAGGTCCAATCTGTGGAGAGGCGAGCCATCTGACTGTACTGCATGATTTCAAGGTGTTTTTAAGAGTTTTCACATCTGACATCTACTTGTAAGAAAAATCAAATAAAGTTACAGATGGTAGCTTTAAGGGAAACATAAAATAATGTGAGATCTAACTGCGAACACTCCTTAACTGAACATGTACAAGGAATCATTTAGACCTGTGGTGAGAGTGGATAGTATCATTATGTAAATTGGACTCCACATTCTGGTGCTTATTCCAAGTCAAACTGCACACACGCTGAGCAGCCGACCCGAGTTCAGCACCTCGGAGAGCTCCCAGTGTGATCCACTCATTAGCATGTCCTCCCCACATGCAGTCAACAAGCACAGGGACACTGGGTTTGACAGCACTTGTGGGGTCTTCACAGGGACCAGCACTGTTCACAGCGTCTATCTGTCTCTACTAAACTAAACTAAAATAATTCATAATTGTTATCATAATATTGTGTAAAGGAAAATGCCAGCAGAGGGCATAAGGTCTGCATCTCCCGGGGTGGTATATTGAGTTATAAATGAGATAAAGTTTAAGGCATATATAAAGAGGAAAGTGGAATGAGACACGGTCGGTGGCGCCAGTGTTCCAGCAAAATTTGTTTATCGACATCTTCCCTCTCAAGCATGACACTTGGGGCGCATCTGATTTCTCTTTCCTCCCTTCCTTCTCTTCCCTCTCCTCGATCCTCCATTTTCAGCTGTCAATCAAATGCACCATATTAAGTGGTGCCCCAAAGCTCAGAGGAGACAAGGGAAGGAAACCACAGAGGAAACCTGAGTGCGGATTCAGAAGGCAGACAGCAGATACAATAATGAAACTGTATTTGTCTCACAGTGAGGAGTTTGCATTGTCACAACTACACAAAAACAGGGACAGCAGCAAAGCATGTTTAAAAACTAAATTAAAAACTAATTTAAACTAATTAAAATACAGACATTGGTCTCACTTTGATTTAAAAGTCCTAAAATGTATATAAAAAAACAAAACAAAACATAAATCTATGGATGGAGTTGATTAAATTAAATATTCAAACATCTTTCAGAGCAGAGTGGACAATTTTGTTGTTTCCACATGAACGCTTATATGCTAAGAGACCAAAGTGACTTTAAAAAAAAAAAAAAAAATTGCCTGTAGTGTCTTCCCTTAATCCGTGTGACCAGTGTGGAACGACATTTAAAGAGTCAAGTAGTCTTAGGTCTCATATGAAAATTCACACTCAAAAGAAAACATACCAGTGTGACCAGTGTGGGAAAGAACTTAGAGACTCCAGACCTCTTAAAGTTCCTATGAGAATCCGCACAGGAGAAAAGCCATACGAATGTGACCAGTGCAGTAAGAAATGTAGAAGTTTAAATGCACTCACTGTTCACTGTCGGACTCACACAGGAGAGAAGCCCTTTGTCTATGGAGAGTGTTTGAAGACTTTTGCATTTCGGTCGAATCATCACAGACATGTTAAAATCTGCTGCTATTGAGACAAAAAGCTGCTCTGATCAGTGTGGGAGAGCTGTCAGACCCGGTCATCTAAATGTGCGTAGTCTTGGACAAACTAAAGGAAACAGAGCTGCTGAGGCTGAATCATGTGAACACAAAGTCAGGCTCAAAAAGCTGGAGATCAGACTTCAGAGAGTCCACACTGAGAAGTCAATACCAGTGTAGATCCACTTTTCCCTGTTTCATAAATGTTGCTGTAGATGATTAAATTCACTCAGTGACTATAGTTTGATTATCTCATTTGTTCTACTATGTGTTTCTGTGGAAAGTCTTCAGCCATATGGCTATAATTCTTCCAAGTCAAAATTTGAGAAGTACAGTTAATTTTTTGGTTTGTGTTTGTGCAACTTTCTATCTTAAGATCTCAAACTTAATGCCACTAGGTCAGTTACATTCAAGAGTTGTTTTTCAACCTGATACAGCGGAGGGAGGGACTGGGTTCTTTATTCTCCTTATCATAACATGGAAAATATTTATTTGATAATTATTATTTTTTTATTTTTTTTTCATGTTCGGTGGTTCAATACATTTATTTTGTTTAATATAAAAAATATTAAAAAGTTGCATGTTTATTTGTAGTGATTAACTGTCTCCATTGTAAAGACTCAGAACAATATATACATGATTAATGCCTTTAGTTGAATAGTGACTGAAATGTTATTTTTAATCTGTAAGAGACATGGTCTTACTGGTGAAAATCCTATACAATCAACTAATAAAATTCCTGGAAGCAAACTACTCATTAGCAATTCAGTATATGTATGTTTTTAATACTGTTTACCATGTCTGCTCTACTACTTCTCAGCAAACATTCTGCATTAAACAAAAGACATGTTGCAGGTTTTTTTTTTTTGGTTTTTTTTTAAATAAAATATTAAAAAACATTCTGTTTTTAGGCCAAATTTAAGTCAGTTATTTTTTTACTGACTGGACACAAATCATATCTGAGTAATAAGTCTGAAATTGTCGAATTTGGTCTATTTAAATTCAAACCCATAAAATAATACTGGAGCCCCACAAGATTCAATATCAGGACCTTTACTCTTTCGCATATGTGGATTTTCAGAATCAGATTTTTAGTCTGTGATCATCTGCCCACCGAGATGTACTGGAGTCTGTGGTTAGACTTTACAACGACACCTTTAAGACCCAGGAATAAGAAGAAATTGCATGAATTAAAAAAGACAAAGTGTTAATTCTGATCCAGTTTTTATTAATTGAAAGTAGTTCAGTTCATAATGATAGATGGGTCCCTTTCAAAACACTGTGCTCCAGATTTGATCTTGGGCCAGTTCACAAGTCATTATCTCACTGCTCCTCTTAATGAAAACCAAAAAGTAACAACATTTCCACAACATTTTCACAGTATTGGGCAATGCAAAAAAAAAAAAAAAAAAAAAAAAAAAAAAAATCATAGTGTTAGTTATACCAGTTACAATCCAGATTTAAATAGAAACATACCTCTACTTCCAGTAACACATTTAAGAAAGATTAACCACTAAACCACAGTACCACTCACATGTCGTGGAATAACTCTGTATCCAACAGGCTTAGGGGTTTAACACTGGTCAATTTTTAGTATTGGTTTAAATATAAAAAAAAAACTTTTATTATGATATAATACATGTAAGTGCTGATGTTTATGGGGTCTTGCCCCCATTTCCATTTACCCTGTTTCTATAACATGGTTGTAGATACAACATGGTTCTTTGGGTATTTTAGTCTCATCTTTCTTTACTTTAAGTAAAGAAAAAAATGTAAATGCAAAATGTATGTGGAGTCAAATCTACTGTTGTGACAATATATACTTTTGGGAGGATTTTCTAGTCCTTATTTAGACCAGGGCCGTAGGGCCAAACATACCCAGTATTGCACTTGGCATATACATTGATTGAGATATTATAGGACTTTTAAGCTCAATGAAATCAGCCCCTGAACAAGTTCCCTGTTTTAGTTGTGGTCTAAACTATCATGAGATAGGAACAATCCTTAGAGATGGCCTTTCTGACAAATGAAAACATAATTCACCACAGTAAACTCCATGTAGTGTTAATACCTCTCTATTAGTAATGTTTGAATTAGTAAAAAGAAAAAAACAGGTTTGACCTTTGCAAATACAAATCAAACTAATCCAACATCTCAATTCATATTTTCTCTATGGCAAAACCTGTAATAGCAGTCAGAGTATAGTGTTTCCTTAGACCTAGTTTAGTCCTGTTTTAGTCCTGTTCAGTCCTTGTTTAGTGCTGATGTGAGTATTTTGGAGATATATACGATCTAAGTAGAGTGAGGGCAGCTCTGGTCCAGACTCTGTCCACATTTCCAGCAGCAGAAGTGCTCTTTGTGCCAGGCCTGACCGCCGCTACCCGACTGGTATGACTCACTGAAGATTAACTACAATAAAACAAAACAATATATTCAAATACCGGATGACAGAAAACAACAAGAAAATGGACGTCTTGTTTATTATATAGCCCTACAATGCCCCCCATACCTCATCACAGCCCTGGCAGCGCGGCCTCTGGCTCTCACAGTAGTGACGTCCACAGAACAGCCTCTGATTGGTCCAGAAGTAAACCAGATCGACCAATAACAGACGACACACAGAGCAGACGAAGCAGGAGGGGTGCCACAGCGCATCATATCCCTCCCTCTGAGCGAAAACCACTGGGGAGTCCTTATTCACTGCGCCCATGCAACCAGAACAGAGCTAAAAAGAGAGAGAAAAGAGAAAGAATTAGCTTACTATGATTTCAACTTGCCTATAGTACCAGACTACTTCAACTACTACTGCAACAATGGGTGGGAGAGATAGAGTCGTTACTGACAGTGTCCACCAACCCATAGTCAGTGGTCAAAAGCCCGCCCAGACCAAGAGCTGCTGTTAGGGTTAGGGTTGACACTTCACCCACTGTGTATGAATAAGGTGAGTAATTGGTAGTTAGAGAGGCTGATGGTTGCCTTTTCTCCCTCTGAGTGTATGAATAATAATAGCAGTGTACCACTTTGAGAGACAATACTTTTACTACCATTTTGGAGGTTCCGTTACATAACTTCTTTTGGTTTGGGACTTTTTGCAGACATTTGCCCATTTTAAAGATATATTTTGCTTTGAATTGTAACTATGACACTTGTGGATCATCATGTTATAATTTGGACATTTTAAATTGTAATATTAATCTAAAACGACTTAATAAACAAAACAAGTCTGTTGACTTAGAAAACTGCATTACCCAGTGGGAGCTGACGACACTGTGTTGTGTCATCACAACAAAAAGCTGCAAAGCTGTGGGCACCTCAGATGGAGAGCTGTACATCACATTTTATTTCAGGTGTATCAAAATGACTACGTAACACTGCCGAATCCCACACATATCACCAATTAAAAAGATAAAATTGGAGAAGAAAGAAAGTACAGAGCAGTGGGCGTATGCCGGTGGTGGTGAAAATGTGAGTTGATCAGCAAAATGGCATCTTGAAAATAAGTCATTAAAGATTAAATTCAAACATGATGGAATCACTCTAAATATAATTTTGAAGGCAAACAACTATTAACAACTAAAAAGGTGAAAGGTTGATTTTTCATAATAGGTCTGCTTTAAATCCAAGGATTAACATTACTACCACAGCTGTAAACTGCTCCTACTACTACCTAGTTCATTACGTTTACTGCTACTGTGCCACTAAAATATGTATTTGTACCTGTGAAAGAAAAGGTTTCTAATGTAGACATTCGACCTATGTATTATATTATTATAAAATTTTGACTTATAAACCTTTTCTAACACTCCTAGACGAATGACAAATTATATCTACTCTCTGTAACTTTGCTTCTCTCTAGCGCCCCCCTGTGTGCCACATCTGAAACAACACTGCAGAGGGAAGAGCTTTATAAACTGCACTGCCTACAAACTGTGTACTTCTTACTACTGTTACATCTGCTAATGTAATGGTAGTAAGACGTAAGAAGTAGTGGCTAAAAATATTGCTATGGAAACAGCGCAATTTTTGTAATAGATAAAAGAGGCCCTGGTTTAATTCTTACATATTCTTCTGTCCCATTAGTGGATGTAATGTGCTCAGGTTCCTTTGCTGGGCTCTGATTGGTTGTTTCTTGCTCTTTCGCTGCTCTCTGATTGGCTGCCTCCCTCAGAGTCCCGCCTTCTCCAGGTAAAGCCACTTCTCCCACTCCCAACACTTCCTGTTTATAGTGCTTCACAAACAGAAGCATGGAACAGATCTGGGAAAAAAGCAACATAACATCGATGTTTAATCTGTCAGAAAAAAATGCTTCTTATGCGTAAATTGTCCCTGCACTTTGGATGGATTTCCCGGGTTGATGGCATAGGTAGAGGTATTTGTTTCAGAACTCACCTCTTCTTCCTGTATTTTTGTACTTTTCTTCACAACTTTTTTCCCCCACAAATACCACTTAAAGATGCATTGTATAACTTTTCTGGTGGAGGTTCCGTCAAATGCTTTTCACCATGGAGATGTTATTGCTTTGTCTCACAGTATGGTACTTAACCTTCATTCATTTACTGTGATGTGTGAGCTACTGTGTCCAAATAATTTCCCTTGTGGATCAATAAAGTTTGTCTTAGTCTATTCAGGCCAAAGCAGACCAAGTTACAGGTCAGATCTGTGGAGAGGCAACCCCACTCACAGAATGTTTGTTTTTCTAGGTATTTTTGAGCTATAAAACCACCAGTAATTTAATAAATGTAAGGTAGAGCTGATTAATGTCATACTGTGGTAGAGCAATTACATACCCATAGAAAGAAGGAGGTGAGGGACTCCCAACCAAAACGTTACATAGTGAACCTTTAATGGATGTAAAACTATGACAAATATTCACCACAGGTACTATCCCAACAAACCAAGTCATAATAAAAAACAAAACAAAACATGAAAGCCTATCATTTGTATTAGAAACTCACCTGGTCTTCAGTGGAGAGGCTGCAGCACTTCATTGGGTCCTGGTCATAAACAGGAAGCTGTATCTGTAACTGTCTGCTTCTCTCTAGCGCCCCCTGTGTGCCACATATGGGGCGACATTGTTGTGGGAGGAGCTCCATAAACTGCACTGCCTACAAGAAAAGAGTAATGAATGAGACACTTGCCAATCAGAGACCCTGAGAGATGCGGAGAAAACCAATCTCAGTAGTGGTGAAAAAGGTGCTATTTAACATTACAAGATTACATTTTAGCAATAAAAATACAGTGTTTTTAGTCCAGAAATTGTCTATCAAGGACTATCACCTCCTATAACTACAATCTGGAGACTAATTCTACCAGTTGCATTAAAGGATAGGCCAAAAGCAGAGAGTAGTAAGTCCACTCCTGAAAGCAGTAATAACAGTAGTAGTAGTAGCAATAGTAGTAGTAGTAGTAGTAGTATATAATTTTTGGACATTAAAATCCACCACATCGCAGACGGCAGCATCAAAATAACAGTATACAGGAAACCCACGCACACCGACCAATATCTACTCTGGACATCCGAACATCCCACTGCACATAAACTTTCAGTAGTAAGAACACTATTCGAATGGGCCACACTTATAACAGATTGAATTGACAGGGAAGAGGAGGAGAGACACATTATACAAGCACTCAAACAATGTCAATATCCCAACTGGGCCATAAACAAAGGCAGAAAACAAGTCAACAATAAAACAACAAACCAATAGAGGGCAGCAGGATCACAAGAACACAGTCACACTACCATACATCGGAGGAATAACTGAACCCATCCAGAGAGCCATGAAAAAACACAACATAAGCACTGTAGTCAAACCATACAAAAAACTCCGCCAACAACTAGTACACCCCAAAGATAAAATCCCACAAAGCACAAAAATGCAACACCCTCTACGAAATCCAATGCAAATCATGCAATAAATCATACATAGGGGAAACAGGCCGGGCTTTTCACATCCAAAAAAGGAACACCAAAAGGAATGTGAAAAGGAAACATCAGGGAGACTTACCAAAACACAAAAAGACAAAGCATTGCAGGAAAACCTAAAATCCGCCATATCAGACCACTGTAAAAGAAATAACCACATTATGGATTGGGACGGGGCACGGGTCATTGGATCGGAAAACAACAAGTTCAAACGCTGGATCAGGGAGGCCATTGAAATCAGGAAACGAGGCACGGACAGCATCAACCGTGATGACGGAGCGTTCCTCCTTTCACACACCTGGGACACCCTCCTCCAGAGACCACCAGGCGACGGGAGGCGTGGTCAGTCTGAGCGACCTGCCAGGTCAATCAGGCTGACCACGCCTACAGGAAGTAACAACAGCTGACCACGCCTACAGGAAGTAACAACAGCTGACCATGCCTACAGGAAGTAACAACAGCTGACCACGCCCACAGGAAGTAACAACAGCTGACCACACCCACAGGAAGTAACAACAGCTGACCACGCCAACAGGAAGTAACAACAGCGGACCACGCCCACAGGAAGTAACAACAGCTGACCACGCCAACAGGAAGTAACAACAGCGCACCACGCCCACAGGAAGTAACAACAGCTGACCATGCCCACAGGAAGTAACAACAGCTGACCACGCCCACAGGAAGTAACAACAGCTGACCACGCCCACAGGAAGTAACAACAGCTGACCACGCCTACAGGAAGTAACAACAGCTGACCACGCCCACAGGAAGTAACAACAGCTGACCACGCCCACAGGAAGTAACAACAGCTGACTACGCCCACAGGAAGTAACAACAGCGGACCACGCCCACAGGAAGTAACAACAGCTGACCACGCCCACAGGAAGTAACAACAGCGCACCACGCCCACAGGAAGTAACAACAGCTGACCATGCCCACAGGAAGTAACAACAGCTGACCACGCCCACAGGAAGTAACAACAGCTGACCACGCCTACAGGAAGTAACAACAGCTGACCACGCCTACAGGAAGTAACAACAGCTGATATGCGACACGTCACCACCAACACCGGGGACAGTTCTGAAGATGCAGCAGCAGCTGAAACATGTCAACAAGGTAAATACACATTACTGTATTGTCTTTAAAAAAAAGAACCCAAGAAGTTAAAGTACATAAGAAGACAAAATGAACATCTTTGGTTTAGTAGTAGTAGTAGCAGTAGTAGTTACAACAGTAATAGCATTAACAGATGTAGTAGTAATCGCTGGGTTTCAGATGACATCACAACATTCTATTGGCCCATGACATTAAATACAGATGGGAGGTGGCTAAAATAAAGATTGTTAAAATGCAGATTTTAAGTAGTTTAATGGATCTAGTCACCAACAGAAACCATCAAGTTAAACATTTTGGGTATTTTAATGCAAAGTACAATGTAATCAGTCAATAGGGAAACCTGGCTCTTTCCCCCATCTGAGAGTAGTAGTTGTAATAGCAACAGAAATAGCAGTATTTTTTCTGTTTGTGTGTGATATGAGGGGGGCATTTGTAGTACAGCTGCAATAGTAGTAGCAGTAAAATCAATAATAGTTGTAGTAGTAGGAAGAATAGAAGGTGTAATAGCAGTAGTTATAATAGCAGTGGTATTACGGGTATTATTTTCTCATTAGTTTGTGTGTGGTGCTGGGGGGCCTATAAAGCAGTTGCAATAATGGTAGTAGCAGTAATATCAATCGTACTTGTAGTAGTAGTAGTAACAGCAGGAGTAGCAGTAATCGAAGGTGTAATAGAGTAGTGGTTGTAATAACAGTATTTTCTCACTAGTTTGTGTGTGATGTGAGGGGCCCATTGACAGGAGTGTAGCAGTTGCAATAGTTGTAGTAGCAGTAATATCAAATGTGGTAGTAGTAGTAGTAGTAGTAGGAGGAGGAGGAGGAGGAGGAGGAGGAGGAGGAGGAGCAACAGTATAATAGAAGGTGTAACAGAAATAGCAGTTGTAATAGCAGCATTAATAGGAGTATTTTCTCACCAGTTTGTGTGTGGTGCTGGGGGCCCATTGGTAGGCCGTGGTGCTGAAGCTGGGGTCTTTGCGGGACACATGGGGGTTGGTGACGATCAGGCGGTTTCGTTTGTAGAGCCTCAAGCCGCCGCCCCCTTTCACCTTCTGAGTCATGTGACCACAGGGCGTGTCTGAAAGCAGCCGTCCCATTCGCTGGTCCTCGTCTGCTTCAGTGGTCATGTGATCAGTGGAGCTGCAGCCACAGGAAGTGCACGCCTTCCTGAGAAGAAGATAGACATAACTCTTAAATGCATGCATTATGTGATCTTTTTTCCTATATTTTATTATTTTTCAGTGATCCAAAGCTAACTTTTTCACTTAATTAAAATAGCAAAAGAACATTTTCTTCTGTCAACTGGACAAACGTTTTGGAGTTGAGACATTTTGCCACTCATCCAGAGGCTTCTTCAGTTTACTTAAAACAAAAGTTCCAATTTGAGCAATTATTAAGGATTCTATGATTTAACTTAACCCACAAGCTCATAATGTTTGACAGACTTAATAAAAACATGTTGAAAATACTTCAGCAAAGGTAATAATCTCTTAAGACATTCCTTTCTACAGTGTAAGATCCTGTTTTTGGAGACTAAAGCTTTTTGTTCAAATACAGTAAAATTGTTCTGTGTGAGGTGGATTCTTGTGGTGCTTGTGGGATGAGAGTTACCTCCAGGAATGTGGCTGGAACCCGGAGCAGCTCCCCTCACAGATCAGGCAGGCCCCTGCTGCCAGCGCCTGCCAGCCACACAACAACGCACTCAATATTTAACAGAGAAACAAAGCGAGCTGCAATGAACCAATAGTTTATTGTATTGATAAACTTGGGAATTTAAACTTGGGCAGGTACAGACGTCATTCACATACAGATGTGCAGAAGTTTATAGCAGATATATGATTAAAGGGCCTATATTGTGCTGTTTTCTGTATATATGTTATAACGTGGTTTGTGCATCACAAACATACTTGGAGTTGGGTTTTGTATCATTCACAAATGTTTAACACACAAACCCTGCATATTTAGAGTTCTTCTTTCAAACAGAAAACACTGTGATCCACCTCGTGATGCTGTAATACAGGAAGTGCTTCACTGTGTTTTTAAGATCCATACACCTTCACTAGAATCATTTGGATAATTTCAGCCCTGGAAAATCTGTACTGTACTAAAGGTAAAAGGAGCTGTTGACTTCAAAACTACCACTTCATGACATCATGAGGTGGAACAGAGCATTTTGAGCTTTGGGGATGTAGACAGACTCATAATAGAGTTACTCAAACATATGTGAATGAAACAAAAACACAACTCCAGGTAGGTTTTTGATGAGGTAATAGCATTTACATGACTTGATAACATGACTTAAAGCTCACAAAAGTAAAGTTTGTGTAATACAGGACTTAAATAAAAAGATGAGAGGAGAAAACGATGCACTCCTAATCCTAAAATGTGCCTGTATTGGAAATAAATGATTTCAAATGTGAGTATTGTTGTAACAGTCAGTTGTAGCGTTAGCAGCAGAAGCAGAAGCAGTTGTAGTGATAATATGTCAGTTTACCCCAGGGAAGTCGTGGCTATACAGAAGAATGTACAATAAAGAGTATTTTATATACTGCAACAACAAAGTAGTGTTTGGGTTTAGTCCTGGTTCGTCACAAAATTTGGACTGTTTTAACTGTGGTTTAGCCCTGTTAAATCCGGGTTTAATCCTGGTTTAGTTCCTCCCTCTCTGGTCCCACCCTGGGTCTTGCCTGGGCCTCTTGTTGGACTGGACCCAAGGGTGACATTACACAGTGATGTCATGGCGTGCAGAGATGAGGTCATTGTTTGTTTCTCTCATTTCTCTTTCTGAAAATCTCCACATGTCTGAAGCAGCCTGCAGGCCTACACAACCTGTTTGAGTCCCAGTAATAGGATCTGTATTGCGGGTAATGAAACCACTGACTTGTTTTTATCTAAACCCGAATACCAGAGTTATAAGGTATTAATACATTTATTTTTACAAACAATCTATTTTAAAACACAGGGAAATAACGCTCTCAGTTTAAAAATCACATTAGCATTTTTATAAGAAGAGATAAGAAAGGGGCTGCAGTGTTGCTCTGCTTGTCAGTTTTGAAGGGGTGAAGTGTATTGCCCAAAGACACAACAAAACATTGTAGGTGTATGCTCCAAGGTCCAAGTTATTTATTTTAACACATAACCACTTATTTGTATTTTAAAACCCCAGAAATTAGTGCTTTTAGTATGAAAATCTATTGCTGATTTTATAAGATGAGATACCTCAGATGGTGGGGTTGTTCTGCTTGTCAAAATGCATTGGCTGAAGTATCAGTCACTATCAGATGACAACTGAACTGGCAACTTTACAGCTGGTGGGCAAATGCATCTCCACTACACCAACCTGCATTTGTTGAAGGCCCTGTATTATGTCAAATTGACTCATGTGAGTTTTAAGTCATGTTACCATGTTGTTACCTCATCAAAAACATACCTGGAGTTGAGTTTTGTTTCATTTGCTCATGTCTGAGACATCCCCATATCTTAAAATACTCTGTTCCACCTTGTGATGTCATGAAGTGGTAGTTTTCAAGTTAACAGCTACCTTTTATCTTAAATTCAGTAGAGACTGGCAATTATAGGGCTGAAAATATCCAGATTATTCTAGTGAAGGTGTATAGAGTTTCTAAACACAGCAGAGCACTTCCTGTACTACCACATGACATCACAAGGTGGAACAGAGTGTTTTCTGTTTGAGATGAGAACTTCTAAAGTATAAGGGGTTTGTGTGTTAAACATGTGTGAATGAAACAAAACAAAACTTCAGGTTTTTGATGAAGAAACATAACATAGATGAGAAAACAGCGTAATCACGGCCTTTTAAACAACACTTGGCCGTGTCAGGCTCATTCGCTGCTGTTGAAGTCATTGGTCGTATTGTGAGTGTGGTGTGTTGTGACTGCGGGTGTGACAGGGCTTCAGTGATGACACAAAACCAGCTGAGCACACTTTATTAAAGATTGACTGATGTGGGTTTTTTTCATGGCCAATGCTGATTCTGATTGTTTAGATAGTTTAGCAAATAATAGAGAATCAAAATTAATCAAAGCAAGATAGAAATTGTAAATCCACGTCATTTTAAAGGGGCACTCTGTAACATTTCTACTGTAGGGTCCGTCACCTGCTTGAAAATTACAATATTGTCTAAAAAAGCGCTTTTAAAATGATCATTTGGTCTATTCTTTGGTATCGAATTCAAGAAAGAAATAAGTGCTATATTTGTCCCCACACATTGTGTAACATTTTTGGTAGGGGTCCGCTACCTGCTAAACTTCATGTAATTTTTTCCAGAAATGTTCTATATTATGGCATTTAATTTAACTATTTCCATTCGGGGTATGCAAAAATATCAAAATATCGATATACTGTATTGTTTAATGTGATGATACAGTATCGATATAAGGGGCTGCTGTATCGATATATCACAAAGAGTATGTTTTGGTATATTTTACTAAATTATTTTGTTACAGCGCTACAGCTTTGTTGCTTGTTTAGAGGAAGAAAACTTGTTTATGCAACACACTTGACATTTTCACTGTTTTGATGATTAAAATGGGCGTGTTTCATATGAACTTTGCACAAGAAGTGGATTAACAAACACTTTTAGTATCACAGCCAAGATTGAGCCATTATTTTTACTGAACCGTATCGAATCGATTTGAAATATATCGTATGGAATCGAAAGTGCACTGTATCGAGGTATATATCGTATCATGGCCTATGTATCGAGGTATGTATCGTATCAGCAACTTAATTAATGATACCCAGCCCTAATCTCCATGGAGACAAGTAGTCCACATCACCAGGCCTAGTTACAGGTCAGACCTGTGGAGAAGTGGGCCCACTCAGAAATAATGCATGTTTTGCGGTAGTTTTGAGAAATAAAAACTCCTGTAATTGAATAAATGCGAGATATATTTGTTTAATGCCATATTGTGGAACATCCCAGACAAAGCAATGACGTCACCATGGACACAAGCACATGGTGGACCCTCCACCAGAAAAGTCAAAGTATCGATATCAGTATCAGACCTGAAAATGCTGGATAGGTGCATCCCTAGTATAAATGCTGTAGTTGTAAGTCTGTCACTGTTGTTTCTATGTTTATTATAGTTACTCTTTTGTTTGGCGGTGTCAGAGGTCTGTAGTTAGAATCCCTGATCCCTGCTGAGCCCTTTCACCTGTCAGCACCGAACACAAATAACTCCAGATCAAAACAGGATTAAGTCCCTGTCTGTCACCAAAACCACCCCATGGACTCATCACCTCTGCATGTGTCTGAACAGGGACAAACAAGGGCAGTGTAGAGACCTGTGATATGTACTGGCAGGAGCTATAGTGGTGGTGGTAGCAGTAATGGAAGTACTGATAGCAGTAGTGGTAGTAGTAATAGCAGTAATAGTATTGTACTAGTAGTAGCAGTAGTGGTGGTAGTAGTAGCAGTAGAAGTAGCAGATTAGTTGTAGTAGAGGTAGTAGTGATAGTAGTAGTCATGGAAGTATTGGTAGCAGCAGCAGTAGCAGTAATAGTAATAGTAGTAGTAGTAGCAGTAGCAGTAATAATAATAGTAGTAGTAGTAGTAGTAGTAGTAGTAGTAGTAGTAGTAGTAGTAGTAGTAGTAGTAGTAGAAGTAGTAGTAGTAGTAGTAGTAGTAGTAGTAGTAGTAGTAGTAGTAGTAGTAGCAGTAGTAGTAGAAGTAGTACTAGTAGCAGCAGTAGTAGTAGTAGTAGTTCCAATTCTACTTGATTACTAATGTGGTAGAGTGGTTGTCTTAAAACTTAAGGTTGGAGGTTTGATCCCAGCTATGGCCAGTGAATGTGTGCCCTAGGGCAAGACACTTTGCCCACCCTGAAAGTGGTGAGTGAATGAATGAAGCTATATTATTTTGGTCAAATTATAATTGGTTACTCTAGTGGCAGAAAACGTGGAAGCTTGAAATAAGAACAAAAATACTGAAGAGAAGCAAATAATAAAGAGTTCGAATTAAACAAGGTAGAAATTGTGAATTCAAGTCATTTTAAAAGAGCACTCTGTAACTTTTCATGGTCCACGGTAAATGTTTTTGCTCAAAATACTTTGAAAAACATGTGTTCTCCTGTAAGCAGGCATGCCTCTCCATAGATCAGACCTATAACTTGGCCCAGCTGGTTTAGTTTAATGCCATACAGTATAATATTGTGTTTAAGTGCAAAGCAAAGCATCTCCATGGAGACAAACAGGTGGCTGTGCCCACTAGAAAAGTTACACAATGCACTTTTAAAGCGTTTGGCCCTTGGTTTGACAGTGTGAACTGAGTTTGGACCTCAGGTGCTGACAGAGACAGATCCTAAACAGGACGGGGCAGGGCTTATCTCTCTGTGTTTCCTCTGATTAAACCCTCTAAATATAGACGCAGCACAATGCATTCTGGACACAATACAACTGGAACTAGAGGTGCAAACCAGTATTAAACAAGGTCTAAACCAGGACTCAGCAGGGTTAAAATAGGTCTAAAGCAGGACTAAACAGGACTAAAAAGGTCTAAACCAGTACTATCTAAAGCCTCAGGAACTATAGTGTTGCCTTACTATTACTTAACCAGATTATGCAAGAAACAAACCAGTACTAAACCGGGACTGAACCAATACTAAACCAAGACTGAACAGGACTAAACAAGGTCTAAACCATGACTAAGACAGGACTTGACCAGAACTTATATGGACTAGACTGAACCAGAACTATTCTGATTCACTACTGTGAGGCCCAGGGCTGTACCAGGACTAAACCTGGACTGAAAGAGAACTTATACCTGGACTAAGATTGGGCCAAACTAGGGCTAGAAAAAGACTGAACCAGAATTTAATCTATAGTCCAAAGATCTAACATTTACCAGGACAAAGGCAAAACTAAGCAGAACAAAACCAATTTAGGACTAAGATCTCCTGGGCTCAATTACACTTGACTGTCAAGCCCAAACCAGGACTAGACCAGGACTGATGAGGTCTAAATCAAGGTGTATTAGGAAATAAGTGGGTTACCTTTTGCTTTGACGTGCTCATGTTCAGATCTTCTTGTTTCAAAGTTAACTCCTATAAGAAATATATTTAGTAAATAAAGAAAATGAAATAATATAATTAAAACCAATGCAAATTTCTACTAATCAGGACACCGGGACAAGAGAAGGATGTCTTTACCGGGGCTAAACTTAACTTTCTATATACAATGTGCAGAAAACAATTGCACATTCTATATTATTAAGACATCTTGGTCATAAAAGTGTTGTTAACTAGGGCTAAACTGGGACCAACCAAGACCAAAGCAGGTCTAAAAGCAGGACCATTGTCAGATCTTATGAACCAGCATGAAACCCACAGGACCAAACAATACCAGAGCAGGATGTTACCAGGTTTTCACCAGGTCTGAAGGGATAAACCTGGTAACCTGGCAAACTGGGAGTCAACTACAGTAACTGGGATAAACCAGGTCCAAACTATAACAAAATTAGCAGGAAATCAGGACTATCTATGCCATTAGTTAGTTACAAAGTTATGAACCAAACTTACTTTCTCTGTCTGTGTCTTTTGGCCCGGGGCAGTCCAGTCTAGGGCAGCACCTGGGTTCCTCTGCCGCTGTCTCTGCACCTCAACCCAGACAAAGAGACTGTCCCCGCAGCCAGCCAATCACAGGCCGCCTCCAAGTCCAGCCCCACACCCTGTCAGCCAATCGCAAGTTACCATCGTGTCCTCCCCCTCCTCCCTCCCTCTGCTGCACTCTTTCTTCTTGGTCTGTGGAGAAAAGTTTGGAGATAATAGTAGGGTTGGGTTCTGACTGAATGATTCATAAAAAGGGTGGAAGGGCTGAAAGCAAAGACGTCAGCTATAGTGTTAAAACCGGAGAAAAAACTGTTTAACCTCTTTCTATTCCTGATTCCAAATTAATCAGGAATAAACCAGGAAAATACAGACAATGCTAGAACCTAATAACTTTGGCCAATTTTTGTTTAATTTTTGTCAAGTATCCCAGCAAGACTAAACTTAAAGGTCCTACATTATGCAACATATATTCTTGTGAGCTTGTGAAAATGTTGTTACTGCCTCAAAAACATACCTGAAGTTGTGTTTGGTTTCAGTCACACATGTTTGAGTAATCCTTTATTAGTCTGTCTACATCTCTAAAGCTCAAAATGCTCTGTTCCACCTTATGATGTCATGAAATTGCAGTTTTCGAGTTATCAACTACCTTTGAGATTGGCAATTCCAGGACTGAAATCATCCAAATGATTCTAGCGAAGGTGTATGGAGTTTAAAAACACAGTGGAGCACTTCCTGTATTACTGCACGACATCACAAGGTGGAACAGAGTGTTTTCAGTTTGAGAGAAGAACTCAGCCTAAATCTGCAGGACGTGTGTGTTAAACGTGTGAATGAAACAAAACACAACTCCAGTTTATGACAATAATTATGAAATCAAAACTAACTAAATCAAAACTAAAACTAATGACAACCAAATGATTCAAAACAGTAAATTATTGATACTTAACATTCTTTGAGGTTGTAATGCTAACTGAAGCCACTACTGTGTCTGAAGCTCTGTTACTCAAATTAGACATTAATCTGAGCTTTGTTTTAACACAATCTGACCATAAAGAACGGATTTATCTGGAACTACAACAGATCAGCTAGCGTTAGCCAACCGTTTTCACTCTCACCTTTTTTGTTTAAAATCAAGACTCGTAATGACCACAAGCTCCTGAAAATGTATTGTAATGTATCAATTTAGAATGTATTTTTTTAGTATTTTGTTTTCAGACAATCTTTAAAAAATGTCAGTGTTTGCTAATGTGTGCATTGTGTTGCAATGTTCCTCCAGATGTTGAAGCACAGGTTGCCCTGGTCTATCAGAGCTCCTGGTCTCATCTGTGGTCCTTCCACCAAGGGACTGCCCACTCCACTGCAGTTATGTACTGCAGCAGAAAGGAGACGTCCTCAGCTCCCATGTGCTTCTGTGTGTCTGCGATGGTCCCTGACAGAGCCTCTATCTCTCTGCTCACAGCCACCATCTTGTCCTCCAGGCTCCTCCTCTTTTGCTGCTCTTCCTCCTTCACAGCCCTGACCCGGACCTGCTCCTTTTCTAGAAACTGGTGCAGCTTCTTAAACTGATCCTGAATCTGCCTCTCTGAGTCAGGTCTGCAGCAGAAAGCTGCTCTTTGCTCCTGCTCAGGTCCAGCATTTGATGAAGCTTCTAACTAAGGCTCAGAGCGGCCTCCTCGATGGGTCTAACGAAGTGTCCACAGACGATCCACAGCAGCTGCACGTGGTCCTCACAGAAGAGTTTGAGCTCCTCACGGTGCAGGCCACAGTCTGAGGCTCTCTGCTGCAGGAACACCTCAGGGCCCTGAGGGGCAGATCTTTGGAGTGTCTCCTGTTACACAGGGGACAAAGCTTTGACTCAGAGGCTTTCTACCAGTTCTCCACACAGTCTCTGCAGATGCTGTGACTGCAGCTCAGAACCACAGAGTCTCTGTATATGCCTTGACAGACAAAAACAAGAGTCAGACCCACCAAACAAAAACAAGAGTGACGAGGTGACTTTTGAAATGCACAACCAAAGGAAAATCATTTTGTATTCCTCCCTGAGCCTGTGAGAAAGACCTGAGGTCCCTCTGCTAACCATAAAAGAGTGTTAAGCCCCTTTCAGCTCAGTCGGGATGAGCGGTTGGATGATTCGGAAGAGTTAAACCTGTTGCTCTTGTTGCTAATGGTTACAGTTTCTGCAGGTTTACTTTCTGTTTAGTTAAGATGTAATCCCTGTGCGTTTAGTGTGGATGTGTAACAGAGGTGGTGAAGGCGCCACTCCACCTGGAATAAGTCTTGTGAGATTGTTGTTCTTTCTCTGGCATGACTTTCTTACACTGGTCGTTTGTGCTGGGAGAGATACTTGGCTACTCGACCCACCTCTGCTTCATCAACACACAGTTCACAATGTTTGTATCTTACCGTCTGTTGGAAAAATCCCTCATGATTCACAAGTCTAGGTTAAAGATGTTTGCAGTGACTGTCAGTTTATTCAATTCACTCATTTCCCAAGCTCAGTCTTAACTTTCTGGTGGAAGATCTGTCAAATACTCCTCTCTGTGGATAAATGTTATTTCTTCGCCTGGCATGTTTCACAGTATGGTATTAAACCCTTTTATCTTCATGGAGACCAAACCAGACCAAGGCACAGGTCAGATCTGTGGAGAGGCGACCCCGCTCACAGTCAGAATGGGAATTTTTGAGCTATAAAACCACCTGCAATTGAATAAATGTAAGGTAGAGCTGTTTAATGTCATACTGTGGAACATTCCAGGCAGAGCAATGACATATCCATAGAAACAAGGTGGTGACGGACCCTCAACCAAAAAGTAACATCGTGCGCCTTTAAAAAAACACTTTGAAGTAATAATACTCACTCACAAAAGCAGTGATCTGAACAATTATCCAAGACACACAAGAAAAAAAGAAAAAGTAATTTGTGAAAACACTGTTCAAACAGACCACAGGAGGATCACTGCTATGGTAAACCGTAAGCAAATACTGAGAGACTGTTTGGACGTCACATCTGTTCTGAGTTATGGTGACAGTGTTCAAACTTGCACAGACACATTATACAGTATGAAGCTTGAGACAGGACCAAACCAAAGTCTACATCAGGACTACGGCAGGACCAAACCAGAACATGTGTGAACTCATGCATGAATTTAGGCATTTCGAAAAAGTAGACCATATGTTTTTAAACTCGCATGCAAGCTGACAAAAATAATAAATGTTCAAATAAATCTTAAGGTTTTGTTACTTAGACTGGTGCTTAATGCCCCAAACCAAAATACACCAAAAATAATGAGAGGGATCTGGCTGCAGACCTCTACCCATAGACTGTATTTATAAATCATACAATACTCCCTACAACTGTACAACAACTCACCCTTATGGAACAGATAATACTCCCTACAACTGTACAACAACTCACCTTTATGGAACAGATAACCCTATGTCCCATCAATCACCATGTCATTTTTGCACTGCTTTCCTTACGACCTCTTGTATATAGCTGAGATATTTGTATTACTTATATTCTATTTTATTTTTACTTGTACACACACATTTATATAATTATGCCTTATTTGACACCAGTCTTGTGCTACCTTTGCTACTTATTTAGAATTAATTATTACTCGTTATTGTAATATACTGTGATGTGTGAACTACTGTGTCCAAATAATTTCTAATTCCATGTGAATCAATAAAGTTTGTCTGAGTCTAAGTATAAATCTAAATCTATTATACAGCCCATGCTCCATTCACAGGTCCCTAAAAGTAAACAACATTTAGTCATTAAGGGTCATTCAACTGGTTAGAAAAAGTCTAAAGAATGACAAATGAAAATGTATGGACATGTGGGTGGAAGTGCATCTTGGAGGGGGATTCAAAATAAATAAATGGGTTCCGGGCGGGGGAAATTGGGATGGATTCACGATTTTTTGGTGGTGCCCCTACGCTGTGCTTAATGTGGCACTGTTTGTAATCAGAAACACCTGGCTGTAATCCGGGTAGTCCTGTGTGCTGTCACATACAGTCCCTGACAAAAGTCTTGTCGCTTATCCATTTTGTAGAAACAAAAGCTTATAACCTGACTTTAAATTAATCGATTGGTTTTAGAAATGTCTCATATGAAAGCTAAAACCCTCCCAAATTATGCTCAATATACTAAAATAAATTTGCTTCACTGAAGAAAGATTGATCATTTAATGAACACAGAAAGGTCAGATTTTGGCAAGACAAAAGTCTTGTCGCCTTGTCATATGATGCACCCAATCCTAGATTACAGCCTCACCTGTGATCAGTTACTGATCAGTCAATTAGTAGGTGTGTATAAAAAGAACCCCAGCACACCAGACCTTCACATCAACTGCAACTTGACCTCTGACAACATGCCTAAGATCCACCCTGAGACCAAAGCGTTAATTATCAAGAGGCTGAAGACCAGATCCACTGCTGAGGTGGCTGACACCTTCAATGTGTCTCAGCGTCAAGTACAAAGAATAAGAAAAAGATCTGAAAAGACTGTAGATGTTTTTGACAAGCCCAGGTCCGGCAGACCCCGCAAGACAACTGCTCGGGAGGACCGTTTGTTGATTCAAAAATCCAAGGCCAGCCCCTTTTCCACTGCAGCAGAGCTCCACCAGGCCTGGTCACCTCAAGTCCCTGTGTCAACCAGAACAGTTTGTAGAATTCTGTCTCGAAATGGCCTCCATGGTCGAATCAGTGCACAGAAACCAGCACTAAACAAAAGGCAATTAAAAAACTGTGTGGCATTTGCCAAGGCCCACAGCCTGCTAAAAGGATGGACACTGGAAAAGTGGCAGAAGGTGGATTTCTCAGATGAATCCTCGGTTGAATTACATCACAGCCGCCGCAAATATTGCAGGAGACCTACTGGAGCCCGCATGGATCCAAGATTCACCCAGAAAACAGTTAAGTTTGGTGGCGGAAAAATCATGGTCTGGGGTTACATCCAGTATGGGGGTGTGCGAGACATTTGCAGGGTGGAAGGCAATATCAATAGCCTAAAATATCAACAAGTATTAGCTACCTCTTACATTCCCAACCATAAAAGGGGTCAAATTTTGCAGCAGGATGGTGCTCCATCGCATACTTCTATCTCTACATCAAAGTTCCTCAAGGCGAAGAAGATCAAGGTGCTCCAGGACTGGCCAGCCCAGTCACCAGACATGAACATCATTGAGCATGTCTGGGGTAGAATGAAAGAGGAAGCATGGAAGGCAAAACCAAAGAATCTTGATGAACTCTGGGAGGCATGTAAGACTGCTTTCTTTGTATTCCTGATGACTTCATCAACAAATTGTATGAACCATTGTCGAACCGCATGGATGCAGTCCTTCAAGCTCATGGAAGTCATACAAGATATTAAATATGGATCTCACAGCACCACTACTTAATTCACTGACGTTATGCAACATATTTTCGTATTTGAAGTAAATTATTTGTTCAGTTTTCTGTAGGCGACAAGACTTTTATGTTAATATTTATTGTGATTTTATTTTTTATTTACTTATTGTTCTGAGTGTTTTGCACAATTTTTCACAACTTTTTGCACTATACTGTCCCCTGACTGTGAGCTTCTGTCACGAGTGAATTTCTCCTCTGTGAGATCAATAAAGTCTTATCTTATCTTATCTTTTGTCTTGCCAAAATCTGACCTTTCTGTGTTCATTAAATGATCAATCTTTCTTCAGTGAAGCAAATTTATTTTAGTATATTGAGCATAATTTGGGAGGGTTTTAGCTTTCATATGAGACATTTCTAAAACCAATCGATTAATTTAAAGTCAGGTTATAAGCTTTTGTTTCTACAAAACGGATAAGCGACAAGACTTTTGTCAGGGACTGTAGTACTTGAAATTGCAGTGCCCACTGGAGCCAAAAAAGGTTTATAGTTCCACTTTAAACACCAATTCCAGAACATTTGTACATATAAATTATTCTCTACAGCTCAACTATTGATACTTTGCGGTGACATCAAACACACTTCAGCAAAAAACTCTGAAAAATTGGATTTAAACAACACATTTTTAGTAGCCTGTGATCAGCAGTTGTGTTTATGGTCCTGTTTAGGTTTGATTGAGTTTGATTTTCAGCAAAAAAGTGAGAGTGAAAAACTGTTTTCACGAATGCTAGCTAGAATGTGACTGTAATGTTACTTGAGAGCGATTTGTTTAACAGTAAAAATCTGCTCACCTGTTGCAGTTCCGGCTAACTCAGGCTCTTTCTGGTCAGATTGTGTTAAAACAAAGCTCAGATTAAAGTCTAACAAAGTCTCAGACAGAG
This sequence comes from Taenioides sp. WSHXM2023, assembly GCA_029959045.1. NCBI lineage: Eukaryota > Metazoa > Chordata > Actinopteri > Gobiiformes > Gobiidae > Taenioides > Taenioides sp. WSHXM2023. Next base: position 26,802,995 of record CM057100.1, read on the forward strand.
CAGTGCCTATAGTTAGCACCACACACCAGGGCATGTTGATGACATCAACTGCAAATAATCAATAGTAGCCTAATATATAAAATAATATACATAATCACTCCAGTATCAACCCTACCGTTAAGTCCACACTCACTTTGTTTTCTTCAGAGCATTTTATTCTTGGATTACGGTGTCTCCTTTCTGTCAGTCATGACTGCAGCAGGAATTTGTCTTTTTAACTATTTTGAGGCTGTTTCACCAAAGTCCCCTTGGTGATGTTCGGCAGTTCCTGTTACATTGCATAAAAAAAAAAACCTTCACAATACAAAACCATGAACTGTTCACATAAATAGACAAAAGTCCCTAGAGTCACGGACTATAATAAGCCGTGTTCAGACTCCATGGTTAATACTGGGGTGGCCTGTCTGAATTCTATGGTAGAAATTGCCTTTAAAATTTCAAACTGCAGATGTAAACTCCCAGTCAAAAGTTTGGACACTCTCATTCAGTGATTTTTTTCCTTTATTTTTACTACTTTCTATTTTAGATACATACGGAAGACATCAACTATATAAAGCAAGATATATGGAATTATGTAAGGAAAAAAAAACTCTGCTTTGTCAAAAAATATTCAGCTAAGGGTGGATAATTTAATATAAAATGTAAAAAATAATAGTAGAGTTATTTTTTTCTTATTCCACATATCTTACTATGTATGTATGTATTATGTATCTAAAAATGAAAAAACATAAAAATAAAAACAACATTGAATGAGAGGGCGTGTCCAAACTTTAGACTGGTAGTGTGTGTATATATATATATACAGGAAATAAAAATGTAATGTTCAGTGGATTTTTGTGGAAAAGGTCATTTCTTCCCAAAACAATTGATGAAAATTCTAGAATGTCAAGAACACAACTATTCCGTTTAAAGTTAAAGAAGCATTATGTAACTTTTCTTCTTTTCTGATGGGTCAGCCACCTGCTTATCTTTATGAAGACGTTGCAGTGTGGCATTAAACTTCTTTATCGCCATGAAGATAAGCAGACGAAGATATCAGGTTAAGTTACAGGTTAGATCTGTGGAGAGGCAAGTCCAATCATAGTAAAAATTGATGTTTTGCAAGATATTTCTTAACAATAAAAACATCTGTATCAACATAAGCAGCTAATGCTATGCTGAAAAGTTGCAGGAAGAGGCAATAACATCTCCATGGAAACAAGCAGTTGTCAGACTACCCACAAGAAGTGACACAGTGCATCTTTAATGATAAAATGACGTTGTCCATTTCTGTTCAGTTTTGCTACTATGTCCATACTAATAAGGTAATCCAAAGATGCGTATTTATGAGACGAAAATGCAAAAACCAAGACACAGTACCCAGGCAGAGTGTTCAGTCATGCACAGTGGCCATACGCTGAGGCTCAGCGTTATAAAATATTTGTTTCTAGTGACCTCTTGTGGTCAGTGCTGGACATTTTAGAACAGTACACATTTCTAACAGTGATTCAGATTAATCTCCAAAATGTTCACTGGCTCACTACATAGTCAAACAGGTGTATAAAACAACAGACTACTGCAGGTTTTTAAACAGAAAAGTTAAACACAAAAAAATTCAGAAGAAAAAGGGGATTTTATCAGTACTGTATGGACTTTACTTTTAAATACCCTATACCTGTTTTTTATCTTCAAGTTCCTTCTAGTGCATTATATAATGAGCTATTTACAAAAAATTGAGACTGAACAATGTAGAAAATGCTTTTAAAAAGTTCAGTGAGAACCATATGGGGAAAAAAATGTCAGTTGCAATCTTTGAAAGCTGTCAATTTCTATTTTTTGCGCTTTGTTATTGTATTTATTGTCCATAATAATTTAGTTTGTTTAAGTCAAAGTCTTAAGTCCTTCCATTAGGCTTCATGATATAAGTGAGAAGGGAGTTGGTAGGTTGAGCTGACAGTTCAAACTAAAGTGCATGTGACAGATTAGACTACATTTAAAACATAGTTAACATCACTATATTTAAGATTTTACTAAAAACCTTGTTGAAGTTTATCATTTTACTTCCTGATTGGACACGGGCAGCAGATATGACATACTTAGAGGTAATTCCATAACTGTTACCTAACAACTATGACGTAAACAAGGGCCAAAACATGTCAAAAATTGCACAATAGCCATGATTAGACTAATAAAAATAAATGACAACACATGTATTTTGTTGAATGAAGGTTTAAAGGTGCATTATGCAGTTACATAATGCACCTTTAAACCTTATGGGTCCTTCAAATGCTTGTCTCCATGGAGATGTTACTGGTTTGTCTGGAATGTTTCACAGTATGGATTTATCCTTTCTACCATCATGGAGACCAAACCAGACCAAGTTACTGGTCAGATCTGTGGAGAGGCAACCCCGCTCACAGTCAGAATACCTGTTTTTCGAGGTATTTTTGAGCTGTAAAAAAAACTACCTGTGATTGAATGAATGTAAAGTAGAGCTGTTTAATGTCATACTATGAAACATTCCAGACAGAGCAATGACGTATCGATAGAAACAAGCAGGTGACGGACCCCCAACTAGAAAGTTACACTTTAAACTGCCAGAAAAATGCCTTCCTTGTTCATAAATTGTCCAAACATTGTCCCTGCATGGAATTTTGGGTGGAATTTTTTTATGTTAATAACATAAGTAGAGGGATTCTGTTTTAGAACTCAATGCTACTTCCTGTTTTTCTCAACTTTTTCTCCATAAACTGCCACTTCACTGAAAACTAATGTAAATATTTACCACAGATACTATCCCATCGAACCAAGTAATAATTAGAAAAACACAAAAACCTGCCAGATGCACTTTAAGGCATGTTCTTGGTTCATCATCAGGTACAGGGCTTTTTTAGTCATTTTGCTAGCAGACAAAAACAAACAAAACAAAAATTTAGTTAGAAACATTCAGTATTCTCATATGAAGTGAAAATTGTCTGTTAAATTCATATTAGTGTGGACATAGCATTAACCCATATCCCTCTTCTTCATTATAATGAGTCAGAGCCAGAGTCCAGGCTTTCTTCAACTTTCAGACCAAATCGTCCGTCTCATAAAAATAAGACACAAAATGGCAGCAGAGGGGCAGTTTCTTCTTGATCTCTGCCCCCCCAGGTTGCCGTGGCACTGGTTTGGTTTAGGTGGAGTTCAAAGGTCAACAGTTTGAAGTTCGGGCGCTACATGATGATACGCGGCTCTGGGACGGACTCGCTGATGGATTTGTGAGGGAGGACGTTGGCGCCGTTTAAATAAAGCTCATCGTTCACTATGACGTCTTCTCCTAAAACTGTCACGTTCTCCATTCGCACCTAAAGAGAAAAACAAATCAGAAATTGCACTAAAATAAAGAAGATCCTGAAAATCTTAATCTTAACTTTTTACTTTTTTATATATGTTAATGCATCCTTATTACGCTATTTTCTGATCTATGTTATAACCTTGTCAAAAACAGACCTGGAGTTGTGTTTTGTTTCATTCACACACGTTTAACACACAAACCCTGCAGATTTAGGCTGAGTTCTTCTTTCACAGAGAAAACACTTTTTTAAACTCCACACACCTTCACTAGAATCATTTGGATCATTTCAGGTCTGGAATTGCAAATCTCTTCTGAACAAAAGGTAAAAGGAGCTGTTAACTTGAAAACTCTCTCAAATAAGTGAATGCAAGTTTTCCTGTATATCAGGAGGATAAAATTACAATTTGAGCCATAATATATATCGAGTTTGAGCTGAGTACTGAGTGTGTTATTACAATATTTCAATTTCAAATTTGATGTTGATACTAAGGAATAGACTCAATACTCAAAAACTTTATTTAAAGACAATAGAATGTGATTTTCAACATTAAATCGTAGTACTTTCTTCTATATAGTCATGTGGTCTTATATCTGTGTAATCCCTCAGTGGTCCAATAAGTTCCATGGGTGTATACTAGTCTATGTGCTCTTATACTTGTTCTGATACAGCTCAAGATCATTCTAAAGATGTTCAGGAAAGGTTCATTTCTGTCCTGTTGATGTGATTTCTTTACTATCAAATGAAAAAAAAAAGTTTTGATACCAGTTTTAGTATCAGATTTTCTCTACATTTTGACCACCCTAGTACTACTGACCCACTGTCCGACGGAGCAGCTCCAGCCCACGATGCAGCTCTCCAACCAGGAGTGAGATCGGACCCTGGCGCCCTTCAGCACCGTGCAGCGTTTGATCCGCACGCCGTCCTCCACCACCACCCCCGCCCCAATGGACACGTTTGGACCAATACTGCAGTTCTGCCCAATCACAGCAGATGGGTCCTGGACAAACAGAGGACAGGGTAAAAACAGGGATTAGATTAGAGGACTAGACCAGAGAGGGGACTAGACCAGGGAGAGGACTAGACCAGGGAGAGGACTAGACCAGGGAGAGGACTAGACCAGGGAGGGGACTAGACCAGGGAGAGGACTAGACCAGGGAGAGGACTAGACCAGGGAGGGGACTAGACCAGGGAGGGGACTAGACCAGGGAGGGGACTAGACCAGGGAGAGGACTAGACCAGGGAGAGGACTAGACCAGAGAGGGGACTAGACCAGAGAGGGGACTAGACCAGAGAGGGGACTAGACTAGGGGACTGGACCAGACCATACAAACACCTGTCTATAAACACAAACACAAACTTCTCACTTACACATACACACAATTTATGGGTTGGCTTCAGTAAAATTTCATAGGCGCCATTTTGAGTACTAGTTTGTACCATTCAAAGGCTATTACATTTGGCTTATTATCTTTTCATCAGTCTGAAACCCAAGGAACCCATAGATAACTAGACTTGTAAAATACAGTTCAGATTTAATGTTATTAAAATTAAAGTTAAAAAACATTTGGGCCCTTGTCATGCAGTTCTGGTCACTCACCACCAGGACGTTGCCGTGGAAACCGGGTCCTGTGTGCAGGCGCTCAGGTGAGTGTTGCCGTAGCGACTGCAGGTACATGCACATCCCTGTCAAGAAGTCTTTGGGCTGTCCGATGTCCATCCAGAACCCTGACAACGCAAGTAAGTCTGGGTTATTCTTCAGTGATGGAAAATGTGCCCTCTGCATTTGCCCCGTCCTTTAACACAGGTGGGTTAAGTGCAGTGCCAGGGGTCTACTGGATTTTTGACCCAGGATCTTGAACAGGCGTACTTAGCCTACTGTGCATGTTCTAATCTAAGATGTCTAATCTAAACTTTTGCCATCGCTAGCAAGACCATTATGCCACACTGGTCTTACAGTTTTTATTAAAAAAAAAATAAAACTGCTTCCTAATATCTTCTTCAGTTTTTTTTTTCCAAATAAACAGTAGAGCAATACTAAAAGAGGTGACCACAGTGAATCCATTGACATCACAGGGGGCCATTAAAAATCAACAGAAAGTCAGTCGTAACTGGATAATTGGCCAGGCCAGTTTGCTTCCAGTTATAAACATGCCTGTAACCCAAGTTAAGGAGGAGGGTGAAAGCCTTTGCAGGCCTAAATACATTTCAAAACAAACTACAGCACTATCTACAGCACCAGTGTAACTTACGTTTAGTCGAGCAGTGAGCTGAGCAGAGGACAGAGCAGACACAGTAGTCGAAATGAAAGTTATTTAAATCACCTGGTTATGGGGGATGTGTCAATATGAAAGACTTATTTACACCAACATGTGCATTAAAGGGGACTGCTTAAGTGAATGCTGACTTTTGCATTTCTCATGTAGTTCTATGAGATCCATGTTTAGTCTGTTTAATCTTTGTCGGGTCTTGGTTGTTTGTTTTGGTTTTGCTGTGGTACTGACCTTGCAGTTCCATGGCGAACAGGTGACCCTCCTCTGCCATCACCGGGAAGATCTCCTTCTCTATCGACGTCGGTCTGAGCTGCACACACAAAGAATATACAGTATTCATTTATTCACAAATGCATTTCCATCCCATCTATATACATAGCAAAAGTTATTTTTAAATTACAACAGTAAATAATAAATACTAAGTCCAGGACTAAACATAACAAGTATAAAATAGGACTAAACTATAACTTCAAAGGAGGATATGCAACCTGCTTTGTGTCCATGAACATGTTATGTTTCACAGTGTGGCATTTACCTTTCCTGGTGGCCTCACCTGGTTGTCTCCATGAAGAGTTTAAAGCCATGCAGTGGAACATTCCAAAGCAATAACATGGAGACAAGCAGGTGGTGACTCCTTCCCCAGAAAAGTTGCATTGTGCTCCTTTAAATAAGTCTTAACCATGAAATCCAGAACTAAACCTACAAAATACAAAAACTTTACTACCAGGAATAAAACGACACTAAACCAAGACTAAATTAGGTCTAAAAAAGGATTTGCCAGGCCTGTATAAAATTAAGTTAGAACTAACCCAGGTCTAACCCAGGTCTAATCCAGGTCTAACCCAGGTCTAACCCAGGTCTAACCCAGGTCTACACCCAGGTCTACACCCAGGTCTACACCCAGTCTAAGCTAGGTCTACCTCAAGTCTAGAGGGGCCTCCTGACCTGTATGCGTCGGAGCATGCTGGGGTTGAAGATGTACATTCCAGCATTGATTTTGTTCGACACAAAAACCTGAGGCTTCTCCACAAATCTGTGAATGGTGCCGCTGTCGCCGTCGTAAACCACCACGCCATATTTGGACGGTTCCTCCACACGGGTCACCTGCAGGAGACAAAAGACGTTTAACTCAGCTCTGTAAATAATAAGGAAGTTAGCTTAATTAAGTTTACTATTTGTGTTCAAACCATGTCTTCCATGAGTTGCGGCACACTTTCGGTGGTTTAAAGGTGTCACCTGATTATTTCTATGGATATGTTATTGCTCTGCCTGGAATGTTCCACAGTATGACATTAAACAAATATACCTTACATTTATTCAATTACAGGTGGTTTTAAAGCTCAAAAATACCTAGAAAAACAGACATTCTGACTGTGAGCGGGGTCGCCTCTCCACAGATCTGACCTGTAACTTGGTTTGGTCTCCCTGAAGATAGAAAGGTTTAATGCCATACTGTGAAACATTCCAGACAAAGCAATAACGTGTCTATGGAGAAACGCATTTGACGGACCCTCCACTAGAAAAGTTACAGTTCTTTAGTATTCGTTCTTACCACGATGGTGCCCTCTCGACTGTGGTTCTTGTGAAACTGCAGCAGGTCGGTGAAGGGAAAGTCACAGATCACATCCGAGTTCAGCACGAAAAACGGTTCACTGTCCACGTTTAACAAATCCCGGGCCAGAGCCAACGGACCCGCTGTGGGCAGAATACACAGGAATATATTTTTACTTACTTAAATGTAAATATTTGGTTTAAATTTTCATATTGTTAAAATACAAAACAGAACAAAATATATGTATATATCAAAAAATATGTTTTTTCTTTTTTTTATTTCATGGTCCAAAATTGACTCTTGTGAGCTTTAAGTCAAGCTATAATGCAGGAGTTGTGTTTTGTTTCATTCACACATGTTTGAGTAACTCTTTATGATGAGTCTGTCTACATCTCCAAAGCTCAAAATGCTCTATTTCACCTTGTGATGTCATAAGGAGGTAGTTTTCAAGTTAACAGCTCCTTTTACCTTTTGCTCAGTGCAGATTGGCAATTCCAGGGCTGAAATTATCCAAATGATTCTATTGAAGGTGTATGAAGTTTAAAAACACAGTGGAGCACTTCCTGTATTACAACTGGCATCACATGGTGGAACACAGTGTTTTCTGTTTGAGAGAAGAACTCAGCCTAAATGTGCAGGGTCTGTGTTAAACATGTGTGAATGAAACAAAACATAACTGCAGATATGTTTCACAAAATAGCCTCATATGGGTCTTTTGAATATTAGTTAGAATTTTCATAATGTTAAAATATAAACCAAATAGATTTATAAATAAATATTGAGAAAATCTGTATCTGTAGACCTAAACCTATTTCTTTCTTTTTAGGTTAATTTATTAAATTATTCTCCTTTTTAATGGCAAGACTCAAACAATTTGATTCTGAATTTGTGGAGAGAACTGAAGAACAAAGTGATGGCGAGGAACCAGTTAAATGTGATTCAAATTCAAATGCCAAAACACAATTATACAAGTAATTACAATTATATGAGAAAAACTACATTAAGATTATTTTATTGGTGTACGTGTTAAGAACATTTCTGGATCTGTCATGTTTTGTAATGTCAAATGTCTTCCTTATTGTCTGTTAATACCAAAGAAATATCAGTGAGAAGAAAAAAAAAAAAAAAAAAGTAAAAGAACATGCCTGGATCATTCTAGCATTTGAATAGTATGTGCTGTCTTTTGCCCAAGAAGTTCTAAACAGGTCTGAAACTGGTTTAAAAACAGGTCTAACTCCAACTGACCTGTTCCTAGAGGCTCCTTCTCATGAGACAGGGAGATCTTGATTCCGAGCTGAAAAACAGAAACAAAAGATAGTCGATTTTGGCTCAAATCACATTCCAAAATTCCTTTTTGTGATCAACATTATTACGATTTTCCATGTTTTTGTCCTCACCCTCTCCTCTTGGATCCTCATTTCTCGCTCCAGCAGATCGGACATGTAGCTAACTGCCAGAATAACATGGTTCACTCCGGCCTAAAATCACAAAAACAAACATCTGTTTAAGGTGCACTGTGTAACTTTTCTTGTGGAGGATCCGTTACTTCCTCATCTTCATGGAGAGAATGAAACAAAACACAACTCCAGGTATGTTTTTCATGAGGATACAACATTATAACATAGATATAACAGAGAAAATAGCATAATATGGGCTCTTTAAAGTCTTTTCCGCAGTTTCTCACCTTGACCAGAGCCTCGACTTGGTGCATGAGGATGGGTTTGTTACAGAAGTCCACCAGAGGTTTAGGGACGCTCAGAGTGAGAGGCCGCAACCGGGTCCCATATCCGCCGACCAGGATCAGAGCCTTCATCTTTGACCTGCAACACGACAAAAATACAATTAATACAGATTCAAAACTATTAGGCAAATTGTGAGACATTATATTTTGACATAAAGCGCTTTCAATTTTACTCTAACATAACCCCAGAATAGTCTTTTCTTTAATATAGTGGCAGTAGTAATAGTAGTAAGTAGTAGTAACAAAAGGCAATATAGTGCAGGAGCAGTGAAATCTCAAAACATACTAAATCATAGAACTCCTCAGTGTGGTAGTAGTACTAGTGGGTAGAAGTAGGAGGATATTTGATGACTATTGCACAACATACAGGTTTGGCCTCTGTGTTGTTGCTCCTCTGAGAGACTCTGCCTCTGTCTTTCTATACAGATTAAATCACATCTATTGTATATTCTGTTCTTGCTTAAGTTTTTACATTACTGTCAGTGGGAAAGCCTTATCTTCTTTCATGTCCGGGTTTCACTGACAAACCAGAGGAACTTGTTTAAAAATCACCACCTATGGCTACAGTGACGATCAGTGATTCCCCCCTCCCCAACCCTAAAGAGAAAAGCTGGTGCACTGAGCTATAACAAGGCTACAGTCATCCACAAGGTCACATATTAATATAACTCTAAAGTATATTACATTTGGACGTGCGGATAACTGTAAGGAAGTGATGGTAACAGGGCAAGTATAAGACTAAACACACTGAATTCACAGAAATGAACAGGATATGAACTGTCCAGGCAAAGAATTTCGTTCAGCACATAGACTGTATAGTTCAGCATCTACAGTCAGCTGATTGAGCATCACGTGATACCCTAAAAAGGAGTAATCATTGGAGTAATTCACACATACTTTATTACAGGTAAACGTTCTCATGTGTTTCCTCATCAGAAACCAGAATACTCCTACAGTCTCAACAGAAGCAACATTTCAGTGAGTGTTCTGAATGTGAACTGATTTCTCCCTCGTGTTTATTACGAGGCTTTGAACAGGTGCAGATTCCCAAACAGAAATACAATACAGCGAAGATTACGATTCAACGCTAAAGTACTACTAACACACTTTGTGGCGTGAATTTTACAGAAGAAATGAAGAATATACATTTTTAGTCTAAAGTGATCTTTGATTGTGCGTCTAACTTTGGTGTAACAGAGTACTACGCTAGTTTTTATCTAAATTCCGACTAATTATAAAAGAATGATACCTTCCAATAAATACATGTGTATAAAAACGAACCTTACTGTAGAAAAGCCTCCCAAAGCGTCTGTAAACTCTGCGGTAAATTTATGAATCACTGACTGACACGTCGAGCATTCAAATCCGGATTCTCTTTTGTTTGGCTTCCGGATCAGCGGCGGCATAGTGACGTATCACATCCGGCGGCATAGTGACGTATCACATCCGGCAAACTCAAAACAAAGGATAAAAAAAGAATATATGGGGAAATAAACTCCAGTTTTAATTTGATTTCCTAATTAAAAACATAAAACTCCTATAATTAAATATAATAAAAGTGTTCTGGACATTTTGTAACAGAATTCACAACTGCTCAGCTGTTCGTTCCCCTTAGCAACCGTTGCTACCAAGCGTACTACAGCCACGCCCAGTTCAGCAGTTTGACCAATCAGAGCGCAACAGCGTGGCTGCTGTCATTGGACAGGATTTGTGAATGAATGAAGAAAGTGAAAAATAAGAAAAGAAAAAACAAACACACATTTTAAACCCTATTCCTGTTTTTTTTTTTTTTTTTCTTAAATAATACATTTTGAACCAAGGGATTTAAAATTTACAGTTGAATGTACTGAATGTAAAGGATTGACTTAGCTTATCCACAGAGGAATACATTTCACCCTTGCTCTTATCAGATTAGCTGGGAATCTAGGTTAAAACTTTTTAATTGTTTAAATACACAGCAGTAATTGTGCAAAAATACAATTCTTAGATGGGTCAACAAATAGTAAAACATAATTTTCTCATAAAAAAACGTTTTAGGCTTGCAGGTTGCAGGGCTGTACAAAAGTATGAAAAGTGTGTTATGAATTTATTCCGGACAAACACCTCAAAAAAGACATACTAATATTATATTGTTATCAAACCTTGTTTAATTTAGATAGCTCATATTTTAGGACACCAAAGCAATGTCACAAAACCAAAAGAGAAAAAGACAAATGCATTGTTTCTCTTAAAAAAAAGAATGGAACCTAGAACATTCTGTGGTGTGGACCAGATGCACATCATTAATAAGGAGGTAACTGATGAAGATTCTCATATCAACCTTGAAAATTCATACACAATCTTTTTTTATGATGTAGATTCAATAAATAAGAAGAGTAAACCTGAATTTGATTTATTTTCAAATTAAAATTGCAGATATTGCATCAGCAGCTTAAAGGCATTAGTACTCTAAAGCGCGTCACAAACTGGTGGAAGATATTGGATAAGTCTGGATAATGTGTAATAATGTTGTATTTTCAGGTGTTATTGTTTATTTTGGGGCCTCCAGAGCAGGTCACAGACTAAAGAGATGTGGTCAGACGGGTGAGAGACACTGGGCAGAGCCTCATATGTGGTCACCTCCTCATGAGACGGCAGTGGGATCACCTGTGCCACCTACAGAACAACAAAAGCATCTGCGTTACATGTCTGTTAATAGAAGAATTTACAATTAGTACAGTGGAGTGCAAAGTTGTTAATAATAATAATAATAATAATAATAATAATAATAATAATAATAATAATAATAATAATAATAATTATTATTATTATTATTATTATTATTATTATTATTATTATGCAGTTCATAACATGTTTGTAGAGGTCTAAATTAAAAGGTACAACAATGGATACTTTGCATCTGATGTCATCAACATTTCCTGGGGTGTGACGCTAACTCAAGGTACTGCTCAGTCAGAAGCTCTGTTACTCAAGTTAGCTTCATTTTCTGACCAGAAAGATCTGATTTGGTTGGTACTACAGCAGATGAGGTGTTTTGCGCTGGTAAAGTACTCCCAGCATACTTTAATGATTCATTGTGACGATAATGACAGTTGTGCAAATATCACTCACTCTTTTCCACATGAATGAAAAATACCTCCATGTGGTCCGGTTGGATGTAGATGTAGTCCAGGCAGCCTTTGAATCCCCCCACGTAGTTTGTGTACGGAGGAGTCCCACAGGCGGAGAGGAGAGGGGGGAACGGAGAGGCCAGGGCCATGGGGCAGTGATGGTCCGGACCAGAGCTGAGCCAGTCTGAGTGAGACTGAGGGATGGACGAGTGTGTCAACAACTCACACACACCTGAAGAGGGAGGGAGGGAGGGAGGGAGGGAGAGAGAGAGAGAAAGGAGGAGAGAGGGACAGAGAGAAGGAGAGAGGGAGAGAGGGAGATGGCAAATAGAAAAGAGGGGTTGAGAGATTGAAAGAGAAAGATAAAGAAAGAGATGAAAAAGAGAAGAGAGGAGGGAGAAGGGGGTGGCACAGAGAGAAGGAAGGACAAAGAAAAAGCGCAAAGAGAGGGGGAGAATGAGAAAGAGAGGGGGAAAGAAAGAGGGGGAAAGAGACAGAGTAATAAGGAGGAAGAGAGGGGATGCAAATAGAAAGAGAAGGAAAAAGAAGGGAAGAAAAACAGGAAAAAGGGGGTTGAGAAAGTGAAAGAGAAAAAAATGAAGAAAAGAGGGAGGGGAATGAGAGAGAGATGGGATAAGAATGGGAGAGAGGGGGAAAGAGTGGACGAGAGATAAAGAAAAAGAGCGGAGAAGACAGAGAGAAAGAGACGAAGAGAAGAGACAGAGAGGGGGAAAAAGGAGAGAAAGAAAGTTTTAGCACTCTTGTTATGATTTTATTGTGGACAGATTTCCTTCAGGTGCTCCTGTTTCACTTCACTCTCTTTAAACATGCACAGTAAAGATGAATTACAATCAAACAAAAAGTATATGTGAAAAAACCCAGGCCACCCTAGATCTGGATGGTCTGGATTTACCCAAATGTAGGAGACTTTGTAAACAAAAAAACAAGTCTGCATTGTCTTATTCTTGTCTCCAGACCAGGTGTCATTGGGTCAAATAACAAAAATCGCTCCAGTCATCTTATTGATAAAGATAATTTATTTTTTGTATTTTCCTGAAAACCTCGAAAAATGACTTGGGTAATTACACTATAAGGCTGGCGCTGTTACCTGAGTGTGGAGTGGAGTTGAAGTCTCCACAGAAGACCAGGGCCGCTCCAGGTGAGATGGTGCTGATCACATGACCCAGGTGAGTAAGAGCCACGCCCATCTGCACCAGACGCACATTCCCACCTTCAGGTATACAAGATTATTATCCAAGGTACTAAGATTTGGGGAAGTGTCAGTTTTTAACACTTACTGTATACTGTGGCCTAATTATGACACATTATCATTATTTGTCCAGATTTTGTGTATTTGTAGACTCTCAAACTACCCATCTAGAGTATTTAGAGTATATTTTAGCCCATAGTTTTATAACTTTGACTATGCCTGTAATGTCACAGACCTGTTTCCATTATTTCTTTATGTAAACCATATTAAACTGTCTCATACTTAAAGAGCTCATATTACACTATTCTCTGACCCATGTTCTAATGTTGTTTCCTTATCACAAACAGACCTGGAGTTGTGCTTTGTTTCATTAACACATGTTTAGCGCATAAATCCTGCTGGGTTTTTCTCACAAGCTGAAAACACTCTATTACACCTTGTGATTTGAAAAAAACACAACTCTAGGTAGATTTTTAAGGCGGTAACAACATTATAACCATGCTAAAAGCTCACAAAAGTTAATTTTGTTTAATACAGAACCTTTAATGTGGTGATGGAGAAATTATAGACATGTCCCCTTATCTCTTACACTGTGCATGTTTTGTTACCTGTGGGGTGCCAGTACAGGTGAGTGTTGGCCACACACAGGGAGCGCTCAGGCTGAAGCACGTCCTGGAGAAGAGACACCTGCAGAGACGTGGACCTCTGGAGGACCTTCTCCTTTAAGTCCGGCTTAGAGCTCAGGTTTTGGAGTAAGTCAGAGTGAAGAGAGTCTGAACCCAAAGCCTCACTCAAAACCACGTCATGAGAACTCAGCAAACGGAAACGAGACCTGCACAGAGAGAGCCGGGTCAATGGTACTGCTCATTACTGTGAATATTACTATACATCTGCGTTAATAGCTGACAAAGGTTAATATATTGTCATCTTCTCATTTCTTTGAGTAACAGATGAAGTGTACATGATCCGAGAGAGATACGGGACTACACTCATAACAACTCACCCTTATGTAACAGATAACCCTATGTCCTGTCAATCATCATATCATCTTTGTACCGTTTTCCTTACGACCTCTTGTATATTGCTGAGATATATATTTTTATTACTTTATATCTATATTTTATTTTTACTTGTACATACACATTTATATAATTATGCCTTATTTGACTCCAGTCTCTTGCCATTTTGTTTGCATCACACATCCAGGGAATGTTGATGATCAGCTGCAAAGTATCAATTGCTGCACACTTTTAATACTTTTGACTATATGTACTTAATTGTATTTTAAAAGTAAATGATCAACTGTGAGATAAAGTTAATTAAAAAACTGATTAAAACAAATATTTTAGTTCTGTTCATCTATTCTATAAATGTTTGGGAAAACTGAATGGTGTACATCATGGTTGACAACTTGCATTTTTAAATATACAGTATAAAATCAGATCAAACCTGCGGTAGAAAGTGGCCAGTCCTTCATGCTGTTTCTCTTTGATTCTGAAAACTCCATCGAAACCAAAAGCATCCATCGCAGGGGTCAGACTGTCCTCAAAGACTCCTGACAAAAAACACAACAGAAAAAATATATTAAATGTTAAATATTTTAAATAGAACACAGTGACATCACACCTCATAGAATTTTCAGTGCGCTTAATGTTAAACCAATGGAGATTTTAAGATGCTAAAAACGTTTATTCAAATGTTTTTCTGATACTTCAGAGTGACAGATGTATTTACCAGCAGTGATCCAGTGAAATAATTTTCCCACATATGGATCAATCACAACTGTCAATGAAACTGTATTTTTTCATATAATATTCATATTTATATATTATATTCCAGGGCTGAAATGATCCAAATGATTCTAGTGAAGGTGTATAGAGTTTAAAAACTTCCTTTGTACATGACATCACAAGGTGGAGTATTTTCCGTGTGAGAGAAGAACTCAGCCTAAATGTGCAGGGTTTGTGTGTTAAACGTGTGTGAATGAAACAAAACACAACTCCAGATAAGTTTGTGATGAGGAAACAACATTATGACATCAGAAACATTCATTCCTCCTCCACTCAGCCCCTACACCCTGGAACTCACTCCCTCCATGCCTACAAACTGCTGAAAACATTGATACATCTCCTGTCACAAGATCTCACGAGACAAAATTGCCACATGAGGAAAAAGAGATTATTTTTCCATGTGTTTACATTTGGACTGGATAAAATGGGTTACGTGCTGGTGAGTTACATCTCTTATAGTTCCAAAGAGCAGTATTAGAGGGGCAACAAAAATATTAAATAAAAAATTGTGATGCCAAAATTGGAAACTGAATTGCAATTTACATATTAGGAATTATGTTAAAATCTCGTTTTGACCCAATCTCGTATCTCGTCTGAAAACTGTTTTGTCTTATCTCTACTAGAAGGTATTATTACTATAAATATTCATGCGTTTTTTTTTAATCCTCACCTTTGTCGACTTCCTGGAGACAGATGAGGTCAGCGTTATAGCCGGACAGCTCCTTCCTAATGAGGTTAATCCTGTAGTCCAGCTCCAGGGCATAGGGGGCGCAATAGGGGTACAGGACCGTTTTAGACAATTCGGTCTGAGCGTAAACGTCTGCCAAAATGTTGTAAGACACAACTCTGAGCTCCGGCCACTGCGTCTGCTGCTGCGTGAAGAGGTGCCTGCAGAAAGAGAAAAAAAATATGACGTTTATCAGAATGGCTTTAAAAATATGAAGCTAATGTTTTCTCATCTTCTTATCAGTATTTTGCAGTGACATCATGCTGGGGGTGTTCTACATGTACCTCTGTTGACGGTATGTTCAGCATTTACCAGGGTGACATAATGCACACATTTGCAAACACTGACAAAAAAGCTTTAAGAGTCTGAAAACTCAAGAAAAAATACAAAATGGATTTAAACAACAGAAAATACAAAATGGATTTAAACGCACATTTTCAGGAGCCTGTGACTGATACAAGCGTTCAGGGTCCTGTTTAGGTGTTGGATTTTCAATAAAAAGCTGAGAGTGACTAACTGAAAAACTGTTGGCAAATGCTAACTAGGTAGAGCATTTTCAGCTTGGGAGATGTAGACAGACTAATAATAAAGGGTTAGTCAAACGTGTGAATGAGGCAAAACACAACTCCAGGTCTGTTTTTGAGGAGGTAACAATATTATAACATGGCTAACAGCTCTCAAGAATCTATTTTGTGTGATATAGGACCTTGACAAAAACATCAAGATAACTAGAAAAGCACTCAGAGAGCGCAGACCTCCGCCAAGCAGCTCAGTTTTCAAAGTGATCCAGAATCCAGGATTTCTTCTGGATCATCACCAAAATTTAATCATCTGTTGGATTTACCATTAGGAACATTTCCTGAAAATTTCATCAAGATCCGTCCATAACTTTTTGAGTTATCTTGCTAACTAACAAACAAACAAACAAACAAACAAACAGACTCAGGCGAAAACATCACCTCCTTGGCGGAGGCAAAAATGCACTTTAGGTTTGCTATTTTTAGAGAGTAGACTGAATTGAAATAACAGTTTTTGCTTAGAAAATCATTGTATTTATCAGTTCCTATTTTTTTGTTCTTCTGAATAATCACGATTACAGTCACCTGTTAGAATGACTGTTTTCAGAGCACATACCGAGTGTCAAAAGTGCATGTCCCCGGTCCAGCCTCTATAGCGCCCTCCGACTGCAGCTCTTTGACCAAACCGCTCCTCGTCCCGTCTTTGGGTAAACAGCGGAGTTGGAGTCTGCTGCCAATGTCTTCATTAGAGGGGACGAAAACACGACCAGAACCAACTTCAACCCAATTCTCACCTGAACCTGCACTGGAAAAAGCAATAGAAAAATACTGTTTAGATTTAAAGTGGTATTTTGATTTTTTTAAAGGTGCATTGTGTAACTTTTCTGGTGGAGGTGTGTAGAATCCCTCAGTCGTCCAGGTAGAATCCCTGGCAAAAGGAGAAATTTAATTTGTCAACTGGACAGAGTTTATTTGGTCGAATACGTTTCGCAGCTCATCCAAGCTGCTTCTTCAGTTCTGGTCAGATGCTGGTGGACACTGCTTTATATCTGCCTGAAGGGAGGAGCTGCCTGAAGGGAGGAGCTAATTACAATGAGATAATTACATTGTAATTAGCTCCATTAAACAGCTCTACTTTACATTTACTCAATTACAGGTGGTTTTATAGCTCAAAAATACCTAGAAAAACAGGCATTCGGACTGAGCGGGGTCGCCTCTCCACAGATAATACCATACTGTGAAACTTTCCAGACTAAGCAATGACATCTGCCTGGAGAAAAGCATTTGTCGGACACTCCACCCAAAAAGTTACACAATGCACGTTTAATGTTTTGGGGCATCATTGGTTAATCAAGATTAAGCTTAATCTTTTATACTTCAACCAACAATCAATCAGCTTACCCGCAAACATCTGTCAATCTAACCCTAAACCCCATACACACATAGAGTCCCCATAAAGATGATAATTCAAATACTTTTGAAGCCACAGTTGCCCTAGGGCAGACTAGAGCATGGCAGTGAATCTGTGCCTGTGTCAATCATATAATGTCATACAATGGTAGGTGGGTGATGTGTCTTCTTGCCCAAGGACACAACAGCAGTGTTCAAAGCTGGAAGTAAGGATTGGACTGACAACGTCTGAATTAGACGTCACCGTAATACTAACTGTGCCACAACAATTTTGGACATAACTGCTTTATAAACACGCAAGAAGGTCAATTATTCTGATCTATGTTATAATAGGCAGTGATAGAATAGAAGTTGTCAGGCGGACAGACATTTTTTTGTCTTTTGGGGTATGACGAGAGTGATATTTGACAGTAGAAAGGCAGCATGCGCCAACATTTTTTTCTGCTAGTTTACCCTATATGTCAGGATACATCATGCAAAATTTTAGGGTTATTTGACAATTTATGCAATCGGAGCATCTTAATATTTACAGTTACATAATTTCACCAGCAGCTTTTCCTAAATAGGGTGTTTTTTGGGCCTAGAGACCAAACAGGGCCAAGCTGGTGGTGGACATTATCAACTTGTGATGGCCCAAGATATAAGATAACAGGAAATAATGGTGAAAAAAATGTTAGCAAAAAACATCCTGAGGAGTGGACCTGGCTCCCGGCCTATAATGTTTCCTCATCCCAAAGATATCTGGAATTGTCTTTTGTTTCATTCACACATGTTTTCTGCATTTTCAAACTGAAAACACTCAGTTTCTACTGAATAAAAGGTAAAAGTAGCCGTTAACTTGAAAACTACCACTACATGACATCACAAGGTGGAACTGAGCATTTTGAGCTTTGGAGACAGATAAATAAACTAGTGTTATGGAACAAAACACAACTCCAAGTATGTTTTTGATGAGGTAACAGCATTATAACGTGGCTTAAAGCTCATAATATTCCATTTTGAGTAATATAGGACCTTTAAGACCCTACTACACCTCTTCTACAAGTATTGTACCATGTTTCCTTGAACCAAGTGAACTCGCAGTCTTCCATCTTCCCAAACTCCAGCTGCAGTTTGGGGCAGACGGGGAACCCAGCCATGAGAGACCGGGGCAGCTCCGCGGAGGTGAAGGTGGGCGCGTTCCTCAGCACCGCATACCGAACCTCCCCCACACACAGCACCGCTCCGTCCCGCCAGGCCTCCGAGTTCAACACCGACTCCTCCACTGGCTCCTCCCCGAACAGCAGTTTCACCTCTGCGGCGGGCTGCGCACCATCACTCGGCTCCTCTCCACGCTTCTTTTTCTTGCCCTTGCCCTGGTTCTTGGCGAGGTTGTGGCCGATCCGCGTCAGAACTTTCCCCACGGGCTCGTCCTGGTCCCGGAGCATGTGTTTGTGGCTCCCGTCCAGGCAGAAAGAGATGGTGAGTTTGGGCTCCCCGGGCAGGCAACGCACCAAGGCCGACTGCATCGCGCCCTGCTGCGGCCACGCTGAGCTCCGAGTCCCCGCTGAAGAGAGGAGGAACAGGCGGCGGTGAGAGCGGCAGAAAGCAGCGGTGAAGCGACTGAACATCAAGCCCGAGATGAGAGACGCTCTAATGGACTTTACCCATCAAAAAGTGCAATATTTACCGGATTATTCCATTGTTTTTGTAGAAACTCGCTCAGGTGTTTCGATTTGTGGAGTTCAGAGTGTTCTGCGCATGCGTGAGCCGGCTGTCATGTGCGGTAAGGCAACACCACTTGGACAAACAAAAAGTCAATTCCAGAAATACAAAACGATAGCCCGTATGTACAAATTACATTTTTTTTTTAAATTGATCAAACAAACGACACTAAATACACATCAAGTTTTATAAAGGCCTTGATTTTACCAGAGCTGAGACAAAGACAAATCTTTATTAAAACTGAAATAATAATTCCCCCAAAATATTCTCGTATATAAAAGACACTAAAACATTATATAGGACCGGTGAGTAGGTAGGCTACTCAAGTACTAAAATATTCTGTCAAAATATGAAAGTGAAAGAGGATATATAACTGTATTATTATTATTATTATTTTTTTTAATTATTATTATTATTATTATTATTTTTATTTTTTTATTTTATTTTTTTTGCCATTTGACTCAACAGTGTCTGTAGCCTTGTGGAATCCCTATGCAAGATACATTTTTTGTGGTCCTTAGTTTGCCAAAATTGAGAAATTCTGTATCCCTTCTATCACTCATGCTTATAGGCCTGTAGGCTATGTTTTACTACATTACTAAATTAAAGAGACATTCAGCTTTTGGTGCCAAACTGAGGATAAACCGTTGGGAAAGAACAGAACTTTTTCTTTTTTTCCTCTCATTTTATTACAAAGGTAAAAACAGACAACAAGCTACATTATGGAGGTAGAATTTACTTACAAAACAAAAACAGTGCAATAGTTATAATAGGTCTACACATTAGCCCTTTACTCCTGGTTCAGCCTCTGATCCAGCCCTGTTTTATCCCAGCTACAGCACATATTTGTGGGCCGAGCAGTGGAGGTGGTGAGGGGTTTTGCCGGGGCTCTGGCAGCTTTCCCGCTCCTCTAGGTCCCTGAGGTGCAGCAGCAGGTGGAAGGCGTAGGCTAAAACCAGGAGCAGGATCAGAGAGGAGAGGAGGCCCATCAGGAGAGCCGGGGTTAAGAAGGTCGCACAGTCTACGGGGTGAGAGAAAATGCCAGAGGAGACGGAGAACGCTTGGATCTATGAGAGAGGAGAGAGAGAAAGATGATTAAAGGTCCTATATTACGCGAAATGCTCTTGTGAGCTGTTATAATGTTGTTACCTCATCAAAAACATACCTTGAGTTGTGTTTTGTTTCATTCACACATGTTTGAGTAATCCTGCATTATTAATCTGTTTACATCTCCAAAGCTCAAAACACTCTGTTCGACCTTGTGATGTCATGTCAAGTGGAAGTTTTCACAGCTGCTTTTTTATGTTTTCTTCAGTAGAGATTGGCAATTTCAGGGTTGAACTCATCCAAATGATTCTACTGAAGGTGTATGGAGTTTAAAAACAAAGTGGAACACTCCCTGTATTACCACATGACATCACAAGGTGGAACAGAGTGTTTTGAGTTTGAGAGAAGGACACAGATTAAATATGCAGGGTTTGTGTGTTAAACATGTGTGAATGGAACAAATAGTATGAAAATAGTATGGGACTTTTAAGGAGGGAGGATCATGGAAGAAGGGAGGGAGAGAGTTAGAGAAGGAGATAATTAAGGAAGAAGAAAAAGAGAGAAGAGAGAGGAACAGAAGGAGAAGGAGGATGGAAGAAGGGAGGGAGAGAGAGGGAGTTAGGGAAAGAGATTATTACAGAAAGAGAGAAAGATAGAAGAGAGGAAAGGGAGGGATGGAGGGTGAGTGGGAGACAGAAGGATTTAGAGAAAACACCATGTTCTGATAGTCACCTGGAAGTGTGTGAAGGTGAGGGCCCAGTTGTGAGCATGCTCAGTGGGGCTCAGGAGGCCATTGTATTTCTGCAGACTGCTGATGTGCTCACAGCTGAAGGAGGAGGACTCAGGGCTGTAGATCTGAGACGAGTTAAACACCAGCCTCTGAGTGGAGTTAAACTGCACCACGACAGAGTCCAACGAAAACCACCTCTCCCCAGACGCTTCCACCTGTGAGCGCGACAGGAGCAGGCTGCAGAGAGCACAGGTGTTAGGACAAAGGTAGACACAGGGTGGCAGTATAGAGCTGCTTATCTATTCATCCACTAACCAGGGTCATCTGTCAACTATACTCCACACTCCCCTGTGCATAGTAGAGTTTTAATGTGTCTTTAAAGGTCCCAAATAGACCCCTGTGAGCTTTTAGCCGTGTTATAATGTTGTTACCTCCTCAAAAACAGACCTGGAGTTGTGTTTTGTTTCATTCACGCATGCTATTATTAGTCTGCCTGCATCTCCAAAGCTCAGACAGTTGGTTTCCCATGATTCTCAGCAAGAATGTGTCTCATTGGACAAAATCCTGCCATCTGTGTTAGTTATTACCTGAGAAAATGCTTTGTAAAACTAATAGGCTTTATATGACAATCTGAATGCATAATGTAAACAGCATTTATCTTGATTAAAATACATTTTAAATCTGTACAAACCTGGAAGAAACAAAAAATCTACTGCAATTTGCTTTGAGATGTCTGGAAGGGTAGAACTGACAAATGTGGATAAAACATTTTTACTGACTTTTTCGTTATTACAATAAAAGTTAAAATGAGACAATTGTGCTAATTTTCAGGTAGAGGGTCCGCCACCATTTGTCTCCATGAAGATGTTACTGCTGTGCCTGGAATGTTCCACAGTATGCCGGAAAATATATCTATCTTATGTTACAGTTATTTTAATTGCTCAAATATACCTAAAAACATCCGAAAAACATGCCTCTCCACAGATCTGGCCTGTAACTTGGCCTTATAGCGTCACTTGCTTGTTTCTTTGGAAAATGATATGTTTAATTCTGTGCTGTAGAAAATTCCAGGCAAAGCAAAGACGTCTCCATGGAAACAAGCAGTTGGCGGACCCTCCACCAGAAAAGTTACACAGTGCACCTTTAAAACATATTCATTACAGGTTTTAACGACTTCAGTCTCACGTTTTAATGACAGACAAAGAGATGCAAGAAATGTGAAGTATTTGCTGTTTGTCTCACCTGATGGACAAGTCTTTGAGCTCCTTCGTGTCTCCAAACCAAAGAACCACTCTGCAGCAAAAGGAACGTTAACATGCTGTTTTAGATTAGGCCTGTATAATGTGAGTAACAAACATCTCTGTTGATACTTTATTTAACTTTAATATGAGCTTTATTTTAACACAGTCTGAGCATAAAGAACTGACTTAGCTGGAATTACAACAGGTGAGCTCATTTGTGCTGTTAAAGACGTTTCTCACACATAAAATGACAGTTTTTCAATTAGTCCCTCTCAAACACTTAAACAGGACCATGAACATTCATATTAATCACAGGCTTCTGAAAATGTGTCGTTTAAATCCATTTTGTATTTTTTCTTGACTTTTTTCTTGAGACAATCTTAAACCTTTTTTTCTGTGTTTGCTAATGTGTGCGTTGTGTCACCATGGTAATTGCTGAGCATTCCGCCAATAGCGATACATGTGGAACACCCCCAGGGCAAAAGTATGAGTAGATGTTGTAGCGGTGCGTACCTGGCCTGCTCTGTGCTGCAGCTGGACTGGCTGAGGTCCACAGGGTTCTGAGCGGAGAAGACCCTCTCAGTGAGATCCACCCTCCGCTCCCCATGTCCCAGAGACAACCTCCTGAACCAGAGCAGCACACAAGGCTCCCCATTCATCCAGACCTGCAGCACAAACAAGAATAAAACAAAATAGCAAAATAAAAACACCAGGATCATGTAGAGCGGGTTAACATGAACATTTTAAGATCAAAATATCGAGGTTCACTGCAGAAGATACAGAGGGGAGAGGGGTGAGGGAGAGGAGGGACAGTTTTTTAGTATTTTCAGTGTGAAGTCAAGTGGAGTCGATGGAGCCTGAAGCGTGCCCGTTAACACTTCATATCTGGAACGTGGCGGCTAGCAGGTTAACTATGTTCATTTATATATACAGTCTATGGTGTGTGTGTGTGTGGACAGAGACACTTCACCTGTGGGTTAAGTTGCCAAAAATTTTACTCAGCTAAGAGTTACTTCAAAGTAATATTAGTAATAATATTAGTATAAGAAGTACAAAGTAGTGGTCCAAGAAATTACTCATGAGTTCAAAAGTATTTGGGAAAATTACAACTCAAATAAGACTTAAAACGTAACATCTTCAGATATGATTTAATTTTTGTCAATTTTGTATCTGTCTTCTAAAAATACCAGATTTTGTGCAATATTTAAGGTTTTCACCATTAACATCAAATTATAAATCAGGAGTGGTGCAAGAAACACAAATGTTCACATCATTTCATATTGTCCACATAAAGCTTTTGTCACTTTTGTCACTGTTACTCCAATAAAAATATTATTCAAGTAGGAGTAAAAGTATGCTGTTAGAAAAGTACTTTGAAAAGTACAATTTCTTTTAAAAGTACTTCCAACACTTCGCCTGTACATGTGTGGATGTTTAATCTTACCTTTAGCGGTTCATGAGGAGTTGTCTGAAGTCTTGTGTTATTTCCATTTGTAAGTACAACACTGTAAGAAATAACACAACTTAAATGTTAAAGTAAAGATTTGTAAATATCACTTATAGGTGCACTGTGTAACTATGTCTGCTGTAGGCTCCGTCACCTGTTTGTTTCCATGGAGATGCCTATAATGTTCCACAGTATTGCCATAAACTTATGAATCTCCATGGAGACCAAATTACAGGTTAGATTTGTGGAGAGGCGACCCCACTCACAGTAACAATTGATGTTTTTTTTAAGATATTTTTGAGCAATAAGTAACACCTGCAGTAGAATAAATGCAAGACAGATTAGTTTAATACCATAATGTGGACAGTTTAAACCAAAGCAATAACATCTCCATGGAGACAAACAGGTTGCGGACCCTCTCCTGAAAAGTTACACAGTGCACCTTTAATTTTAGCCTAGTTAGTAAAGCAAAAGACATGTAGTTTTTCACGTTGCAAAGGCATATGGTGGCACACTAATCTCTGAACCATCAGAAGTCAGGAGATCATGAGGTCAACCATCCCTGTACACTCATCTCGTCTCATCTCTAGCTATTGTAATCAGCTCACGGTGTGTTCAGGTGCCTGTTACCTGTGCTGCGTTTGAGGTCCGAGGCAGGAGCCCAACTGCAGAGCGCTATACAAGAATATAACGGTAAATAGAGAAATCATGGCGTGGTGTGAAGCTAGAACATGCTCCTCTTTGTGCATCTGTCTGTGTGCCATAATCCACTATAATCGCTGTGGGACATAAGCCTCTGAGTGACAGGGTGACTGGCCAATCAGAGCCCAGGGATGTGCACAGACCCGCCCCTTTGCACATATTACGACATTTTCTGACTTGCTATAATGTTGTTTCCTCAGCACAAACACACCTGGAGTTGTGTTTTGTTTCATTCACACGTGTTTAACACACAAACCCTGCAGATTTAGGATGAGTTCTTTAAAAAGGAAAACACTCTGTTCCACCTTCCACCCAGGATTGCCTATATCTACTGAACAAAAGGTAAAATGTAGCTGTTAACTTGAAAACTACTACTTCATGACATCACAAGGTGGAACAGAGCATTTTTGAGCTTTGGAGATGACAGACTAATAATCCAGGATTACTCACACTTGTGTAAATGAAACAAAACATAACTTCAGGTTTGTTTTTGAGAAGGTAACAACATTATTACAACATTATGGCTTAAAGCTCACAAAAGTTAACTGTGTACAATATAGGACCTTTCAATGAGGGAGATGAGATTATTGTATTTCATAAACAGCAGAAAGGGTAAACAGTGAATTTTAATGAAGACATTAGCACAACTGGGACTAAATCACGATTTAAAGGTGCACTATGTAACTTTTCAGGAGGAGGGTCTGCTGTTTGCCTACATCAAGATTCAATAGCTTGGAATGTTACACATTAAACGTATATCTCATTCTTCATGGAGGGCAATTTACAAGTCAGATCTGTGGAGAGGCGACACCGTTAACAGTAAAACACATGTAAATCTAAATATAATCTAATAATAAGATCACAACCATCTATAATAACAGGTCTAAACCAGGAACCCCAACTGAAACAGGACTAAACTGAGCCTGCACCTACACTTGCCTACATCAGGACTAAAACAGGACTAAAACAGGACTAAAACAGGATTTAAACAGGACTAAACCAGGACTAAACCAGGAATAAACCAAAACTAACCCCAGGACTAAAACAGGACTAAAACAGGACTAAAACAGGACTGAGCAGGACTAAACCAGGACTAAAATAGGACTAAAACAGGACTAAACGAGGACCATATCAGGTTTAACAGGATCTGGACAGTAGGTCTACAATAGATCTAAAGGTATAATATAATATTTAAGATTTAAATGAGTCTGAATCTTATTGACTAGCAGCAATTGTGTCTCAAATGTGGAAGTATAATCCATGTATAAGATCCATGGTCTCAAAGCTAACACGCTATTAAAATGTCACATTTATTAAAATCATAAAACATAAAATAAACAAGCCATTAAAATTCATTCAAATTAATTAAAATAAACACTACACAATTATGTGTATAATATAAACATCTCTCTTTCTAAACACAGAAGTGTAATCATTTTATTTGTGTACTTTTTAACATCCACCTGCAGCCCTCTGTTCACTGTATTTTTAAATATTTATTCATTTTAGCACGATTCAGCAAAAGCCTCACAGAGATAAAACTGGACCGGAAGTAGTGGTGCTAACAGCGGGTGGGCACAGAGCCTATTGCCCTCTGCAGCAACATACAACAAATCTCTTCAACATGTAGCTGCATTTTTGGGCTTGTTCCAACAGGTTTCGTGTCTCCTGTGTGGGGCCCAGCTCTGAGGGGCCTCACAGTAAAAGAACATGTGTGTTATTAACATGTCTGAAGTGTCATGGAAAAACACTGAAAGCTACAGTATTCAAATGAGTGTGTCTCAAATGAATCTCAGATGTACACTGGGCCCAAACTCCTCTAATGTGCACAGAATTTATTATTTGACAAATAAAGTGATAAGAAAACACATTTATTTTGGTGAAATCATGTCTTAAGTATTGGAAAAAGGTGTTTTCAACATTTCTTTACAATTTGCTTCTTGACTGATGTAAAACTGCAGTATTATCCTTAAGACCTCTTGTATATTGCTGAGATACTTTTATTACTTATTTCTATTTTATTTTATTTTTACTTGTACATTTATGTAATGATGGCTTTTTTGACACTAGTCTCTTGCTATTTTTGCTACTTATTTAGAATTTATTATTTGATATATATGATTTCGCAGGTCTTTCCTTCCTGCTGCTGTCAGACTGTATAATGAACAATGCTAGTCATGTGTCATTCCCATAGCAACCATGTGTCATCTCCATAGTAACAATAACAATGTGCAATATTATTTAAAGTCACTGTACCTGCTATTATTTATTTACCCACCACTGTCCATCACTGCAATGTACACAATCATCTCAGAATCAAAAACACTTATTGTGCAATGTTCCTGTGCCTTTTAGCTTAGCTTACAGTGTTGTGTTTTTTAGTTGATTGTAAATACTTATTATTATTATTTATCTTGATTTGATGCATGCTCTTATTTCCTACTGTCTCTGTAACTTGCGTTGTGACACTGCAATTTCCCCATTGTGGGACAAATAAAGGATTATCTTATCTTATCTTATCTTATTACCTTTTATGTTTTTCTCTTTGTTATTATAATATATTGTGATGTTTGAGCTATTGTGTCCAAGAAATTTCCCTTGTGGATCAATAAAGTTTGTCTAAGTCTAAATCTGTTTAAGTCTATCCCACCAAATTATGTAAAAATGAGAAATCATCAAAACCTTCGTACGCACTTTAAACCTGATCATTTCTGTAAGTTTTGTTCTCAGACTCGAAACACGAGAAAGAAAAAATACAAAATGGATTTAAACAGCCCATTTTCAGTCAGATCAATACAAGCGTTTGTTTAGGTGTTTGATTTTCAACAAAAAGGTGTGTTCTGTGTTCAGAACTGTGTCTAGAACTTAAAGCTGCATTATGAAACTTTTTTGTGACTGTCTCCGTGGAGATATTGCTTTGGCATGTTTCACAGCATTTAATAAATTACATGCGTTTTATTTGCTAAACACATACATTGAAAACATGCATTGTTACTGTGAGCTGTGTTGCCTCTCCACAGATCTGACCTATAACCTGGCCTGGTGCCGTCACTGCTCGTCTTCATGAAGATAGATACGTTTTATGTCGTACAGTGGAACATTTCAGGCAGAACAATAACATCTCCATGGAGACAAAAAGGTTACAGACCCTCAACTAGAATGTTACATAATACACCTTTAACATCATCATAAAAACTCATTGATAAAGAACTGTGTGACTCAAAGAAGATTTTAAATGACTGGATATGTGAGAAATACAGGCGTGTTGTCTGCATGAAGTCTACTGTGCACAAATCATTTACACATTCCAGTAGAACATGCATGAAGACGAAACATGCACGTTTTTATGATGCTAGTAAAACTGTAATGTGCTGCTTTTGGGGAAGTTCCACCTATAAACTGATGGTGTGAACATACAGGGTCTAACACACAGACTGTATAAAGAAGAGAACGTCACACATAGGCTCCAGTCAAATGAAGCTCATGAGGCTAGCAGTTACAGGACTGAATTTGGAGCAGAGTTCCATATTAGGAATAAGAAGTGATTTAAGGACAAAATAGCAAAATAAAAACAAAAGAATCACATTGGTTATAATCCGAACATTTTAAGACCAAAATGAGCAGCCTGACAGCAGCAGTTATGGAGAGAGGGGAGATGTTTTTTTTCAATATAAAGTGAGGGAGTTAATGGAGACGGAAGCACCCCCATGCTCACTGTGTATGTGTGTATATGTGTATAATACTAAAATGAAATCTAAATAAAATGAATGAAAGAAATATTAAAAAAAAAAAGTCACAACAGAACAGATCGTGAAAGTATGATTTTTTTTTTTATTATCAAAAGGATTAACTGAAAAGAATGCATCGATAAGTAAATTAGAGTAAGTGAATAAAACAATTACAGTAATTGAGCACTTAATATTAGCAGAGGTAACTTTAGTTCATTAAACTGTGTGAGGTTTGTAGGTTTTTAAAAAGACATCACAAGTTAGTCCAAGCTTAATCTTATCTCAGTCCTGGTTTAGTCCTGGTTTAGTCCTGATTTAGTCCTGGTTTAGACCTGGTTCAAGTCCTGGTTTTACCCTAGTTTAGTCATAGTTTAGTCCTGGTTCAGTCCTGGATTAGTCCTAGTTTAGTCAGACTTAGTTTAATCCTGATTTAGTCCTATTTTAATTTTTGTTGGTCTCTTCTTCCACTGAATTAACTGTTAAAACATTATTTTGTGAGTTTAACATCATCATTTTTTCTCCAGCTGCATCTTGAGCATTTGAATCTCCAGGTTGAGTTTTTCTCTCTCCAGGAGCAGGTTTCCCTTTTGCAGCGCCAGGATCTCTTCATCCACCATCACTGAGCACATAGGGGGCGCTACAGCATGCAGCAGCTGGGCCTCATCCAACTCCACTGGAAGAAGAATAACACATGTGAGAAAAACAAAGACTGTTACATCTAAATATCTAAATATATCTCTAAATATTTCTCATCTTAGCAATAACTGGGTGATCATTTTGCCATTCGTGAAAAATGTGCTATAGGCCTGTAAATATTAGGCTCATAAAAAAGAACATGCAAACTCCACACAGAAAGAACAGCCAGGAGTTGAACCCAAGACCTGCTGTGAGGCGAGAGTGCAAACATCAACGATAATGCAAGATTTTATTAGAGACACACCGATCCAGCTTTTTATGTTCTGATACCGATGTTGATACGATGGTTTTAAAGCTGCATTGTGTAACTCTTCTGATGGAGGGTCCGTCAAATGCTTTTCTCCATGGAGATGTTATTGCTTTGTCAGAAATGTTTCACAGTGTGGCTTTAAACCTTTCTATCTTCTAGAGACCAAACCAGGCCTGTAGTACCCTGACCAATCAATAATGAAATTTGTTTTCTCATTCCAGGCAGACTAATGACATCTCCATAGAAACAAGCAGGTGACGGACCCCCAGCCCCCCAAAAAGTTACACAGTGCACCTTTAATCAGTTAGAGACTTAAATAGAGTTCCAAACTTTACCCTCCTCGTCGTCTGGGATTTTGGACTTGAGTGTGACCTCGACAGGATAATGGTCGCTCACGTCTAAGGCCTGGAAAACACAGACATTTAACAAAAAAAACAAAACCAAAAAAACCTACTGTAAGTTAGTAAGAGAATCGAGTGGTAATAAGTAGAGGCTTAATATTGAGTACCAGTTCGTCAGAGAGTCCGTAGGCTTTCTGAAAGTTGAATGGTTTGGCAGATCCTGGAACAACAGCCTGGAACATGTCGTCACCATAGACGACAATTCTGGGGGGAAAAAGGTAGTGATTTAGTCCTGTTTTAGTCCTGGTTCAGTCCTGGTTTAGTCCTGGTTCAGTCCTGTTTTAGTCCTGGTTCAGTCCTGTTTTAGTCCTGGTTCAATCCTGGTTTAATCCTGGTTCAACACTGTTATAGTCCTGGTTCAGTCCTGGTTCAGTCCTGGTTCAGTCCTGGTTCAGTCCTGGTTCAGTCTTGGTCCAGTCCTGGTTCAGTCCTGGTTCAGTCCTGGTTCAGTCTTGGTCCAGTCCTGGTTCAGTCCTGGTTTACCTGTCATAGGTGTTTGTGTTCTTATTGCTGGCTGTAGTGTCCTGGTCGTCTGAGATGAGCCAGTGGAAGTTCTTGTCACTACGGATACGGATCGTCTTCATTTCTTTTTTAGAAACGTACGAACCATCAGCGTTGAAGTCCCCAAGAATCATTATGTTCTGAAGGACAAAAAATAGGCCTGGTTTAGTCCTGGTTTAGTCCTGTTCAGTGCTTAATTTAATTGGGTTCTATAAATTAGTTATACATTCTTATTATCTTAGGGTCACAAGGAGTAAACTGGGTCCTGGTTCCGTCCTGCATGTTTCAGTTCTGTTTAGTCCTGGTTTCGTCCTGGTCCAGACCTGATTTAGACCTGGTTTATCCCTGTTTTAGTGCTGGTTTAGTCCTGGTTCGGTCTTTACTATTACTATAGCCTGCCATTGCAAATAAGCTAAAACAGTTCTGTCCAGTGAGCTACCAAACCAAGGGGTAACTGCATGGATGTCTATGACGGAATGTTCAGCAGTATTTGACACTGTTTGAAAGGGACTTGTTTAAGTTAGTTTAGTTCCAGCCAAGTCAGTTCTTTATAGTCATATTGTGTTGAAACCTAGCTCAGATTAAAGTTTAACTTGAGCTGCAGACAGAACAGTGCCTTCAGTTAGCATTACAACCCCAGGGAATGTTGATGACGTCAGCTGCAAAGTATCAATTAACAATATAATCCAAAAATGTACTAGTGTCTCCCAGTCCTGCACTAGAAACAACCTTTAGCTGTTTCCCACTTATCTACAGTTTGGTGGTATGATTCTTATTACTGGAAAAACATGCTGCCTTTGTGTCGTTGGGCAAGGACAGCCACCTCTTTCTATATGTGATTAAATGTGGAGGCCTTACATCGGTTTTCCATTTTTTCTTGACGTCCATAAACACCTCGTAAAGTTTGTCCAGTTCGATTTCGGATTCCTCTGGAGTTGTGTGAACTGGGATGAGAACCAAATCCTGCAGCTCTGAAACACAAGTCATAATGTGAAAGGGCCCATGTTACGCTAGTTTCTGATCTATGTTATAATGTTTCTTCATCAAAAACAGACCTGGAGTTGTGTTTTGTTTCATTCACACATGTTTAACACATAAACCCTGCAGATTAGAATCATTTGGATAATTTCAGCCTTGGAATCGCCACTCTCTACTGAACTAAAGGTAAAATGTAGCTGTTAACTTTAAAACTACCATTTGGTGACATCACAAGGTGGAACAGAGCATTTTGAGCTTTACATATGTAGACTGTCTAAACAAAACAAAACAAAAAACACAACTCCAGGTATGTTTTTGAGGAGGTAACAACATTGTAACATGGCTTAAAGCTCACAAGAGACTTTAAACTATAAACTATAGGAAGAATAAATAATTTCCCTTGTGGATCAATAAAGTTTGTCTAAGTCTAAGTCTAAGTCTAAAAGTCAGTTACAATATGGAACATGAAATAATAAGTCAGGAGACAAATTCTGTGTTGCATTCACCTGACGTGAGGCATTTGAATCTCAGGATGTAGGGGTCTCGAGCAAATACATCGTGGTTTAAAGTTTTGCTGTCCTCAAACTGATATGTGCCGATCAAATTCACCAAGTCATCTCTACAAAAGAATCAGTTAAGTATTCATTATTATAAGCTCTTAAAATGTCCTTTTGCCAACTTTTTCACACATTTTACATGTGCTCACACTTGTTTTGGTCCTCGTAATGGATTGGCCCTATTACCAGAAGTTAAAGGGCCCATATTATGCTATTTTCTGTATGTTTTCTCTATGTTAATATGTTGTTTCCTCCTCACAAACACGCCTGGAGCTGTGTTTTGTGTCATTTTCAAAATTTTAACACACAAACTCTACATATTTACGCTGAGTTCTTCTCAAACAGAAAACACTCGTTCCACCTTGTGATGTCATGTGGTAATACAGGAAGTGCTGCACTGTGTTTTTAAATTATTCATGTTAAATCATTTGGATAATTTAAGATCTGGAACTGCCTATTTCTACTGACCAAAAGGAAAAAGGTACCACTACATGACATCACGAGGTGGAACAGAGCGTTTTGAGCTTTGGAGATGTAGACAGACTAATAATAAAAGATTCCTCAAACATGTGAATGAAACAAAACACAATTCGAGGTATGTTTTTGAGGAGGTAACAACATTATAACATGATTTAAAGCTCACAAGAGTCAGTTTTGTGTAAAATAGGACCTTTAACAAGTTCAAATTACAACTTTATTGATCTCACAGTGGAGGAATTAACAGTCGACCCAAATACTATGTGACAGGTTTGCTAATGAAAACCTTGTTAAACTAGGGGGGGATAAAACAGCACTAGTAAAAAGGACACTGGACGGATTGACAAACTGATCCATAAAGCTGCACCAGACTACAGTATGTAACAGATAATACTCCCTACAACTGTACAACTCACCCTTATGTAACAAATAACCCTATGCCTGTCAATCATCATATCATCTTTGCACTGTTTTTCCTTATGACCTCTAACTGAGAGATATATTTGTGTTACTATATTTTTTATATTTTATCTGTACTTATACATTTATATAATTATGCCTTATTTGACACCAGTATCTTGCTATTATTTTTATTATAATCTGCTGTGAGCTACTGTGTCCAAGTAACTTCCCTTGTGGATCAATAATGTTTGTCTAAGTCTAAGTCTAAACTGAAGAGTGAAATATTTTACCGGTAGAGGAACATGAACTGCTCCTTGTAGCGGGACCGTCCCAGTCTGCTGCTGATCTGGAGGCTGTAGTGATGTTTCCTGTTTGCACTGGAGAAAGAGATTATTGACATCAACCATTAAAGATCCCAGCGTTAAACTTGAATTTGATACTACATAGATAGATAGATTAGATAGATTAGATAGATAGTATTAGAAAACTGCGGTGCCCAATGGGACCCAACATTGTTGTAAATGTCAGTGGATTTTTTTCATTTGTACCAAAATGTCTATGTGATGTGCAGAAATTGGGTATACCAGGGACAGTGAAAACGTGAACTGATCGGAAATATGGCGTCTTGAAAATAGGTGATTAAAAATTGCTTAAACATGCACGAATTACTCCAAATACAACTTTGAGAGGGTAAAAAAGAGGAAACAACTATAACATGGTTAAAAGCCCTGAAAAGTGGATTTTGCAGAATAGGTAGGCTTTAAGGTAAGGTACACTTCATAATTAATTCTCTGCATTTAGTGGAAATGAGCATTTTGGAGACTAAACACGCAGGATTATTCAAATATGTGAATGAAATAAAACATGACTTCTGTTATTGTTATGATGGAGAAACAACATTATGACGTTTTATGACATTAAACACATAAAGAGTGAAGGGGACTGACTTGTTGAGAGCTTTTAGCAGAGTTTTAATGGAGGTTCCGCTGCTGTCCACCACCTCCAGGATCAGGATTATGTCATAACGAGACACAATCTGAAACCAAAACACTTTTAAATACACACAAACCATTGCAGGAGTCTGTCTGTAGGTGGCGCTGACCTTACCTTTACCAGGATCCTGATGATGTTTGGGTCAGACACTTTGTTACGGCCAAACTTCTGAATGTTGAAAGAAGCGATTTTCATTTTGGCTTCAGCACATTAATAAAGAAAAGACATCAGTAAAACATACATGAAAGATCTACATGCTACACGTTAAGTACAGTGACCAGTACAAGTACCAGAAGTCCTGATTCAGTCCAGGGTTGGTCCTATAAACTATAGGACCAAAGCCCTGGTTCAGTCTTGGTTCAGTCCTGGTTTAGTTCTGATTTAATCCCGGTTCAATCCTGGTTCAGTCCTTGTTCAGTCCTGGTTCAGTCCTGGTTCAGTGCTGTTTTATTCCTAGTTTAGTCCTGATTTAGCCCTGGTTTAGTCCTGGTTTAGCCCTGGTTCAGTCCTGGTTCAGTCCTGTTTTATTCCTAGTTTAGTCCTGATTTAGCCCTGGTTTAGTCCTGGTTTAGCCCTGGTTCAGTCCTGGTTTAGTTATGTTATTGTTCCTCTTCTTCAGGTGACATTATTGTACCTCAGATAAGGCGTGTATGTTCAAACAGTCCGTTGGCTCTGGTTACAGCCGCAAAACCTCTTAATCCTCGGACAAAAAGCTCAAAAACCAATCACATACTTCTCTGGTTTGAGTCTAGATAATTAAACAGCACTTCAGCCCAGACAAAACCACTCAACAATGCAGTTTTTCACAATACAGACGCCCTCATGTTGGATGGAGAGTGCAGGCCAGGGCATCTGTGTCAGGTTACTTTACATAACAGTGTTTACAATGTTAACTGAACGTATCATAAATGTCAGAAGATAAGGTCACTTTAACAGCTTGGACAAAGAACTACTGTATTAAAGGTTCACCATGTATTTTTTCTGCTTGTCTCTGTGGAGTTGTTTTTGCTTTGCCTGAAATGTTTCACAGTATGGCATTAAAGGTGGATTGTGCAACTTCTCTGGTGGAGGCTCCATATGATTCTTTTCTCCATGGAAATGTGATCGCTTTGTCTGGAATGTTTCACAGTAAGGCATTAAACCTTTCTATCTTCATGGAGACCAAACCAGACCAAGTTACAGGTCAGATCTGTGGAGAGGCGACCCCGCTCACAGTTAAAATGTTTGTTTTTCTAGGTATTTTTGAGCTCTAAAACCACCTGTGATTGAATAAATGTAAAGTAGAGCTGTTTAATGTCATATTGTGGAACATTGCAGGCAAAGCATTAACATCTCCATGGAGACAAGCCTGAAAAGTTACGTAGTCCATTTAAAGAAACAGGTCCTACAGGTGTACAAAGATCACTGTTTGAGTTTTGAGTTCAAATTACTGTCAGTTACCGGTATGTCAGTCTTTAATGGACCATTTCTAAAATATCATCAGATACAGATTAATGACTCGTGAATGCAGAAAAATATGACTTCACAAACAGCTGCTATTGTACTTCCTAGTATTTAGAAGTACTATTGCAAAACATAAATATTTGTATAGTGTACTTAGAATAGGGCTATTGTCAGATGCAAATAATGAACATATAATTATTGCAACAGAAATGATAGTTGATGATTAACTAAGCCTTCTACAGCATTATACTGTATTTTAGAACTACTACTACTACTACTGCTACTACTACTACTACTACTACTACTACTACTACTGCCACCACTAGTTCTAATACTAATAGTGAAACCTCTCAAAAACGTATCTTTCCATCAGTGTACGCTACTACTATTACTACTACTACTACTACTACTGCTACTATTACTACTACTACTACTACTACTACTACCACCACTACTTCTACTAATACTGATAGTGAAACCTCTAAAAACCTTTAGGGTTCAAAGCTACTACTACTACTACTACTACTACTACTACTACTACTACTACTACTACTACTACTACTACTACTTAAAATTATTTTAGGTCCTATCCCCCTCACCTGTGTGTTATGGCACAGATCCAGCTCCAGGTAAGTCCAGGCGCGTCTGCTTCTCCGTTGTGTGTAACCTGAACCAAAACTACATCTAGAGCCCAGAGCCTCTGCCTAAAATCCTCTGTCCAGACGCCGCCGCACCATTGGTCCAGAGGCGGCCAATCAGATCGCAGGAACAGAGAACAACAAGCAGGGCCCACAGAGGATTGTTTTAGTGCCTCAGGAAACAGGACTTTGTGTGTTCAGAGCAGGAGGAAGCTCACCTAGACCCAAGAATAACAACGTATACAATAACTAATGTGAGGAAATATTAGAAAGTGTACAAATATACAGTCCCTGACAAAAGTCTTGTCGCTTATCCATTTTGTAGAAACAAAAGCTTATAACCTGACTTTAAATTAATCGATTGGTTTTAGAAATGTCTCATATGAAAGCTAAAACCCTCCCAAATTATGCTCAATATACTAAAATAAATTTGCTTCACTGAAGAAAGATTGATCATTTAATGAACACAGAAAGGTCAGATTTTGGCAAGACAAAAGTCTTGTCGCCTACAGAAAATTGAACAAATAATTTACTTCAAATACAAAAATATGTTGCATAACGTCAGTGAATTAAGTAGTGGTGCTGTGAGATCCATATTTAATATCTTGTATGACTTCCATGAGCTTGAAGGACTGCATCCATGCGGTTCGACAATGATTCATACAATTTGTTGATGAAGTCATCAGGAATAGCAAAGAAAGCAGTCTTACATGCCTCCCAGAGTTCATCAAGATTCTTTGGTTTTGCCTTCCATGCTTCCTCTTTCATTCTACCCCAGACATGCTCAATGATGTTCATGTCTGGTGACTGGGCTGGCCAGTCCTGGAGCACCTTGATCTTCTTCGCCTTGAGGAACTTTGATGTAGAGATAGAAGTATGCGATGGAGCACCATCCTGCTGCAAAATTTGACCCCTTTTATGGTTGGGAATATAAGAGGTAGCTAATACTTCTTGATATTTTAGGCTATTGATATTGCCTTCCACCCTGCAAATGTCTCGCACACCCCCATACTGGATGTAACCCCAGACCATGATTTTTCTGCCACCAAACTTAACTGTTTTCTGGGTGAATCTTGGATCCATGCGGGCTCCAGTAGGTCTCCTGCAATATTTGCGGCGGCTGTGATGTAATTCAACCGAGGATTCATCTGAGAAATCCACCTTCTGCCACTTTTCCAGTGTCCATCCTTTTAGCAGGCTGTGGGCCTTGGCAAATGCCACACGGTTTTTTAATTGCCTTTTGTTTAGTGCTGGTTTCTGTGCACTGATTCGACCATGGAGGCCATTTCGAGACAGAATTCTACAAACTGTTCTGGTTGACACAAGGACTTGAGGTGACCAGGCCTGGTGGAGCTCTGCTGCAGTGGAAAAGGGGCTGGCCTTGGATTTTCGAATCAACAAACGGTCCTCCCGAGCAGTTGTCTTGCGGGGTCTGCCGGACCTGGGCTTGTCAAAAACATCTCCAGTCTTTTCAGATCTTTTTCTTATTCTTTGTACTTGACGCTGAGACACATTGAAGGTGTCAGCCACCTCAGCAGTGGATCTGGTCTTCAGCCTCTTGATAATTAACGCTTTGGTCTCAGGGTGGAGCTTAGGCATGTTGTCAGAGGTCAAGTTGCAGTTGATGTGAAGGTCTGGTGTGCTGGGGTTCTTTTTATACACACCCACTAATTGATTGATCAGTAACTGATCACAGGTGAGGCTGTAATCTAGGATTGGGTGCATCATATGACAAGGCGACAAGACTTTTGTCTTGCCAAAATCTGACCTTTCTGTGTTCATTAAATGATCAATCTTTCTTCAGTGAAGCAAATTTATTTTAGTATATTGAGCATAATTTGGGAGGGTTTTAGCTTTCATATGAGACATTTCTAAAACCAATCGATTAATTTAAAGTCAGGTTATAAGCTTTTGTTTCTACAAAATGGATAAGCGACAAGACTTTTGTCAGGGACTGTACTAGGCTACTCTCTGATCTACAGTATGTTAGAATGTTGGTTTGTTTCATTCACACATGTTTAACACACAAACCCTGCATAATTAGGCTCTTAGATCTTCTCTCAAACTAAAAACACTCTCTTCCACCTTGTGATGTCATGTGGTAATACAAGAAGTGCTCCACTGTGTGTTTAAACTCCACACACCTTCACTAGAATCATTTTGAAGATTTCAGCCCTGGAATTGCTATTCTGTGCTAAACAAAAGGTAAAAGGTAGATGTTAACTTGAAAATGACCGCTTCATGACATCACAAGGTGGAACAGAGCATTTTGAGCTTTGGAAATGTAGACAGACTAATAAAAGAGTTACTCAAACATGTGAATGAAACAAAACACAACTCCAGGTCTGTTTTTGAGGAGGTAACAACATTTTAACATGACTTAAAGCTTTTCAATTTGAACACACTTTTAACTTCAACAGCTTCCAATAAAGGACCCTATTAAACAGCTATTATACAGTATGGATACTAACTGTAGGCACTGCTCTGTCTGAGGGTTTAGTTAGACCTAATCTGAGCTTTATTTTAACCCAATCTGGCAGACAGGAAGGGCTGGTTTAGTTGGACCCTAACCCTAACCCTAACCCTAACTGAACAACAGTTGTACAGTGCTGTAAGTATCAAGATAAATAGAGATATCACTTTATCACTTCAATTTTCTTTGTATTTTTTTCTTAGATTTTGTTATTATTGATGGAAAATACAATGTTAGTATGTTTTTACTTTATTTTTACTGTATTATTTTCTAAACACAAAAGATCCACAAAACATGGATTACTGCAGAAAGTCAGTCTTAAGAGGCAAGTCCAGACATGATCCAGGAGCCGGGACCAGGTTTTAGGGTGGTGGGCTCAAACCAGAAAGAGAAGTCAAAAGTTTGGACACACACTTCATTTATTTTATTTCCATGATTATTTACATTATAGATTCTCACTGAAGGCATCATTGACACATATGGAATTTAGTAACACAAAATAAACTCAAAGTAACATGTTTTAGATATTAAAAAGTAAATAAATAGCCACCCTTTGCTTTGACCACTGCTTTGCACTTTTGGCATTTCTTGACCCTGACGTGGAACAGCTGTGAAAACCATTTCAGGAGACTTCATCACGAAGCTCACTGAGAGAAGCCCAAGGGTTTGCAGCGCTGTCCACGAAGCAAACGATGGATACTTTGAGGATTTGAACGAAAAATATACCAAATGTTTTGTTGTTGTTTAACATTTTTTTCTTTGTTAAACACTTCCATACAACTGGCTTCATATGTTTGATGTCGTGTGTGTATATAAAAAATGTAGAAAGTGGTACAGAACATAGAGAAAACAAGCACCAAATGAGAGGGCGTGTCCAGACTTTTGACTGGTAGTATATTCTACTCCCATCGTTCTGAAAGCACAACTCAGAGCTGTTATTTCTGCATTTGTGTTTAAAACTGTAGATCAACTGTCCTCCATCTGAGCCTTGAGGGCCTACCCCCCGCTGACACCGCAGTAATTACATACAGTGTCTTGATAAATTCAAAATGTTGCATGTTTTTTTTACTGCAGACCCCCATAGAAGGCTAACGTGTCATGACAAATACAAAACAATGGAGGAAAAGCAAGTAGTGTGTTGCCCAAGGACACAACAGCAGAATCAAGAGGGGGTGGGGATTGAACCAGGCAGCTATTCCTCCTCACCAATATGCTCACATTTACTTTAAAGCGGCTACAGTATATTAAGGTATTTTCTGATCTGCGTTATAATGTTTCCTTCCACCTTGTGATGTCATGTGGTAAAACAGGAAGCGCTCTACTGTGTTTTTAAACTTCGTCAAGATTCGGCCTTTATAAAATGATTTGTTTCTAGTGATGTGATGTGTTCGTGAATGAGTCGGCTCGTTTGAACAGTTCCGTTATCCTTTAATGATACAAAACTAAAATCTCAAAATCTTTCGTTTCTTGTTATATTGTTTTTCCTGTGGTACCCGTCATGCAGTTTGAACACTAGAGGGCGCTACTGTTCTGGGGTTATGTGCAATGACCAAACCATCCATTTAGTTCAAAGACATAAATGAGAGATCAGTTATAGTGTGTGTTTTTATTCTAAACTTCTCAATAGACGATAACAGAAACTAAAATTCAAAAAGAAGACCTAAAGAAAATAAATGTAAGGTATGAAGCCAGTGTTTCTCAAACTCTGGTGTGTGGACTGCCTTTGGTCAATCAAGAAGCATAGTTTGTCCTCCATAGACCAACGTATTTAAGTGATTTTGATATCAGTGCAGTCTTGAAGTGCCCCTGCTTGCATTTCACAGACAGAAAGACAAACTTAACGCCAACTAAAGCTTTGTCATCCACTTTATTTTGAGTTCGAATACAGGAAGTGCCAAAGCTACAGTGGCTATGTTTACATGCACACAAAAATCTGATTATTAGTAGATAAGTTGAGTTGATTTGTGGTATTAAACAAGTCTCTCTCACCTTTTTGTTCAAATTCAAACTCCTAAACTGGACCCTGAACGCTCGGACTGATTACAGGCTCCTGAAAATGTGCTGCTTAAATCCATTTTGTATTTTTTCTTGAGTTTTCAGACAATCTTAAAACTTGCATGGCTGTGTTTGCTAATGTGTGCATTGCGTTACCATGGTAACCGGTGAACATTACGCCAATACACATACATGCAGAATCTATTTAAAGTATCAATAAAAAAATCAAACTGCAAAATGTGATGTGAGTATGAAGGACCAGAAACATTATTAAACTGAGTGTGTATGTAACCACAGTAGGTAAAAAAGCTTAAACTAATCTGGAATAAATCTTTAAAATAATTTAAAGACGCACTGTGTAACCTTTTTCTGGTGGAAGGTCACTTGTATTTCACCGTGGAGATGTTATAGCTTTGCCTGGAATGTTCCACAGTATGGCGTCAAACTTGTCAACCACTGCGAAAACCATGTAATCTCACCATCACACCAAGTTATAGGTCAGATCTGTGGAGATGTGTCCCTATTTACAAGCAGAATGCATGTTTATTAAGATATTTTCGTAGTGGAAAAAATGCAGGGAATTTCAGGATAGGTTCAGTGCCATTTTAAGAAATATTCAAGGCAAAGCAGTAACTATACATGGAGAAAAGCAAATGGCGGACCCCCCCTCCAGAAAAGTTACACTGTGCCTCTTTAAAATGAAAGTTATATTTTGGACGCTACATTGATTGGGCCAGATCTCATCAGTTTCAGTTCCTCAGTGAGAGTTTGGGAGTTTGAGCCTCTGGAGGAATAGTTCAGCTCAGTCTCTGCGCTGAAGAAAAGACGGTGAGTTAAACACTAAAGAATCATCATTTAGATCCGTTTTTGTTGTTTGGTTTTCATTGTGGGGGGGTTAAAACATCCAAAAACGAGTCTTTTACGTTTTAATTTGAAGCTCTTTTGCTGTTTTAGTGCTGTAGTTTGTGTTAATATTAACCTAATTTTGGATTGGTTAACTAAAGCTATGGCACAAACGTGTTGATATATTTTGATCATCTTTTAAAAATATTTTTGTTAATTTAAAGAATGCATTTGAAGCTAAGCAGGCCCGTCGACAGAAGTTTGGGGGCTTGGGGCAAGAGGCACATAAAACTCTCTCTACTCTGAAGTCAATCCACATAAAAGTTGAACCTATAAAAACTGTCAATATTATAAAACCTTGCGCCTTACTGTCTGTGCAGTGGCTGTGAAAATGGAAGGCTCCTATTGGCTGTTGCTGCTGGTGGGCGGGATTTCGCTGCTGTCAATCATCCACTGTGACGTTTGTCCCCAAGATGGCCGTCCGGGAGTGAACGGAGCTCTGGGACGAGACGGACTTCCAGGACCCAAAGGAGAGAAGGGAGAGCCAGGTGGGACTGCTGACTAGTCTGAATTGACACATATTTCCTTATTGATACTTTGCAGCTGATGTCATCAACATTCCCTGGGGTTGTTAACTATAGGCACTGCTCTGTCTGAAATGACTTAGTTGAAACTACAACAGCGGGATGATTTGTGCTCTTAAACAAGTCTCTTACACATAAATTTACAGTCACAAGCTAGTTAGCATTAGCCAACAGTTTTTCAGTTGGTCTCTCTCACTTTTTAAAAATCCAGTTTGTATTTTTTCTGTGTTTTTTCTGTGTTCATACAGATACATGTAGAACACCCCCAGCATGATGTCACTGCAAAGTATCAATAGCTTACAGCCCCGGCAGGGCATCATTTATTTCTCTAAAATTATTCCAAATTAAAAGCATGTTTTAAAATGTATTTTGTCTTCTTTTCTTTTCTCTTCTTTGGCTTGGAGGAGGGCTTGTATAAACTGTATCTCTCTCCACGGAGATCAGCACTAACTTATTTTAATAGATCCATGGCACTAACCAGTATATTTCCCTGTGGATCACTTGTGTCTCTGTCTTCCCCTGCAGCGCTGGAGCAGGACACTGACTCTCTCCTGAAGCTGAAGGGAGACTCAGGGCCGCGTGGTGCCCAGGGGCCAATGGGTCCAAAGGGCTACAGAGGGCAGCTGGGCCCCCGAGGAGAGCCTGGACCACCAGGGACTCCAGGCCCAGACGGAGTACAGTTTGGACGGGGTGAGGGTTACAGGAGGGCATAGCGTAAACATGGTGTTTTCTGTTAAAGGAACCCTATGTATGATTGTAAATTATAAACATGAATTATCTGCGTCCCCAGGTGTGAGGTAGACATGTTTAGCTTATATAGCAATAGCTTTGACTCATAACAGTTGTGATCTATTCTTCATTACAAAAACATTGGATTTAATGGCCAAGTTGGCCCAAGTGGTTATAATTAGGTTATAATGTGGTGTTTTTGGGTTGCCAGTTTTAATGCTGAAAACCTGTGTGTTTAAACCTAAAATGCCTCTCTCTGATCTGAATGGTCACTACCTAAACCCCAGCACCTGCAGCCGATCATGAGTCAGTACTAGTGCAGCCTCTGCAGCTCAGAGAGGGAATTCTGGAGGTTCTGAACTTCCCATGAGGCATGGCCTGTCCATATACTGAGAAACTTTCATATGTCATGTTAAGGCACTGGCAACCCAGATTCAGCTGTGATTGTAGTACCTTTTTAAAACTGTCAGAGCAGCGGCTACATACAGTTCCTTTAAGAATTCACAGAAGAATAAATAAATCTTGTTAAATATTTTACAGAGTGATAGTTGGCCTGTGTTGTTTTCAGGTGAGGTGGAGCCACAGAAGAGGAGCGCTTTCTCTGTGATCCGAACAGATGCTAGGTATCCCACACCTGGACAGGTAACGCATTTAGAGTCATCTGTGAAACTCGGGTGTTACTTTGCAGCTGTGGTCACCAAATTACCAAAGTAATACTAAAGTACTAGAATACAATTACTGATGTTGCAATAGAAATGGTGAAAGCCATGTATGCTGTTTTTGTGTCTTTGGGCAAGACACATCACCAAGTGTGCGGAGCATAGACTGAATAAAGACGTGGACTCAGAGAGTGTGACATCGCCCACAGTGTTCAGCTACAGTCAAAATGAAGCTCATCATTTGGAGCTGAGTTCCATATGAGGAATAGGAATTTATGGACAAAATAGCAAAATAAAAACACCAGGATCATGTAGAGCGGGTTAATACGAACAATTTAAGACCAAACAGACTCACAGCAGCAGTTACAGACAGAGGGGCCACAATTTTTCAGTGTAAAGTCAATGGAGCCGGAATGCGTCTGGTTCACTTCCTATTTTGAACACAGTGGCTAGTGAGTTAGCTATGTCCATTTATATAAACATGGTGTGGAGTCAATGATTAATGCACCTTTTGAGCGAATGAAAAAGCTCTCAGTGCATTTATTTGTTGTCATTTATTGTCATTATGATTAAAGTGTGTCTGGGCCTAAACTTGTCCATTTTCCTGTTCATTTTAGAATGTGGCGTTTGAGCGCTCTGTAGTGGGAACCAATGAGTTTGATTTGCAAACCGGAGTGTTCACCTGTACCACACCTGGAGTCTACTACTTCACCTTCAACAGCGTCGCCAAGGTGACTGTGGGGGGAAGTGACTAAGTACAAAAGTAAAAGTACTGCAGATAAATTCAGTATTCTATGTATCTGTACTTAATGAAGTTTTACTGTATTTTTACTTCACTACATCTCTGAGCATGTATCTGTACTTTCTTGTTCTCCAAATATAAACTGATAAACTAATACAAGAACCTCATGCATTTCAGAGCTTGTTTGTAGTGGTCTGACCTACAGGTACAACCTTTTTCAATAAAGACGTTATATTTTGTTTTTTGTGAAGGATATTCTACTATTTGATAATTGCACCAGCTCAAATTGTGATTTTGATTCGATAAAGATTTATTGTGCAAAAAAACTAACTTACGCAATAGTTATAATTTGGCAAAAAGAAAGATATGACATAAATAATAGATGGTATTATATTAAATCATGTTAAAAACTGTGATCCTTTGTATTTCCCGTTATAACATGAGCGCCTGTCTCGTGCACTTCTAATGAGCTCACCTTGAGTCCAGCTGTTTGGTGTTTTACAGGTGTCC
Organism: Taenioides sp. WSHXM2023; assembly: GCA_029959045.1. Classification (NCBI taxonomy): domain Eukaryota; kingdom Metazoa; phylum Chordata; class Actinopteri; order Gobiiformes; family Gobiidae; genus Taenioides; species Taenioides sp. WSHXM2023. The sequence continues at coordinate 26,847,110 of CM057100.1, forward strand.
ATGTGTCTGGCCATTAACAGCAACGTGCTGACTTCACGACTGGGCTTCTGTGACTTCGGCAATCGCAATGTTGACCAGGTCCGGACTGGTTTTAATCCTAGTTTAGTCCTGCTTAAGCTCCTGGTTTGGTTTGGTTCTTGTTTAGCCTTAGTTTTAGTCCTGGTTTAATCCTGGCTAAACCCTGGTTTAGTCCTTGTTTAGTCCTGGTTTAGTTCTGTTTTTAGTCCCAGTTTAACCTTGAGTTAGTACTGGTTTACCCTGGTTTAGTTCTGTTTTAGTCCTGGTGTAGTCCTGGCTAAACCCTGGTTTCTAGTCCTGGTTTAGTCACAGTTTTAGCTCTGGTTTTGTCCTGGGTTAGTCCTGGGTTAATCCTGGGTTAGTCCTGGTTTAGTCCTGTTTTTAGTCCCAGTTTAGCCCTGGGTTAGTCCTGGTTTAGTCCCGGTTTAGTCCTCGGTTAGTCCCGGTTTAGTCCTGGTTTAGTCCAGGTTTAGCCCTGGTTTAGTCCCGGTTTAGCCCAGTTTAGTCCTTGTTTAGCATCAGTTTAGTCTAGGTTTAGTCCTGGTTTAATTCTGGTTTAGTCCTGGTTTAGTCCCGGTTTAGTCCTGGTTTAGCCTGGTTTAGTCCCGGTTTAGCCCTGGTTTAGCCCTGGTTTTGTCCTTGTTTAGTCCTGGTTTAATCCTGGATTAGCCCTGGGTTAGTCCTGAGTTAGTCCTGGTGTAGCCCTGGTTTAGTCCTGATTTAGTCCCACTTTAACCCTGGATTAGTCCTGAGTTAGTCCTGGTTTAGCCCTGGTTTAGTCTTGGTGTAGCCCTGGTTTAACCCTGGATTAGTCCTGGGTTAGTCCCGGTTTAGCCCTGGTTTAGTTCTGGTTTAATCCCGGTTTAGTTCTGGTTTAGTCTTGGTTTAGCCCTGTTTTAGCCCTGTTTTAGCCCTGGTTTAGTCCCGGTTTAGTCCTGGTTTAGTCTAGTCTAACCCCAGTCTCTTTTTGCAGGTCCTTTCTGGGGGCGTGGTGCTGCAGTTGCAGACGGGACAGAAAGTTTGGCTGGAATCTTTTCGTGAAATTCAGCAGCCCTCAGACTTTAGCGACAGAAGAGAAAAACAAATAATCTTCAACGGCTTCCTGCTTTTCTAATTCAGAAATCTGACATTTCCATGCACACTTTTGGTTTTATTCTCTTTTCAGGACTGTTTTCAATAAATGCTAAAAAAGAAAGTGTGAAAATGATTCTTTGTTACAGCGCTGGAGCTATAGCTTTGTGTTTCCATACTTTTGTCTATGTTTTAAAAAGTTCTTGTTTTTTTAAAAATGTACTGAGTGTTTAAAGATGAAACTTGTATTTTTTCTGGTGGGCGTGTCCACTGCCTGCAGGTCTCCATGGAGATGTTATACCTGGTATGTTTCACAGTATGGCATTAAATGTACAGTATCTATCTTGCTTGTATTTCATTATGGGTGTTAGTATTGCTCAAAAATACTTTGAAAAACATACATTCACCTCAAAACAGATTTGACCTGGAAGTGCCATCTGCTTGTTGTCATAGAGATAGCTACGTTAAATGCCTTATTGTGGAACATTCTGGCAAAGTAATGAAATCTTCTCAAACACAAAATGCATGTGTCTTTATCAGAGTTTATATTTTACTACTATTGTTTCATGTGACAATAAAACTGATTCTGAAAAGTGACATATTGAAGATTGAAATCAATGTCTCCTTTTAAAATGTAAAAAAGCAGAAGTAAAACTCCATGCGCTGAGTCTATGTTTCTGAGTTTTTCCTCATTTCACTTTTGACGATCAGTTCGAGATCTCCAAACCTTCTTTGTCCACAACGATTTTCAGGTAAATTTCAGTTTGTACCTTCCTACATTAAACAAATGATTTAAAAACACCATGATTTTATTTAGTCTATAAACGTGTATTTTTGTGAGTTTGTTTTGTGCATCTTACTGTTAAATACTCATTCATGCCTTGTAATACTGAAGTAAATAGATACAGTAATTTTTAGCAACCTTGTCATTAATAATAATAATAATAATACGTTTTGTGAATTGTTGCATTTAAGTTTCTTTCACATCAATTGCTGCTTTTCTCTTTTAATCAAAATAGAAAGATTATAGCTCAATTCAGTATTATTACCAAAAGTATAGTCAGTTATTTGTAAAGTAATGTAAGGTTTTAATGCTCTCTCAACTGCAGATGGAGGTGTTTTGATTTTATTTATTTTATTCTTGCTTGCAGTAATAAAACAAATTTGAGCTGAATTTTACAATGTTAAAAATGACCAAAGTAAAGGAATAAAAGTGTCTGGGGAGAGGACTTTTACTGAAATACTAACTCATAATTCATTAAGCTAAACAGGCTAATTGACAGAACAGATGTATTGATACTTTGCAGCTGATGTCATCAACATTCCCTGGGGGTGTGATGCTAACTAAAGGCACTAATCTGTCTGAGGCTTTGTTAGACTTTAATCTGAGCTTTGTGTTAAAACAGTTTGACCAGAAAGAGCTGACTTGGTTTGAAATGACAAGAGATGAGATGATTTGTGCTGTTATACAAGTTTCTCACTCATAAAATGACAGTCACAAGCTGCTAGCATTAGCCAACAGTTTTTCAGTTAGTCGCTCTCACCTTTTTGTGGAAAATCAAACTAAAAAAACTGGACCATGAACGCTCGTATTGATCACAGGCTCCTGAAAAAGTGTTGTTTAAATCCATTTTATATTTTTTCTTGAAGTTTCAGACTATTTAAAAACTTTTTTAGTTGTGTTAGTGCATTGTGTCTTTGTGGTAACTGCTGAACATTCCTCCATAGACATACATACAGAACAGCCCCATCGTGATGTCATTGCAAAGTATCAATCATTAAAACGATAGAAATGATGATTTATTTAATGTTTTTCACACCAGTCAAGTAACATTTAAAGCTGACTCTTCGTCTTCATCAGCTTCGACTATGTCCTGCGGCGCTCTCGTCCTGCTCTGGTTGGCTCTTCCTGTCCTCCTGGCTCTGGACTCATGTCCCGCTGCGCCCGGTATCCCAGGTAACTGCTGTAGCCCATGGAAACAAAAGTCACCATGGCAACTTGAGAATGCCCGATATTGTCAGATATCATCACAATATATTATCATAAAAAAGAAAAATATAAATGTTAATAATAAATTAACACAAGTTACTACAAATAAAAATAAAATATAGAAATAAAGTAATACAAATATATCTCAGCTTTATACAAAAGGTTGTAAGGAAAAAAATGCAAAGACGATATGATGATTGACAGGACATAGGGTTATCTGTTACATAAGGGTGAGTTTTTTTTACAGCTGTAGGGAGTATTATCTGTTACATAAGGGTGAGTTTTTATACAGCTGTAGGGAGTATTATCTGTTACATAAGGGTGAGGGTTTTTTTACAGCTGTAGGGAGTATTATCTGTTACATAAGGGTGAGTTTTTATACAGCTGTAGGGAGTATTATCTGTTACATAAGGGTGAGTTTTTATACAGCTGTAGGGAGTATTATCTGTTACATAAGGGTGAGTTTTTATACAGCTGTAGGGAGTATTATCTGTTACATAAGGGTGAGTTTTTATACAGCTGTAGGGAGTATGGTATGAACGTATGAGCTAACTACTCTGCCACAACAGAGCTGAGTAAACTAATGCCAAGCAGTCAAGAAATAAGGGAACAAAATTGTTGTTCATTTGTCAAAAGCAAAACTAGTTCAACAAATATGTTTAAATTACATGGAATTTATAGGAATGTAAAAAACAAAATGTGTCCCCCCCTCCCCAGGAATCCCAGGTTTGCCAGGTTTAGACGGACGGGATGGACTCAAAGGAGAAAACGGAGATTCAGGTAAACACATTTTTGACATTTGTATTAAAAAATAGTTCAAGTTAATATTGTTTATTGTTTATTTGTGCCCAGGTTTAACAAGCCGCGGGTGGGGGGTCCAGAAAGGAAAGGTGGGTGAGCCAGGACCTGAAGGAGCTATGGGGAAACGAGGAGAGAACGGAGAGCCTGGAAATGGAGGACCAACGGGACCCAAGGGAGAAGACGGAGAAAGAGGAGAGCCGGGGTATGGAAGAGGTGTCAGGGAAGAGGGAGGTTTAGTTCCAGATTTAGGATGCATTTGGTCCTGGTTTGAGCCTAGTTTAGCCCTGGTTTAGTCCTGGTTTTGTCTGGGGAGAGGGAGGGAGGAAGAGGTGTTTAGTGAGCAGTAGGTTGCAGGAGGTGTCTGGGAAGAGGGCGGTTTATTTAGATTTAGGGTGCATTTACACTTGTTATGATTTGGTCCTGGTTTAATATCAGTTTAGTCTTGGTTTAGATCCAGATTTAGTCCCGGCATAGTCTTGGTGTAGTTTGTAGTTGAATCTTGGTTTAGTCCTGGTTTAGTTCTAGATTTATTCTTGGTTTAGTCCTGGTTTAGTCCTGGTTTAGACCTGGTTTAGATCCGGATTTAGTCCTGGTTTAGTCACATTTTGTATGTGGTGTGTGAACGCTGCTTTATACATAAATGTTACTTTGACATTGATAAAGCTCCAGTTTACACAGTTGGAGGAAATGTCTTGGGAGAGGCAGGGCTGGAGGAGGTGTCTGGGGAGAGGGAAGTGGCAGATTCAAGATGGCAGCTGTGTGTTTTGTTCCAGTGGGGGCAGGGTCCAGGAGAGAGTGGCCTTTAGCGTGGCAAGAGCGACCAATGAGTATCCAGCCAGAGCCAGCATCATCAAATTCACCAGGGTCATCACGAACATAAACGATGACTACAACACCCAGACCGGACGCTTCAGGTGAGACCAGACCGGGCCCTGGTTTAGTCCTGCTTCAGTCCTGCTTCAGTCCTGATCTAGTCCTTCTTTAGCCATAGTTTAGTCCTGTTTTAGTTCTGCTTTAGTGATAGTTCAGTCCTGGTTTAGTCCTGATTTAGTCCTAACTTAGTCCTACTTCAGCCCTGTTTTAGTCCTGGTTCAGTCCCGCTTAAGTCCTGTTTTAGTCCTGCATTAGTCATAGTTTAGTCCAGGTTTAGTCCTGCTTCAGTCCCGCTTCAGTCCTGTTTTAGTCCTGGTTTAGTCCTGTTTTAGTCCTGGTTCAGTCCTGGTTTTCCTGCCTCTCCAGATGCGAAGTCCCTGGCACATATTACTTTGTGTACCACGCCTCGTTGGACGGCAGTCTGTGTGTGAAAATGAAGCTCGATGATACTCTTTTGGCTTCGTTTTGTGACCATCGACGCAAACAAAAACAGGTACAAAAACTGGAGCTAAAATCCAACCAGGGGTGCTTTCTTGCTGCCTTCTGGTTAGCCCCTCCTCTTTCTAACTGTCTTCTGATTGGTTGCTCCTGTTTCTTGCTGCCTTCTGATTGGTCACTTTTGTTCTGCACTTCCTTCTGATTGATTGTCGGTTGCTTGTCTGTAGGTGACTTTCCTTTCGAGCAGTCCCGCCTTTATGTTGCTGCCTTCTGTTTGGTCACTTCTGTTTCCCTCTGCCTTCTGATTGGTCCTTCTTTTTTCTCTTTGCCCTCGGATTGGTCACTCCGGTTTCTGTCCTTTCTGATTGGTTGTTGTTTGCTTGCTTGTAGGTGATTTTCCTTTTGAGTAAGCCCTCCTCTTTCGTTCTATCTTCTGAGTGGTCCTTCCTCTCTCTCTTTCCCCTGTAATTGGCGGCTTTAGTTTCTGTCCTTCCTTCTGACTGGCTGTTGCTTTTTTGTCTGTAGGTGACTTCTGGAGGCCTGGCGGTGTACGTGTCCAAAGACCAGGAGGTTTTTCTGGAGACATCGGACTACAGAAGCATGAGAGCGAGCCCCTCTGGATACAGCATCTTCTCTGGGTTCTTACTGCAGGCCAACTGAACCCTACGGCACACACAATACAGTATACCTTACCTTTACAAGCAATACAAATATTACAAATATATCTGTTTAATATGTTGTTTTCATGTGACATCACAAAACTCTGGAATACCTATAGTTTACCACGGAGCTTGGAAGGCAGAATAACAGTGGAATTTCCTGTGTAAAGAACATATGACAGGTTAGACTGCTCATTTCATTAAAACATAGTTAACATTATTACATTTAAGATTTTGCTAAAAGTGCTCGTGAAGTTTATTATTTTACTTCCTGGTTGGACCATAGACTATAGACATAAATGGACATAGCTGACACGTTAGCCGCCATGTTCCAAATAGGACGTTCGCATGTTCGCACTTCCGGCTCCTTCTGACCCTGGCTCCCATTGACTTACACTGGAATATTGTGGCCCCTCTCTCTGTATCTGCTATAGTGAGCCTTGTCATTTTGGTCTTAAAATGCCCGTTAACCCGCTCTACATGATCCTGGTGTTTTTATTTCACTATTTTGTCTGTTAGGGCTCCAAATTCGTCCCTGTAATCGTGCATCGTGAGCTTCATTCGAGCAGCGCCGAACGCTACAGGGAACACCACACTCCCTTAGTTCACATAGTTCCATAACTGTTACCTAAGCAACCATATTGTTAACAAGCACCAAAACTAAAATTACACAATAGTCATGATTAGACTAATTGTTAAATCAGTGTTTTATCAGGAAAAAAAATGCCTTTCTTTCCTTGGATGGAATTTCCAGTGTTGAAGACAAAAGTGGAGGGATTCTTAGTGCTACTTTCTGATTTTTTTTATTTATTTTTTATTTTTTACATTTCTTTTCCTTTTTTCCCCTCAAACTGCCACTTAACTGATGTAAAACTATGATACATATTTGCCACAGGTATTATCCCTAAGTAATAACATGAAAACCTGCCATATGCACTTTAACTGTCAGGTTGCAGATTTGTTGACTTGGTTTAGGATGAGTATTTGTGTAATTACTGTGTCTGTCCAATAGACTGTATCAAGAAGTGGACTAATGTAGTGTTCGGCTCCAGTCAAATGAAGTCAATCAAGGCTAGCAGGTATAGGGGCAAATTTGGAGCATATTTGTTATTCTAACCTCAAGTATCATAGCAAAGAGCAAAAACAAAGAAGGGGCCTGATTTGTCTGTTATTAATGGTCATATCTTAACTTACAGGCAAAATAGACAAATAAAAATGATGTGTTTTCAATGGAAAGTGAATTGTTGCCAGAGTCAGTGGAGCTTATTTGGAACTCCATTTACTAGTACACAATCTATGGTCTATCCACATGTAACAAAAAATGGCACAAGGTTCAGTGCTTAAAGCCCTAAAATGAATATGGCAAGTTTGTGGAGCCAGTCCCAAACAAATGATGGTAAAGTTCAACATTTGTGGATTTTTGAATGTGGTTTTGAATAATAGGCCCCTGCCCTCCATCTGAAATCACAACATCATCAAAATCTGTCAAAACATGTCGCAACCAATTGATTGTTGAGCTCCATAATGTTGTTTCTTCATCAGAAAATGCACCATCAAAATGAGTTGTGTTTTGTTTTATATACACATGTTCCAGTTCATTTGCATTTTTATCCTGCTCAGTTCTTCAGTGCTTAAAACACTTGGTTCCACTTGTGACATCATTAAGTGGAAATCCAAAAAGCGTGCCTCGAAGTTTTGAAGTCATTCACGTTCGCCTCCTCAACCAAGATCCATCTCTTTGAAGCTAGCAGCAGCTATTGTATTTAGCCTAATTTGAACTGTTTCATTTGTTTCCATATGTTTGAAAACTAAAGCCAATATCCAATTTGTTATTTGTTGCAACTTTAACAATAAAAAAAAAAAAAAAAAAAAATTGACATTCTTTTTGACTGACTTTCTTTTCCCTTCTTTCATTTAGGATCAAATTTTGAGGAATATTTTCTAAGTGACTGTACTATTACCTTAAAATAATGTTACTCAAGTATAGTAAAAGTACTCCCAATAGATTTAATCAATGGTGGAAAGTAACGAAGTAAAAGTAGTAAAGTACTGTAATTAAGTCAATGTTTTGGGTATCTGTACTTTACTTAAAGGTGAACTGTGTAACTTTTCTGGTGGAGGATTCGTCACCTGCTTGTTTCTATGGATATGTCACTGCTCTGCCTGGAATGTTCCACAGTATGACATTAAACAGCTCTACTTTACATTTACTCAATTAGAGGTGGTTTCATTGCTTAAAAATACAAAAACAGGCATTCTGACTGTGAGCGGCGTCGCCTCTCCACAGATCTGACCTGTAACTTGGTCTGGTTTAGTCTCTTCAAAGATAGAAATGTTTAATGCCATACTGTGAAACATTCCAGACAAAGCAACAACATCTCCACAGAGAAAAGTATTTGACGAACGCTCCACCAGAAAAGTTACACCTGTAAGTGAATTTTAGTGGGTACTTTTTACTTTTACTTCACTACATCTGAGAGCAGGTATTTGTACTTTCTACTCCACTACATTTTAGATCTGGACTGAAAAGAAAAAGTTTTTTTTTTTTTTTTTTATTACTATTATTGTTTGAGACCTGCTGAAATGTCTGAGGGTTCATCTTTAACAAGTTCAAATTTTTTCAAACTTTTTCCTCTTTAAGTACATTTTTAAACAGGTACTTTAATGGTTTTACTTCAGTAGATTCTTTCATGTGATACTTTTAATTTCACTTGAATATTTTTTTTGCTCCAGTATCTGTACTTTTACTTAAGTAACAAAATTGAGTACTTCTTCCATTACTGATTTATCACGGCCAGATATTGGTGATGGTGAAGGCTTGAGGTGGCTGATGATTCTGCTGCTGTGGTGTAAATCTTGTTTTGTATTTTGTTTTTGCACACTTATTGTCCTTGCATTTGACCCATAATGCCACGAGCAGTGGGCGATCGCAGTACTACTTCTGACTTTTGGTAGATTTTTTTTTTTTCTAAGATTCGAGGAAAGTAATTTATAGTCTCTTAAGAAATAATACAATTCTCAGAAGTTCATTTGACAGTTTTTTTTGGTCGATGGATGACCCCAAAAGAAGAACAGATACTGACCTCTCTGCATGAATGTCAAACTGTTTGGAGGAAGTCAGAAGGGAAAACAGAAGAAATATATTATTTATTCAACACAGATTTACCAGATCATCATTTTATCCCCTTGTTTCACTTCTCTGAAAAACTGGCACAAAACACACTGCAGAAACTGAACTTGTGCATCAGTTTTTGTCTTAAAACTTTTCTGGTGGAGAGTCTGTCAAATGTGATGAGATGTTATTGCTTTGTCTGCAATGTTTCACAGTATGGCATTAAACCTTTCTATCTTCATGGAGCTCAAACTAGACCAAGTTACAGGTCAGATCTGTGGAGAGGCAACCCCGCTCACAGTCAGAATTTCTGTTTTTCTACGTATTTTTGAGCTATAAAACCACCTGTAATTGAATAAATGTAAGGTTGTCATAATGTCATACTGTGGAACATTCTAGGCAGAGCAATGACATCTCCATAGAAACAAGAAGGTGACGGACTCTCCAACTAAAAAGTTACATATTGCACCTTTAAGACTGATTGAACAAATCAAATGGACTACAGCAGAGCGGCTCTAAATGTCAGAAATTGGGACGAGAAGGACTCCGGCTTTTTCTATGAAATTAAAGGTACACTATGTAACTTTTATGGTGGAGGGTCCACCACCTGCTTGTCTCCATGAAGATGGTATTGCTTTTTTAAATTCTTTCACAGTATGATATTAAACTTTTCTATCACTATGGAGACAAGCAAATCACACTAGGCCAAGGGGAAATAAAAAAAATAAAAAACCACACCAAGTACCACTTAAGGAAACATTGGGCTTTCCGAGTACCACAAGATCTAAACCTGGTCTAAAGCAGGACTAATCCAGGCCTAAAATGGCGCTAACATGGCTGGCTAAACTATGTGTAAAGCACAGACTGTAAAATTTGATCCAGTCTATGACGTAAACTACACTTTTAACAAAGCAACTACCAAACGAAGGTGAATCTTTTACTCTAAATTAAAAGTGCACTGTGTAACTTGTCTGATGGAGGGTCCATCACCTGCTTGTCTCCATAGAGATCTGCCTAGAATGTTCCACAGTATGGCCATAAACCAATTAATCCCCATGGAGATTTGCAAGACAAATGACAGGTTAGATTTGGGAAGATGTTTTTAAGATATTTTTGAGCAATAAATAACACCTGTAGTTGAATAAATACAAGATAGATTAGTTTAATGCCATACTGTGGACAATTTAAACCAAAGCATTAACATCTTCATGGAGACAAACAAGTTGCGTACCAATTCCAGAAAAGTTACACAGTGCACCTTTAAGCAAATATTAGAACTGTCTCTGTTTCTCGTAGCACCAGCATTTCTATCTGTTTAGTAGTATGTAAAATTGAACTGAACTTGTTATTGATCGCCACATTACTGTCTCCTCTTGAGCTGTGTGTGTGTCCAAATAGTTTCACTTCTCTATCTGTATCAGTTCTGTAAAACGCCGTCTTTATTTCAGGAGACAACACAAGAACTGGGAGGAATGGTGAGATCATTTCATTTTTAATATGCACTGAGCCTTTTTATTGTTGTGTTTTAATGTCTTTTTCTGTAAATGATTTAGAACGCCGTCTCCTTGTTTTTGTTTTGCCGGAAATGTTCCACAGCACGGCTTTACACTTATCGCTACAGCTCAGTAAGTTAGCCAGGTCAGATCTGTGGAGAGGCAACCCTGCTCACAGTCAGAATGCAAGTTTTTCATTGTGTTTTTGAGCTATAAAAACACCTGTATGGATAACTGCCAGACAGACGAGTTGAACCTTCCTATATCAGAGAGCATAAAAAACGCACTTTTAGCACTTCGAGACAAAAAAACTGATATTATTTTTTGATAATACCCATATTGTCATTCATATTGAACACTCCAGGCAAAGTAACATGTCCATGAAAGAAGCAGGTGGCGATTGTTTCCAGAAAAGTTACATAGTGCACCTTTAAATTGAATTGAAACATACCCTAATCTCAACCAGTCTGTCAGTCCAAAATCTGATGATGCTAAATCTTAACCGAAATATCCTTCTGAGGAAATTCTTCTTATTTTGGCATGTGTTTATTATCTGCACTAATTAAAATTATATATATATATCACATATTTAAAACGCAAATGAAGAGAAACTGTAATAAAAACTACTTTTTTCTCCTCCCTGTGAAGGCCCCCTGCTGGCTGATGAGTGGAGCTGCACTGCTGTTGTTGATTTTCTCTCTGTCTGGTTTGAGCCCGGTCCAGAGCCAGTCCTCGTGTGATCGACCCGGGACACATGGAGTCCCCGGAACTCATGGACCCTATGGCAAAGATGGACCTAAGGGAGAAAAGGGAGAGCCAGGTGCAGGCATCACCACCTTCTCCTCTGCATCTCTTCTCTTCATTGGTCTTCCACTAGGCCTTCCAACCTTCACTATCCTCTGTTGTCCTAACAATCTTTCTGCTGACTTGTTTTGGGCTATTTTTAACTTATATTGATGTAGTTTAAGTACGGCACCTACTCCATAAGTTAAGGTTAATGTACACTTACAGACAGGAAATGTGTCCTCTATATTTGACCCATCCTTCAATGACCTATCTTCAGTTCACGAGCTTGGTTTGGTCAGATTTAAGACTAGCTGGGGCATTTTAGTAGTAGTAGTAGTATTAGTAGTATTGGTAGTAGTTTTTGTAGTTTTCCTTTGTTTGGAATCCCATCGTACCACAACAAGCAAAATATTTATTGCTGCTTTCACATAAAAAAGGACAGGGACTAAACCCAGAACTAAATCTGGACTAGACCCTGAATAAACCAGGACTAGAACAGGACCAAACCAAGTCTACATCAAGACTGACCAGGTTCAAAGACCAGAAGTGTGAATTAAGCCATCATTTTTCTGACTTTATTAATACTTTGCAGTGACTGGGGGGTTTCTACATGTATCTACAGTAGTATGTTCAACAGTTACCATGGTAACGCAATGCACACTACAAAAAAAATCAAGAAAAAATACTAAATGGATTTAAACAACACATTTTCAGGAACCTGTGATCAATAAGAGCGTTCATTGTTCTGTTCAGGTGTTTTTTCAACAAAATGGCACCTGGGACATTTCTTGTATAAAACTGCTGGAACAGGGGATACAGGGCTCAAAACTGGACGCTTGGTCTCCCTACCTAAGTCACCTCGCCAGACTGTGTTAAAATAAAGCTCAAATTAAAGTCTAACAAACCTCAGGCAGAGCAGTGCTTGCAGTTAGCATCACACCAATAGAGAATGTTGATGACATCAGCTGCAAAGTATCAATACACAGGTTTACATAAGCCTCATACATTATTACATTCTAGAAACAGCCATAACACTCCACCTCACCTGTCTCATGTTCTTCACTGCAGGGGAGTCACTCGGTTCAACCCAGGGCCTCAAAGGGGACCCAGGACCGCGGGGCCCCACAGGACGCCCGGGGCCCAAGGGGGACCCAGGTCTGACCGGGCCCCTTGGTTACCGCGGGCGACGAGGAGAGAAGGGCCGGCCTTTCAACCCCTACACCCAAAGAGTTCTATTCTCCCTGAAACGAGAGCTGGGCGTCTTCCCCGATAACGACCAGCCCATGGTGTTCAACAGGTAGGCCCTTAGAGCGGAGCAGTAGAGCATAAATGAGCCTTCAGTGGGCTAGTTAAGACCTGGTTTAGTCCTGGTTTAGTGCTAGACACAACAGTACAAAAGGTTTTAAAGATAGCGACTCGTGTTTAGTTTTATCTGCTCGTGAATATAGTTTTCTTGTGTTGCAGGCCCATCCTCTCAGACCCGGCTCCTCAGGGCGTCTCTCTCACAAACAGCTCGTTCGTCTGTCAAACTCCAGGAGTTTACTTCTTCAGCTTCCACATCTCCGTCAAAAGCAGAGTGAGCTCCAGCTGTTCTGTGTTCCACAACCGAAACAGCATTAAAGGGCCTGTATTGATCTGATCTGTTATAATGTTGTTTCCTCATCACAAACACACCTCGAGTTGTGTTTTCTTTCATGTTTAACACACAAACACTGCATATGTAGGCTGAGTTCTTCCCTCAAACTGAAAACACTGTTCCACCTTGTGATGTCATGTAAAAATACACAGTGCTCCACTGTGTTTTAACTGTGAATCCCACACATCTTCAATAGAATCATTTGGATGATTTGAACTACAGGTAAAATGTAGCCTAAAACTACTACTACATGACATCACAAGGTGGAACAGAGCATTTTGAGCTTTGGAGATGTAGACAGACTAATAATAAAGGATTACTCAAGCATGTGTGAATGAAACAAAACACAACTCCAGTATGTTTTTGATGCGGTAACAGCCTTATAACATGGCTTAAAGCTCAGTCAGTTTTGTGTAATACGAGGCCTTTAAATATTATGAGCTTTTAACCTTTTAAAATGCAAATAATCAACTCAGAGTTGTGTCATTCACACAAGTATATAGGTGCTGTACCCCCATTTTTTAGTAAAGTTTCTATTTGTATGAGTGAGGTTTTAGCACACAATATAAATCCTGTTTTTATGACTTTGTTATATTTCTAGAGCAAACATGAAGAGCATGTCCCAGGTGAATGCATCGTCTGCACAGACACAGAGGTGCAGTGAGGTTGGACAGTTATGGTAGAATCCACAGGTGACCTGCTGCACTGGAGCTGAGTTTGACATGTGCATATGCAGCACACACATCTGACTCACTCCACTTACTCCCAACCATAGACTCTCTATAGAAATATATCATAGATTTCTGCTGTATACAGTCTATACTCCCAACCGTGGATGTATGAGAAGAATGGACGTGCTGTTCTCCTAAAGCGTAGGCTACTGTATTAGATTAAACCTAAACTTGATTACAAAATAAATATCTCACACCCATCACATTAATGAAGGATGCTGTGGGTGGCTCCTATGGACGCTCAGGTCAAACTTAATGTCCATCCAAACTTTTCTCATAAAAACAGAAACTTTCATTCAAGTGAATGCAGTAAGCTGCCATATGGGGAAATCCTATCTACTATAAAAAGAATATTGTGTGCAGCCTGCAGCCCCATTTCCAAGTCCTGGTCACGTATTATCACAGTTACATGTTTGGTGTAATTACAGTCGTTTAAATTCATGGGTTAATCGTTATTGCTAAAGCTTTGATTGGCTGTTCCTCCACAGGTCTGTCTGAAGTTACTGAAGGACTCTGATGTCCACATGACCCTGTGCGATAACTGGGATGGTTACCTGGTGACCTCTGGCTCTGCAGTGCTCCCCCTACAGGCCGGAGACAGAGTTTCTCTACAGACCACTCGATTCAACCAGATCGTGACGACTTCAGGAAGCAGCCACACGTTTAATGGCTTTCTCATCTACAAAACATGAAATACACAGCGTTTACACACATGCTTTTGTTTTGCTTTCTTTGAGTTGTCCAATCTTTCTTCAAATCACTCAACATATTCATACTTTGCAGCTAATGTCATCAACATTCCCTGGGGGTGTGAAGCTAACTGAAGGCACTGCTCTGTCTGAAGCTCAGTTACTCAAGTTCGACTTAATCTGATCTTTCTCAATCTGACCATAAAGAGCTCATATAGCAGGAAATACAACAGGTGAGGTCATTTGTGCTGTTATTTTAATAGATCCATGCTGCCCCCCAAAAAGTAGTAGTAGTAGTAGCCTGAAATATGTCTACCACATCTTTTGAATGAAATAAAATATGTTACAAACATGTCCTCGTTGTCTTACTGTGTCCTCTGTTCAGAGACTTAGGCTACATATAGGCAGTGCTGGAAGGTAATGAAATACAATGCTTAAGTACAATTTTTAGGTATCTGTACTTTACTTAAGTACATTTTACAGTGGATACTTCTTACTTTTATTTCACTACATTTGAGATCATGTATTTGTACTTTCTACTTCACTACATTTGAGAGCTGGACTGAAAAATAAATAAAGTATTTTTCTTTATGGTTTGAGACCTGTTGAAAAAGCTGAGACTTATTTTTAGCACATTTCATTTGAGTTAACGTCCCAAAAAATACACAAAAACACAAAAAATAGGTAGAAAATTAAGAAATCAATCAATCAGTTCCTTAAAATCTGCTAAATTCTTTTTTAAAATCACAACTTTTCATCCTTTAATTGTTCTAAAAGTCTCTGCAAAATACTTTTACTTTTTACTCTTAAAGAACATTTTTAAACAAGTACTTCAATAAAAAAAAGTGGATATTTTTACTTTTACTTCACTACATTTAAGAGAAGATGTCAGTACTTTCTACTTCACTACATTTTTTAACTGGACTGAATAGTAGAAGTCTTTTTTTTATTATAGTTTGAGACCTGCTAAAAAGACTAAGGAGTTTATTTTGATCAAGTTCATAATTTGAGCAAACAAAAATATACAAATAAAAACAGCTAGGAAAAAACAACTGACAAAATTCTGTACAAATCTTGATCAAAATCACTACATTTGAAGCTTTATTAGATTTCAAATACTTGTACTTTTTACTCTTGAAGCACATTTTAAACAGGTACTTGAATATTTTTAATTAAGTCGATTTTTTCATGTGTTTTACTTTTACTTGAGTATTTTTTTTTTTTTTGCTCTGGTATCTGTACTTTTACTTAAGTAACAAAATCAAGCACTTCTTCCACCACTGTACAGCAACCACAATATTAACAGATAAATAAAATAGATGTGATCAGAATGATACAGTTTGTTAATTCAAGGTTTAATTTAATTTTAATTTAAGGTTTAGGTCAGAAAAATGCCTTCCTTGTGCATAAATTGTTCCTGCATTTTTGATGGAATGTTCAGTGTAAGGAGGGAATCCTTCAGATCTCCCAACTACTTCCTCGTTTTTGTACTTTTCGTAACATTTTTTTTTTATTTTTCCCCCAACAAACTGCCACTTGACCGATGTAAAACTGTGATAAATATTTAGCACATGTACTATCCCACCAAACCAGGTAATAATTAAAGGTGTATTGTGTAACTTTTCTTGGTGGAGGGTCTTTCTATCTTCATGTAGACCAGAACCAGACTAAGTTAGAGGTCAGATCTGTGGAGAGGCGACCCCGCTCACAGTCAGAATGTCTGTTTTTCTAGGTATTTTTGAGCTATAAAACCCGCTGTAATTGAATGAATGTAGAGCAGAGCTGTTTAATGTCATACTGTGGAACATTCCAGGCAGAGCAATGGCAAATCCATAGAAACAAGCAGGTGACGGACCCCAACTAAAAAAATTACATAGTGCACCTTTAAAACAACATGAAAACCTGTCACATGTACTTTAGGCGAATTCTACCGTTAGATGCCGTTTTACTTTGTGAGCAGGTATTTGTACTTTCTACTCCACTATGTTTCTGAACACAACTAAAATTTACTTTACCAAAACCCTAAAGAAAAAGTACTTTTCCATGGTTTTATTTTTATTAGTTTTATTAGTCAGTGAAAATGAAAAGTATTAGTTGATTGCTTCTGGTGTCCGTAACACACAAACCTTTGTCAAGATCACATCATTTGACACTTCAGTTGTTCTGAAAATCTTTGTGAATTCCTTTCACATTTTTAATCTGGCACATCAGAACATTTCCTTAAGTAGTTTATTTATGTTTTGTATTGGCTCCTGTAGACCTTTCTGTACTTTTACTGAATCTGAATCAAAATTACATTGGGGACCTTTACATGACACACTGGTCCAGAAAATGTCAAATAAAAGGATTTATTAAGATCACAGTAGAATGGCACCAAATATAATGACAAGACTCCTACAACTTTTTGAAGGTATTGTGAAAAAATCATTTCACCTTTATGCTCACCAAGATGACATTTGTACATTGTGCACATCTGAGAAATGCACATGCAGATAGTTTTACACTGAAGGGAGCTGACAGTTGAACAACTCCAGTTTACGATCCACGACTTTCATCTTCCTGTTCATCACATGTTGTGGACCATTCCAAAGATACAATATTTGAATGATTAATTGCTATGGCAAGGGACAACAGCAACCTGTGTAAAATCATCCAACAAATATAAAATAAAAAGACTATTTTTGGTTAAACATTTACAGTGCATTCGGAAAGTATTCACAGCGCTTAATTTTTCCCACATTTTGTCATGTTACAGCCTCATTCCAAATTGTATTAAATTCATCTCTTACCTCAAAATTCTACACACAATACCTCATTATGACAATGTGAAAAAAGTTTTTTTTTGACAGTTTTTGAATTTATTAAAAATAGAAAACTAAGAAATCACATTTACATAAGTATTCACAGCCTTTGCCATGAAGCTCAAAATTGAGCTCAGGTGCATCCTTTTTCCACTGATCATCCTTGAGATGTTTCTACAGCTTCATTGGAGTCCACCTGCGGTAAATTCAGTTGATTGGACATGATTTGGAAAGGCACACACCTGTCTATATAAGGTCCCACAGTTGACCGTGCATGTCAGAGCACAAACACCAAGCATGAAGTCAAAGGAATTGTCTGTAGACCTGCGAGACAGGATTGTCTTGAGGCACAAATCTGGGGAAGGATACAGAACAATTTCTGCTGCTTTGAAGGTCCCAATGAGCACAGTGGCCTCCATTATTCGTAAATGGAAGACGTTTGGAACCACCAGGACTCTTCCTAGAGCTGGCCGGCCGTCTAAACTGAGCGATCGGGGGAGAAGGGTCTTAGTCAGGGAGGTGACCAAGAACCCGATGGTCACTCTGTCAGAGCTCCAGCGTTCCTCTGTGGAGAGAGGAGAGCCTTCCAGAAGGACAACCATCTCTGCAGCAATCCACCAATCAGGCCTGTATGGTAGAGTGGCCAGACAAAAGCCACTCCTTAGTAAAAGGAACATGGCAGCCCGTCTAGAATTTGCCAAAAGGCACCTGAATGACTCTCGGACCATGAGAAACAAGATGAGACAAAGACTGAACTCTTGGTGTGAATGCCAGGCGTCATGTTTGGAGGAAACCAGGCACCGCTCATCACCAGGCCAATACCATCCCTACAGTGAAGCATGGTGGTGGCAGCATCATGCTATGGGCATGTTTTTCAGCAGCAGGAACTGGCAGACTAGTCAGGATAGAAGGAAAAATGAATGCAGCAATATACAGAGATATCCTGGATGAAAACCTGCTCCAGAGCGCTGTTGACCTCAGACTGGGGCGAAGGTTCATTTTTCAGCAGGACAACGACCCGAAGCACACAGCCAAGATCTCAAAGGATTGGCTTCAGAACCACTCTGTGAATGTCCTGGAGTGGCCCAGCCAGAGTCCAGACTTGAATCCGATTGAACATCTCTGGAGAGACCTGAAAATGGCTGTGCACAGAAGTCTCCCATCCAACCTGATGGAGCTTGAGAATTACTGCAAAGAAGAATGGGCAAAACTGCCTAAAGATCGGTGTGCTAAGCTTGTGGCATCATATTCAAAAAGACTTGAGGCTGTGATTGCTGCCAAAGGTGGATCAACAAAGTATTAAGCAAAGGCTGTGAATACTTATGTAAATGTGATTTATTAGTTTTCTATTTTTAATAAATTCAAAAACTGTCAAAAAAAACTTTTTTCATTGTCATAATGGGGTATTGTGTGTAGAATTTTGAGGTAAGAGATGAAATTAATACAATTTGGAATGAGGCTGTAACATGACAAAATATGGGAAAAAGGAAGTGCTGTGAATACTTTCCGGATGCACTGTATGGGTACCTGACGTCTGATGTTTTATTTCATTATTTTACATACACCAGTCAGACCACAGGACATCAAAAATGTGCCAAGTTTTTCAGAAAAGTCGAATTATATAAAAATAAGAAATTAATCTTATGACCTTTAACCTCAGAGCTCTTTTTGGTGCATAAGTTTGATAGATATTTATTTATCCCAAAGGAAATTCATTTTTCGGCAGCAACATGGAACATAAATGAAAATAAATAAATGAAATCTTTTTCAGGTTTTGGTGTAACTTTTAGGCAGAGAGTTTAAGTAAACAATGTAGAATTATCATTATGGATTTATAATGGTTAAGATTCAGTCACACCGCAGGACATTTTTAGTGTTTTTCTTTTGATGAGTACGGAAAAAGTAAAAGACAACTTAACTCTAAAAGTACATGTCATTTATAGAAGACATTTTTGTGCACTGTTGAATGTAATCCTTGATGTCTTTGAGTATTCAGTGAGTTGTGCAAATTGTCCTTTATAATCTAAGAGAAATAATGACCCACAGTCTTCTGGTCTGAGGGAGGTCAGATGTTTCTGGAGCCTTGATGACAATTTCTATTTAATAACATGTACCTTCAATCTTTTAAGGAGGTGATTAAAGCAAACTGCAGCATCTGTGATTGGTTAAATCTACCTGTCACTCACTCAGAGCCTTACAGAGGCTGACCAATAGGAGGAGTGGGAGGGGTCTGTGTTTGAACATAGAGCTGCATTTAACAGAACAACGCTGAATATCTCCAAACAGCAGATTGTCACAGGGATCAGATCATGATTTAAGTTTGATTTGCATATCGTCCCACTCCACCAGAGACACAGAGGAACCAGGAGCCTCCAGACCAAAGCCAACAAACAGAGGCTCTGAGAAGCTGCAGCTGGAGGTGTGGAGATGGAACAGCAAATGATCACCAACAACACTATAGAAGAACAGAGCGCCAGCCTCAGTGTCCAGGAAAACGCCTACTCTCTCTGACATGGGGTAACCGTAGTATGTTTTCCTTTTACAATGATAAACAGAGCTTCTTCCTCCATTGTACCTCAGACTCCAGGACTGATCATTGTCTCCAAACCTACAGTCCTCTGCGTCTCCTCTCCGTCTGATTCCTCTGTAACTCACTGCTATATCAACATACCCTCTCCACTCTACCTCCCAGTAACAGCGCCCAGTCAGACCAGTGGAGCTCAGGACCTGGGCACAGGAGCTGAACCTGTCCTGGTGAGAGGGATACAGCTGGAGCTC
Organism: Taenioides sp. WSHXM2023; assembly: GCA_029959045.1. Lineage (NCBI taxonomy): Eukaryota > Metazoa > Chordata > Actinopteri > Gobiiformes > Gobiidae > Taenioides > Taenioides sp. WSHXM2023. The sequence continues at coordinate 26,866,986 of CM057100.1, forward strand.
CTCCACTCTGGTCACTGTCCTTTTGTCCGCAGACAGCTCCAGTGTGTTGTTGACAGTGTTTGGATCCAGAGAGACCTCACAGAAATCTGTAAACACACAAATATAATGACATCACTTATTTCATTATTATTATTACAAAACTTATAATACAAATAATACAGTAGTAAACAGAACACAACTAAATATATGTTACAGGAAAAGTTAATAACTCAGGCATTTGTTTTTAGGCAAAGTAGGAAATAGGCATTTTATCATCTACTTTGTAAATGTACAATGTACTTTTTTAAGTGTGACAGGTGTAAATTAAAGGAGAAAAAGGAAAAAAGAAGTGCATTAAATGTGCCACAATAACTGTAAAATACAAATAAATGTCAGAAAATTACAAAGATGGTCTTGATTTGGTCTGGATGAGTCATGGTCTTGTCTCAGTCTCGATCTCGACCTTTAAAAGTCTCGGTCTCGGGACCCTGTGGTCTCTGTGGTCTTGGTCTCGATTAGTGTGGTCTTAACACTGGGTAGTTGAGGCGCTACAGAAATACAGGAGGTCTCTTCATCACAACACTGGGATTTCAGACACTCCACTCCTCAAACTGTGCTCGATCATTTGGGACTGTACTCAATGTGGCGTTAACACACAGAACCAGTGTTAGGGCAAAGGGAAGGGAGCTGTTTGGTAAAGGCCCAGGTGAAAAACAGGTGAGTTTCACTCATGACATTATTTCCTGTTCCTTAAACCACACTCTGGTTCTGGATCTGACTTCCTGTTTACTCACACTTCCTGGGACCTGGGACCATCCAGCGCTCTCCAGCAGGATCCAGCCTGAAACACACAGAGGTCACTCTCACACATGAACAGTAGAGTTTTCTAGACCAGAGCAGGTCCCAGAGCGGTTTGAGAGAGCAACAGAAACACAACTATACGACTAACATGACACAAATGAGGTCACATAACAACAGTAACTAGACACAGTGCAGTGACAGTGCAGAGTGACAAAGAGCCAGAGTTTGGATTTGAACCAGAAACCCTGTGGTGTATCCACTACACTACGGCTTACACAGGAGATAATGGACTGTTGGACCAAAAGGTTAAACTGGGCTCAGCTGTGGAAAAACACCAGGCAACAACCTCAACAAGAGCAGGCTCTGAGCAGGCTCTGAACCCCAGTCTTCAGTGTTCAAGACCAAAGCCTGACCCATTAAACCATCAGAGCTCAGACAGGACTTACCTTTGACATCAAAATGATCCACTAGGCACAGTTTGGTGACACCTGCTGGTTTATAAATATATCTGCTCATACATTCAGTTGTAAGTTGTGTTTGTTTACTGTGCAGATATTTCATGTTGCTGTTGATAGTGACAAATTCATGTGGTCTCACATGTGTAACATTGTTTTGTTGATTTTAGTTTTTGTACAACCACAGAACAGTGACAGTTCAAAGTTCTGGACTCTGGGTTATCAGGCAGTGGACAGTTCCTCACAACAGTTTTTAAAAACTGTGTGGAGCCTTAGCTGGTGGGAGTCATTACAGTTTATGTAACAGTAAAGCAATGGGAGGTCCATTCTACAGGTGTTGTTTGGGAGCCACTGTTTTAAACAGTGAGACTCCAGGGGGCAGTGTGGAGCTCACCTGAGGGAGTCCAGGGGGCAGTGGTCCAGTAGAGCGGTCAGGAGCTCTGCTGAGGGTCCTGGATGGTTGTAGCTCAGGTCTAACTCTCTCAGATGGGAGTGGGCGGAGCTCAGAGCTGAGGCCAGAGCAGCCCCGCCCCTCTCAGAGACCAGACATCCAGACAACCTGTAGACACACAAGGACACATTCTTAAGACACACACTGGACGCTCGATCCCGTGCCACGATTGGAGTTTGTTGAAGAGAGACGTGTCTGAAAACACATGTTTCACAACATGTCTCTGCTTTGTGAGCAACAAAAGGAGGTGTAAACTGTGAGCTGAGGCTCAGAGCTGCAGCAGAGGCAGGGACAGCCCCAGTGTACAACTCAGCAGAACACCGGCTCCTCTCTGCTTCTGTGCTCCGTGCGGGGAAACTCTCGTCTCTCACTAAACTCACTACAACCTTCTCAAACAAGCCCCTTTCCTCTGCTCTCACGCTGCCGCCGATTTCAAGATCAGGTGGTACATGTTTGCTCCACTTAACCAAAATTTGAATTCTCAATAACAGTGTTTTTTTCAAAATTATTCTTTAAGATCGATATTTCTGGTACTTAAATCCAAAATATTGGAGCACAAGGTAATTTAGTAAATTTCTCATTGATTGCTAAAATGGGGTACCTTACGTCGTAGTGTCCGTAGACAATAGGACCAGGTGTTCTCGAACACTTAAACTGCTCAATTTCTGGTTGGTTGTTCAATTAAAAAAAAAATAATAATAATACTGAAAGACTGTTTAGAGAAAATTTCCATAAAATTTGTTATTTTCCCCCAGGATCTGTTGCTTTTGGAGCAACTAACTAAGGTACAAGCGTAACCAGACCAAATCGCAATCATGTTTTTCTGTAGCCAAGGAGGGTAATATTAAATTTGAGAAATTATTGCTTTATCACAACTCTCCTCACTTCTAATGTTCAGATTTCTTGAAAAATGTGAAATGTGAAAAAAATATAAATTTTATGACTTTAAAGTCATTGTCTACAGACACTACCAAATGGTCATATGTTCCTTCTGTATCCAGCATTAAACAACTAAAAGAATCTCATATAAACCTTTTACAGAATTAGTCTAACAACAAAAAAAAAGATAAATGAAATTCACAAACTGACTAGTGAGTATTTGATGGCATCGTCTATGGACACTACAAAAATTATCAGACAAACAAAATAACAATTTTAGTGTTTCGTTTTGGCCAAAGATATAATATCAATATTAACTTCTATGTCATAGTTGAAATGCCGTGCACTTTTTCTTCATATTTCATGCATTATGCGAGTTTCTAAAAGGATAACTTGTAAAAGAGGCACATTTTTATCTGTAATAAAGCATGATTAAGCAAATTAGGCATGAAAGTGGTATTTTGATCTTAGATCCATTTCAGGAATGTGGTTCACTTAGTCATCCATGATTCTGAAAAAAAAATGTTAGCAAAACATTCTTACATGATTACTATCAGTTTATTTGATATAAAATAATTTATATTTTGTCAAAAAAACTATAAATGATATTGTTCTATGGTTGACACAAAACTCACGGAAATACTGATATAGAAAATCAACAAAAAAAAGCTGCCTATTCGGTCACACAAGAGATATCTCCAAGTGTTTTTTCTGGACATTTGCAGTAAGAAATGTTCAATTTAAATGAACACTTAACAAACCTCAACAAGAGCTTGATATTTTTGTAGAGTGACACATGTATATAATTTAATGATTGTACACCTGATCTTGAGGTTGGGGTGTGTCTCTCATTTTATAAGTAATCTGCAGATAAAACGCTCATTTACAACACAGCAAGAGTTGTGTTAAAGTCTTTTTAAGAGCCGTGACGCGTGGGTTTGACGTGCGTCAAATGACACACTGTGGCGTGCCGCACTCTGGTGTCACTGGCCTTTAAACTCCATTATTTAACTGTGTTTATGATGTAGTGTGGGTTTGTTGAGACAAAATGAACAGATCCTTGTGTTATACTTATTTAATATGAATGTGCACTAAAAGATGAAACGTGACCTTGGCTGAGCTGCAGAGGAGCCGTCAGACAGTGTAGAGGAGTGAGTAAAGAGGAGGAGCTTTCATAAAGAACCCACACAACACATGGCATGAGGAGCGTCTCACCTGAGGACCTCCAGTCTGCAGGGGGCGCTCTTCAGTGCAGAACACAGCTGTTCCACTCCTGAGTCCTGGAGGTCGTTGTTACTGAGGTCCAGATGTGTCAGATGGGAGGAGCTGAGGACTGAGGCCAGAGCACCACAGCATCGATGGGACAGACGACAGCGGGACAGACTGAGGAGAGAACATGATACAGGCACTGACTCTGACAATGTTTCTTATTTTTATAAATAAATACAACATTTGCATTCTGACACCACCCCCTGAGCACCACTCCAGTGAAGGTGCCATAATCCTTGAATGAGGCACCATGGTGTCAGGCTTCATGCAGCGGACAGCCGCACATCATCAGCAGGAGCGGGGAGAGCTCGTGAGAGAGCAGGGCTGCTGATGATTGGCTAAGAAGTTGGGTGGGCGGAGTCTCTGCTCACGTTATCTTGTTGTTTCTTTCCCGCACATTTCAGCTAAATGAGACAAACTCAAAGACAAAGCGACAATGGCAACGACGAGCCAGGGACATTCAAAGGCAGCGTTTTCAAACTGGAAATACCGACACTATTTCTCCCTCATTGAAATAAAGGGCAAGAATGTGTATGTTAAGTGTACTCTGTGCCTTGGGGAAAAAAATTCTGTCCGCGTCTGCCTCAAGTAACTCGAATCTAATGAAGCGCCTCACATCATCACATGCTAACACACCTCTCACTGCTGTTAACCCATCCCCGAGCCCCGGTGCAGTTAGCGGGAGCCACTGCATTAAAGCAAGCCAAACTCGATTATTGTGCAAAAATACAGACAATTGCACTACTTAATATTTGGTTTTCCCTTTGTTTATTTCTATGCAAGTTTATATTTGTGTGCCTTAGATATACACTTAAATGCAAAGTTTGTGATTATTTATATTTTCAGTATTTACATTTAATTTTTTTATTTCTAAGCTATGGCCAGTTGCAATCTGTTCAATTTGAATAAATACATGCTGAAATATACTGGTTTTATTCTTAATTCAGTTACTATAAACTTCTTTGACGCAATAGTACATAAAATTAAAAATAACTGGATAATTACTTTGATAAGGAATTAATTACTTTTACAGCATAGTAATTGAGTTACTTTATGGGGAAGTAATTTGTAACGGTAACTAATCACTTTTTAAAGTAAAATGCCCAACACTGCCTATGAGTATCGACTTATTCAACAAAAATATAGCATTTTAAGTCAAAATACCAAAATTGAAATTATTCCAAATCGTCACTGTTACCAAGGTAAAGAAGAGATTTCATTTTATTCCACTCAAAGAACAGGAAGAGGGCTCCAAATTACTGACTAAACAATTTCTCAACATTTCCATTTGTTTTTAGTTTACAAAACCACAGAATGATCCAAAGAGTATTTTGTTGCATTAAGGACTCTGACTTAACAGATCTCACTCAGTTTTCTTGTCCTTTTTACTTTGAAATACTTTCGCTTTACTGAGTAGAAATTATGCTGTTTATGCTTCAAGTGTTTTTCCATGTAAGAAAGATCTTTTTTGTCGACTGTTATGTCCTGTTTTCAGTCAAGAAAATCTGCAGAAAAAACTAAATAACAATGAAATAAAGAGTAATTCATGAAAACTAAATCTTAATAGTGTAATGTCTTTGTGTATTCTAAATTTGATTTAAAATTCAAATAATGTGGTTGTACGATTCAGCAGCTCTGGTGAGAAGCAGTGCTGTCTATGGTCTGATCTGGAGCTGTTCTGAGTCTCACCTGAGGACCTCCAGTCTGCAGGGGGCGCTCTTCAGTCTAGAATACAGCTGCTCCACTACTGAGTCCTGGAGGTGGCTGTTACTGAGGTCCAGATGTGTCAGACTGGAAGAGCTGAGGATTGAGGCCAGAGCATCACAGTGCTCTTCTAACAGGACACAGCTGGACAGACTGAGGAGAGAGAGGAATATTAGACACTAGAATCATGATGATCTGTATTAATAAAGTCTAGACTCACATGGCTTTGGTGGAGGCTTTAATTAAAGGCAACAGACCTAAGAAAGCATTTTCAGAAGGTTGATATTTTCTGATGTCAAACTCCTCCAGCTCTGAGTCTGAGGACAGTAAGAGGAAGGCCACAGCCGACCACTCAGCAGAAGACATGAATTCATCAGAGACACGTCCTTCTCTCATGTAGCGCTGCACCTGCTCCAACAGACTGTGGTCGTTCAGTTCGTTCAGACAATGGAGCAGGTTCATACAACTCTCTGCTGAAAGATCATTATCGGCCAGCCTCAGTTTGATGCACTTTACTGTGTCCTCATTGGTCCGTGAGCCACTTCCTGTCTGACTCTGCAGACCAAGTAACAGGCTCTGATTGGTCGGCAGAGACAGACCGAAGAGGAAGATCAGAAACAGGTCCAAGTGTCCATTTGGACTCTGTAAGGCTGCGTCCACAGCAGAGATGTAGAAGTCGAACTCTGGACTCTGTTCCTCAAACATGGACTTAGGCCTCTGTGTGGGTTGTGGTGGTGACAGCAGGTTGACTCCACGGTTGTAGAAGGTCAGATGGACGTGAAGAGCAGCCAGAAACTCCTGCACACTCAGATGGATGAAGCAGTAGACTTTGTCCAGGTACAGGCCTGGCTCCTCTCTAAAGACCTGTGTGAACACTCCGGAGTGCACTGAGGCTGCTGCAGCCTCCAGCCCACACTCCTCCAGGTCTGAATCATAGAAGATCAGGTTTCCTTTCTGCAGCTGCTCAAAGGCCAGTTTTCCCAGAGACTGCACCATCTCCCTGGTCTCTGGAGTCCAGGGAGGGTCTGTCTCAGAGCGCCCGTCGTACTTGAGGTTCTTGATTTTGGCCTGGACCACCAGGAAGTGGATGTACATCTGGGTCAGAGTCTGGGGCAGCTGCTCTTTGACTCCTGTCTTCATCACATGGTCCAGGACTGTGGAGATGAGCCAGCAGAAGACTGGGAGGTGGCACATTATGTACAGGCTGCGTGATTTTTGGATGTGGGAGATGACGTCTGTGGCCTGCTGTTCGTCTCTGAACCGCTTCCTGAAGTACTGCTCCTTCTGTGGGTCTGTGAATCCTTGCACCTCTGTCACCATGGAGATGCACTCAGCCGGGATCTGACTGGCCGCCGCTGGGCGTGTGGTTATCCAGAGGCGAGCGGAGGGAAGCAGACTCCCCCTGATGAGGTTCACCAGCAGCACGTCCAAAGATACGCACTCTGTGGTCTCAGTCAGGACCTGGGTTTGTCTGAAGTCCAGAGGAAGTCTGCACTCGTCCAGACCGTCAAAGATGAAGAGCAGCTGGAGCTGTTCAAAGCTGCAGAGTCTTTTGGTTTCACTGAAGAAGTGGTGCAGCAGTCCCACCAGGCTGAACTGTCTCTCTCTGAGCACATTGAGCTCTCTGAAAGTGAACGGGAACAGCAGCTCCACGTCCTGGTTGGTCCGGCCCTCAGCCCAGTCCAGACTGAACTTCTGAGTCAGAACTGTTTTCCCCACACCGGCCACGCCCTTCGTCAGCACGAGTCTGATTGGTCTGTTTGTAAAGTCCTCTCTGATTGGTCCCCGTTTGTGGGTGGGGCCTTTAAAGATGTCCTCACATGTGATGGCCGTCTCTGGAGCGGCTGGTCTCCTGGATCTGGTCTGGATGTGTCTGACCTCATGTTCCTGGTTGACCTCTGTTGCCCCTCCCTCAGTGATGTAGAGCTCTGTGTAGATCTGGTTCAGGGGGGCGGAGCTTCCTGGTTGAGCCACGCCCTCAGACACACATCTGAGCCTCTGCTGCAGACGCCTCTTCAATTTATCTCCGCAAACTCCAGACAAACGCTCTGTGTAAAGACAAACAGGAAGAACACGGTGACTCATCTATGGTCAGTCCCAGCTCTGGTCCAGAGTCCAGGTTTACAGCCACACACTGTTCTCTCTCTAGACCAAAAAGACTTCATGTGCTGAGCACACAGAGGCACATCAGGGGAGGTTAAGGGAAAAGAAATCAGTTTAAAAAGGTCATAATTTAGATTTTGTATTGATACATTTAATACAATTAATTTAAGATGAAAAATGACAGAAAACAAATTTGAGAATCAGGCTCCAATTTTCTAACAAAATCAGGTCATACACTCAGGAGAAGACTTTCGAGTATTACAACACTTGGCTTTTAATTTAAGCTTTTAACTCACCACATAGTTAGATTATTTCTATTCAGAGTTTTCTGTTTGATTTATAATTAAATTATACTCAAATACACACAAATTATTTTTTTACATCCACTCTATTTATGCTACATAATTTCTGGTGTATTTCTGATCTTATATTAAGCAGTATTTTTAGTATGTGAGTCGCGTGTCCCATGGTCAGCAGATAATCAGGACCATGGGTCAGTCTAATGTGGTCATATGGCTGGGCTCTGGGACGAGGGCAGAGCCTGTGAAAAACACTTTGTTCAGACTGAGCTCTTACTGCTCAACAGACGCTTGGCCACCTCCTCCTGTTTCATCCTCTTCAGGAAGTCCAGTGCGATGGTCAGGACGGCCTCTCTGCTGCTCTGCTCCTCCTCCTCCTCACTCTCTAAGCATTCTGGGTAATCTGAGGCCAGGACCCTGTGGAACCTCTTCAGATGCTCTTTGACAAAGTTCAGGACCTGCTCCTCCAGCCTCTGCAACACAAACTCAGTCAGACCAAAAGAACTCACAGAGACAGTGTTTGTGGACAGACCGTGAAGACGTGGAGCAGCGGGTCTACTCCGAGGCTCTCCGGGCTCCACTCCGCTCTGGGGACAGAGTTACACCCTTGAGTGGTACATGATTGAAAAGGAAATTATAACTCATGACATTCTTAATCTCCTAATTAATCTCAGTCTTCTCTTTGTCGTTGCAAACAGACTAGATTGTCTACCCACCAGAGCCGAATAATCCTATATGCAAACTACGAAGTTGGGCATTTATTCGTTCATTCATATCATGTAGTTATGACAAAACGGGGCCCTGCTTTGCCTTTGTGTAAACATCACTTTCAGATTGGTTCAATGGGTTTGAACAATCCAGAGTGGCCTATGCCGTGCCTCGACTCCTCCCTCGCTCATAAACACATCTCAGCGACCACACGAGGACAGAATGATGGAAGTTTACCACGTGTGTGTCTTTTGTCTTTGCCTCATGTCAAGAATTCAACCACTTTGACTACAGCAGGTGCAGTGGGTCACTTACTATTGTGAATAACAGAAGCTTTGTGTTTGCTGGGCTCATTTTAGTGGATAAGTAATGAGTTTTGTGCTAATGTAGGCTATGTGTGCATATTATATGCATATTCATATGCTAATTAGTCACACACTTATTTGAAGTTTTCTTGCATTTATTGAACATAAATATTGTGATAATGAAGTGAAACTTTATCACTTTATGATAAAAAGAAGGTGAGCCTATAATATTTCAAATGCACCGGCCAAAAATGCATAATCAAGAAGGAAAAAACATAAGTCACACTACACTATAAGTCACATTTTTTGGACACAGATATTTCATCTTGAATGGCAAGTTATAATAATAACAACACAATAGAGAAGAGCAGGCTGAATTAGGTGTGGAACATCTGAACAGTTATTCAACTTAACATATATACTTAACAGTTAAACAACTTAACAAGTTTACCAAACTTTCGATCTCACTTCAAATCACTAAATCCACTGAATTCTTAGTGTCACTTCTGTCCAGTCCCTCACAAGTTTCTCACTCACTCCAAACTTTCTTTCCGCTGCTCGATTACTGTTTTCGGCTGCATATTTCACTACTTGCAGCTTGTAATCTGCAGAATATGATTAACAGTTTATCGCCGTGTGATAAAATAAGTTCTGATGCTAAATGAACATTAGTGAGTGGGATACGTCTTAATAACCCGTATGCGTTAAATGCAGGTGAGGCGTAAATGATGAGAAGAAACGTCTCAAACTTCAGTAGCCGGACATCCACTCATACCTGATCGATACATTTAGCACCGCCCCTGGGAGAACCTGAATTCTGCAGAAATCCTACGAGACACTGACATGATCCCAGACAGGACCATGAGACAGGAGACATGCGCAGTAGAGCGTGAAGTGACAGTGGTACAGAAGTAATAAGAGTAGCAGATACTGGCACACAGACCTAGAGCGCCCTCTTGTGGCAGTCAGTGTGAAAATAACAAACATGTGAAATTATACTTATACTCAAGTCGCACCTGAGTATAAGTCCCAGGACCACCCAAACCATGAAAAAAGTGCGACTTAAAGTGCAACAAAAAATAGGGTATAATATTGAACATGTAATAAAGATTCATTTAGTGCAGATGATGAGAGCTGTACATGATCAGATTAGGGCCCCCTGAAAGTTACATCTGGCTCTGCTTCCCACAGTTTCTATCTGGTCTTATGTCGTTCTTGCCGCGCCCTCCTTCCCCAGCCCTGTCCTACTCTCACACAGTATCACTGTGGACTTACCCTGCGTCTTCAGATGGAGCCTCCTTAAATCCAGGCCCCTGGTCTTTAGAGCGGTCACTCTGCATGGACTCACAGCTCAGACCAGGACCAGAGGCTTCTGAGTCCCTATAGTGAAACAGAGGGTCTATTCAGGGCACGTCACAGTGGAGCAGAGACACAAGAACTGAACAAACCTTTTAAAGTCGATGAGCCAAGGTTTGGACCTGTCACTCTTTAGAGACTCACAGCTGGGACCAGGACCAGGTTTACTTCTGGTTTTAGATCCAGGTTTGTCCAGTTTCCTCCTGAAGAAAACAAAAGAATCAAAACTAAACTAAACTGCTGCAGAAGAGGCTGTGGTGCTGGGTTTGTCCAGACTGTAAAAGTAAAGATGAAGAAGTGAAAAAGGAAGTATAGTTCAAAACCTTTAAATAGTCCATAATAATCTTGGTGCCTTTTGATTGACAGGTCTACAGCCAATCCTCTGTCAGTAAAAACATGTGGTTTGGAGCAAAGTTCAGACTGTGGAGGATTAAATTTGGGTATTTTTGTGTCAAATAGCACAAATTAAATGTCTGTCTCATTTGTGTTCATAAATTAATTCATATTTGATATCATCCAGCCCAAGAAGTCTTTGGTGTTTCACAAGAACTCAACAAACCTTTTAAAGTCGATGAGCCAAGATCTGGAGCTGTCACTCTTCAGAGACTCACAGCTGGGACCAGGACCAGGTTTACTTCTGGTTTTAGATCCAGGTTTGTCCAGTTTCCTCCTGAAAAAAAACCCCCAAAAGAATCAAAAGTAAACTGTGGTGCTGGGTTTGTCCTGACTGTAAAAGTAAATATATTTGATATCATCCAGCCCAAACAGAAGCTGTCTTTGGTGTTTCTTTTAATATTCTGTTAAACACTTCACAACACTTTTAATTTCAACCAAAACTCAAGTCAAAAGTGCAGTGAAGGGCCCAGTGTCTCACAGCGGCCCACGTCCCAAACTGAAGAGAAGAGACAAACCTTTCAGAGTCAGTGCCACAGTCTTTAGAGCGATCAGTCTCCAGACACACAGAGCTCAGACCAGGAGCCCGACCAGAATCAGGACTGGACTGGTCCATCTTCTCCTGGAACCCACCAGAGCAGAGGGACAGCTGTGATATGACTTTGTAACACAATCTTGTCTTCAGTTAACTTCTTATTTTCTTTTTAGACAAAGCTGTAATGTCATCTGACTAAAATACAATAACAAGTTAGCTGTATATGAATTGTAAGGAAACACATTTCACACTATGCCCTTTTCCTTAAATTTGGCAATAAACTATAACAGAGCTAAACATTTAGTTCATTGTAATCCACACTGATCTAAAATGGCTCAGTCTAATGGAAGACTGACTGATGAAATTGTGACTTCCTGTGACTTAAACGTCATTTAACTGGATTTAACTTGTCTTAACCTACGTGTAGCGCCATGTTGGTTTGTGTCTGATTATAAAGAGTCAATAATGCATCGTGTAAACTTGTAAATAAAAGATGAACGATATTAAACATCACTAATCACAATGTTACACAAAAATAAATTCGATGAAAATAAACAAAAACAGTGCAGGAAGAAACGGGACTGAGCAGGAAGCAGTTTCAATACCTTGTCCTGAACAGTCCTATTTGGTCCAATTAAACTAAACTTATCTGGACGAGCCGGAGACTTGGTTTGGACTTGGTTTGGTTCTGGAAATGATCCCGTTGAGCCTGGGTTTAGCTTTAAATCAGATACGAGCTAAGCCTTGAGCTTCTGGAATAACTGTGGCGTAGTATTTGAAGGACTTTTCACTTTCACTTTAGGTCTGGCACTGACACACCCAAAGCCTTTATGTGTCCTCTGGTGACCCCTGGTGGCTGGACCTGATAAAAGCCTCTTTCGGTTGTGTAGCTGCCGTCAGAGGCAACTCATACATTTAAGGTCATGTTTTGTAATATCCCGATTAAAACACAGTAAATACATTAAAGTATTAAAAAAGGGCAATAAGTAGTCATAAATAAGTCACGTTTACAGTAAATTAATTTCATTTATTTTTGGTTATAACACAGGACATTTTCTGTTGTTCCATTGTGTAAATACTTTTCTGTCAGTGTGCATGGAAGGATACGTGACTTTGTATTAATGTGTAATTAAGTGTCTAGTGAATGTGTACTATATTTATTTGTTTTATATTATGTGTGTTGACATCATATTATATTTGAAAAACCATAAAAGGGTTCATTTAAGTTAACCCGAGGGGAGTAACAGGTTGAATCTCACAATGATTGAATGTTGAGTACTGCTAACTTCTAACTTTAGTTCTTACCACTAGACGAAGAAGTACAAGAATGTTGTTTGTGTGAATTATTCCACATGTCTCTGTGGAACAATAATAAAAGATTGTGAGAAACAAGAGCAGCTTTAATGCTCTTAACTTTTACTACAAAAACTACTTGGACTGCGGTTACTTGGATACAAAAGACACTGATTCATGATTTAAGGTGGGATCAGGTGGGTCATTAACCTGGGCACAAACAGGAAACAGAGCAGTGTAAACACAACTGTGGTTACCCATGACAACGACATTTTAACTGCCCCTGTACCCCCGATGCCCCTCTCAGATGCGATTATTCCAGTCTTACACCTGGGACTAAACTCAGAACTAAACCTGGACCAGACCATGACTAAACCAGGACTAGAACAGGACTGAACCAAGTCTACATATTACCAAACCAGGAATAAAGGGTCCATATTACTTTATTTTCCAATCTAGGCTATGTTATAATGTTGTTACCTCATCAAAAACATGTCTGGAGTTGTGTTTTGATTCATTCACACATGTTTGAGTGATCCTGGTTTATTAGTCTGTCTACATCTCTAAAGCTCAAAATGCTCTGTTCCACCTTGTGATGTCATGAAGCTGTAGTTTTCAAGTTAACAGATAATTTTTACTGTTAGGTCAGTAGAGATTAATGCCCGGGCTGAAATCATCCAAATGATTCTAGTTTAAAAAACATAGATGAGAAAATAGTGATATGAGACCTTTAAGGTTCTTGAAAGGTGATAAATAAAGTCACTGTTCTTCACTATTACTACTGAAGTGTGGATAAAATACACATATATAATATTTTGAACTGTACATCTTTATTTTGTATAAAAGCATGCTCCTGTTTATCCCAGTGCATCTGTGGGAGAGGGGTTGCTGAAGACTCCATTTCGGGCGTAAAATGTGCTTTTGACGACTGACGATCGAGCTCGCGTGGGAGTTTTGTAATCCAGAGTGAAGTCTCCTGGAGAAACAAAACAAAACAGAACAGAGTGAGAGAGAAGGAAAATGAGAAGCAAGTGAATTGTTCAGGAAATCAAATAAGATAAACCTTTATTTCAACCTGGAGAGACTCAGACAGACACAAAGAGAAAGTATTAGAAGTTTTATTGAATTGAATTGAGAGGATGAAAAGAGTTAAAGGTTGTATGGAGGATTTTATTTGTTTCAAATTGTCAGTGAAAGCATTATAGAGATGCACAGCCTTGTAATTATGATGACCAAAAAAAAAAAAAAGAATGAAAATCCATCAACTGTGGACGTGGTGGGGCCAGATAAACATTAGGCTACCTCGTTATCTATTGGCTGTCAGGTTGTCAATCAAACTCCCTACGTTTCTAGTGTAACTGACTTACCAGCACACAGGGATTACGTGGTTTACGTTCGCCTCTCACACATTCCACAGACGCAAGACACTGTTTACTCAACCAATGCAGTGGTTGAGTCTTAGCCTTAGCGGCTTTTTCCAACTGTAGCTTCCTCGCAGTTTGCACAAAGTTTGTTGCGATGGCAGACGAGAATCCACTACCAGTTAGCCGCAAAAGAAAGTCCGGTTTTGAGGTCGCTGAAAGAAGAAGAGAAGGGGAAAGGAGCGAAGCTAAACTAAGGTGATTCTTGGAGATTCCTTCCAGCGATGGCGTGCACTGAAGCAGAGGGTCTAAAGACTGACACCTTGGTCGCTAAATGACTTCTGGACAGGAAACTTCTGCTTATCAATTGAAAACGTACAGTATAGTTACAGCAGGAACAGCGATTCTGAACACACACCGGCTGTAAACAAGCAGCGTAAGCGTAAGGAGGCAGCGGGAGGAGGCGTTTCTACTTAGGGAGCTGTGGAGGAGGAGGTGTTTCTACTTAGGGAGCTGTGGAGGAGAGGAGGTGTTTCTACTTAGGGAGCTGTGGAGGAGAGGAGGTGGTTTCACACATGCACAACATTTGAAAAAGGACAAACAGTCGCTGGATTTCTCATTCCTTGGAAAATCCTCTATACAACCTTGAAGGGCACGATGAGAAGATGGATGACAGTATGGCATTAAACCTTTCTATCTTCATGGAGATCAAACTAGACCAAGTTACAGGTCAGATCTGTGGAGAGGCAACCCCCCTCACAGTCAGAATTCCTGTTTTTCTACGTATTTTTGAGCTATAAAACCACCTGTAATTGAATAAATGTAAGGTTGTCATAATGTCATACTGTGGAACATTCTAGGCAGAGCAATGACATCTGCATAGAAACAAGCAGGTGACGGACTCTCCAACTAAAAAGTTACATATTGCACCTTTAAGACTGATTGAACAAATCAAATGGACTACAGCAGAGCGGCTCTAAATGTCAGAAATTGGGACGAGAAGGACTCCGGCTTTTTCTATGAAATTAAAGGTACACTATGTAACTTTTATGGTGGAGGGTCCACCACCTGCTTGTCTCCATGAAGATGGTATTGCTTTTTTAAATTCTTTCACAGTATGATATTAAACTTTTCTATCACTATGGAGACAAGCAAATCACACTCGGCCAAGGGGAATTTTAAAAAAACAAAAGAAAAAGTACCACAAGATCTAAACCTGGTCTAAAGCAGGACTAATCCAGGCCTAAAATGGCGCTAACATGGCTGGCTAAACTATGTGTAAAGCACAGACTGTAAAATTTGATCCAGTCTATGACGTAAACTACACTTTTAACAAAGCAACTACCAAACGAAGGTGAATCTTTTACTCTAAATTAAAAGTGCACTGTGTAACTTGTCTGATGGAGGGTCCATCACCTGCTTGTCTCCATGGAGATGTGCCTAGAATGTTCCACAGTATGGCCATAAACCAATTAATCCCCATGGAGATTTGCAAGCCAAATGACAGGTTAGATTTGGGAAGATGTTTTTTAAGATATTTTTGAGCAATAAATAACACCTGTAGTTGAATAAATACAAGATAGATTAGTTTAATGCCATACTGTGGACAATTTAAACCAAAGCATTAACATCTTCATGGAGACAAACAAGTTGTGTACCAATTCCAGAAAAGTTACACAGTGCACCTTTAAGCAAATATTAGAACTGTCTCTGTTTCTCGTAGCACCAGCATTTCTATCTGTTTAGTAGTATGTAAAATTGAACTGAACTTGTTATTGATCGCCACATTACTGTCTCCTCTTGAGCTGTGTGTGTGTCCAAATAGTTTCACTTCTCTATCTGTATCAGTTCTGTAAAACGCCGTCTTTATTTCAGGAGACAACACAAGAACTGGGAGGAATGGTGAGATCATTTCATTTTTAATATGCACTGAGCCTTTTTACTGTTGTGTTTTAATGTCTTTTTCTGTAAATGATTTAGAACGCCGTCTCCTTGTTTTTGTTTTGCCTGAAATGTTCCACAGCACGGCTTTACACTTATCACTACAGCTCAGTAAGTTAGCCAGGTCAGATCTGTGGAGAGGCAACCCTGCTCACAGTCAGAATGCAAGTTTTTCATTGTGTTTTTGAGCTATAAAAACACCTGTATGGATAACTGCCAGACAGACGAGTTGAACCTTCCTATATCAGAGAGCATAAAAAACGCACTTTTAGCACTTCGAGACAAAAAAACTGATATTATTTTTTGATAATACCCATATATTGTCATTCATATTGAACACTCCAGGCAAAGTAACATGTCCATGAAAGAAGCAGGTGGCGATTGTTTCCAGAAAAGTTACATAGTGCACCTTTAAATTGAACTGAAACATACCCTACTCTCAACCAGTCTGTCAGTCCAAAATCTGATGATGCTAAATCTGAACCGAAATATCCTTCTGAGGAAATTCTTCTTATTTTGACATGTGTTTATTATCTGCACTAATTAAAACCCAGAACTAAATCTGGACTAGACCCTGAATAAACCAGGACTAGAACAGGACCAAACCAAGTCTACATCAAGACTGACCAGGTTCAAAGACCAGAAGTGTGAATTAAGCCATAATTTTTCTGACTTTATTAATACTTTGCAGTGACTGGGGGGTTTCTACATGTATCTACAGTAGTATGTTCAACAGTTACCATGGTGACGCAATGCACACTACAAAAAAAATCAAGAAAAAATACTAAATGGATTTAAACAACACATTTTCAGGAACCTGTGATCAATAAGAGCGTTCATTGTTCTGTTCAGGTGTTTTTTCAACAAAATGGCACCTGGGACATTTCTTGTATAAAACTGCTGGAACAGGGGATACAGGGCTCAAAACTGGACGCTTGGTCTCCCTACCTAAGTCACCTCGCCAGACTGTGTTAAAATAAAGCTCAAATTAAAGTCTAACAAACCTCAGACAGAGCAGTGCTTGCAGTTAGCATCACACCAATAGAGAATGTTGATGACATCAGCTGCAAAGTATCAATACACAGGTTTACATAAGCCTCATACATTATTACATTCTAGAAACAGCCATAACACTCCACCTCACCTGTCTCATGTTCTTCACTGCAGGGGAGTCACTCGGTTCAACCCAGGGCCTCAAAGGGGACCCAGGACCGCGGGGCCCCACAGGACGCCCGGGGCCCAAGGGGGACCCAGGTCTGACCGGGCCCCTTGGTTACCATGGGCGACGAGGAGAGAAGGGCCGGCCTTTCAACCCCTACACCCAAAGAGTTCTATTCTCCCTGAAACGAGAGCTGGGCGTCTTCCCCGATAACGACCAGCCCATGGTGTTCAACAGGTAGGCCCTTAGAGCGGAGCAGTAGAGCATAAATGAGCCTTCAGTGGGCTAGTTAAGACCTGGTTTAGTCCTGGTTTAGTGCTAGACACAACAGTACAAAAGGTTTTAAAGATAGCGACTCGTGTTTAGTTTTATCTGCTCGTGAATATAGTTTTCTTGTGTTGCAGGCCCATCCTCTCAGACCCGGCTCCTCAGGGCGTCTCTCTCACAAACAGCTCGTTCGTCTGTCAAACTCCAGGAGTTTACTTCTTCAGCTTCCACATCTCCGTCAAAAGCAGAGTGAGCTCCAGCTGTTCTGTGTTCCACAACCGAAACAGCATTAAAGGGCCTGTATTGATCTGATCTGTTATAATGTTGTTTCCTCATCACAAACACACCTCGAGTTGTGTTTTCTTTCATGTTTAACACACAAACACTGCATATGTAGGCTGAGTTCTTCCCTCAAACTGAAAACTCTGTTCCACCTTGTGATGTCATGTAAAAATACACAGTGCTCCACTGTGTTTTTACTGTAAATCCCACACATCTTCAATAGAATCATTTGGATGATTTGAACTACAGGTAAAATGTAGCCTAAAACTACTACTACATGACATCACAAGGTGGAACAGAGCATTTTGAGCTTTGGAGATGTAGACAGACTAATAATAAAGGATTACTCAAGCATGTGTGAATGAAACAAAACACAACTCCAGTATGTTTTTGATGCGGTAACAGCCTTATAACATGGCTTAAAGCTCAGTCAGTTTTGTGTAATACGAGGCCTTTAAATATTATGAGCTTTTAACCTTTTAAAATGCAAATAATCAACTCAGAGTTGTGTCATTCACACAAGTATATAGGTGCTGTACCCCCATTTTTTAGTAAAGTTTCTATTTGTATGAGTGAGGTTTTAGCACACAATATAAATCCTGTTTTTATGACTTTGTTATATTTCTAGAGCAAACATGAAGAGCATGTCCCAGGTGAATGCATCGTCTGCACAGACACAGAGGTGCAGTGAGGTTGGACAGTTATGGTAGAATCCACAGGTGACCTGCTGCACTGGAGCTGAGTTTGACATGTGCATATGCAGCACACACATCTGACTCACTCCACTTACTCCCAACCATAGACTCTCTATAGAAATATATCATAGATTTCTGCTGTATACAGTCTATACTCCCAACCGTGGATGTATGAGAAGAATGGACGTGCTGTTCTCCTAAAGCGTAGGCTACTGTATTAGATTAAACCTAAACTTGATTACAAAATAAATATCTCACACCCATCACATTAATGAAGGATGCTGTGGGTGGCTCCTATGGACGCTCAGGTCAAACTTAATGTCCATCCAAACTTTTCTCATAAAAACAGAAACTTTCATTCAAGTGAATGCAGTAAGCTGCCATATGGGGAAATCCTATCTACTATAAAAAGAATATTGTGTGCAGCCTGCAGCCCCATTTCCAAGTCCTGGTCACGTATTATCACAGTTACATGTTTGGTGTAATTACAGTCGTTTAAATTCATGGGTTAATCGTTATTGCTAAAGCTTTGATTGGCTGTTCCTCCACAGGTCTGTCTGAAGTTACTGAAGGACTCTGATGTCCACATGACCCTGTGCGATAACTGGGATGGTTACCTGGTGACCTCTGGCTCTGCAGTGCTCCCCCTACAGGCCGGAGACAGAGTTTCTCTACAGACCACTCGATTCAACCAGATGGTGACGACTTCAGGAAGCAGCCACACGTTTAATGGCTTTCTCATCTACAAAACATGAAATACACAGCGTTTACACACATGCTTTTGTTTTGCTTTCTTTGAGTTGTCCAATCTTTCTTCAAATCACTCAACATATTCATACTTTGCAGCTAATGTCATCAACATTCCCTGGGGGTGTGAAGCTAACTGAAGGCACTGCTCTGTCTGAAGCTCAGTTACTCAAGTTCGACTTAATCTGATCTTTCTCAATCTGACCATAAAGAGCTCATATAGCAGGAAATACAACAGGTGAGGTCATTTGTGCTGTTATTTTAATAGATCCATGCTGCCCCCCAAAAAGTAGTAGTAGTAGTAGCCTGAAATATGTCTACCACATCTTTTGAATGAAATAAAATATGTTACAAACATGTCCTCGTTGTCTTACTGTGTCCTCTGTTCAGAGACTTAGGCTACATATAGGCAGTGCTGGAAGGTAATGAAATACAATGCCTAAGTACAATTTTTAGGTATCTGTACTTTACTTAAGTACATTTTACAGTGGATACTTCTTACTTTTATTTCACTACATTTGAGATCATGTATTTGTACTTTCTACTTCACTACATTTGAGAGTATTTTTCTTTATGGTTTGAGATCTGTTGAAAAAGCTGAGACTTATTTTTAGGACATTTCATTTGAGTTAACGTCCCAAAAAATACACAAAAACACAAAAAATAGGTAGAAAATTAAGAAATCAATCAATCAATTCCTTAAAATCTGCTAAATTCTTTTTTAAAATCACAACTTTTCATCCTTTAATTGTTCTAAAAGTCTCTGCAAAATACTTTTTACTCTTAAAGAACATTTTTAAACAGGTACTTCACTAAAAATGTGGATATTTTTACTTTTACTTCACTACATTTAAGAGAAGATATCAGTACTTTCTACTTCACTACATTTTTTAACTGGACTGAAAAGTAGAAGTCTTTTATTATTATAGTTTGAGACCTGCTAAAAAGACTAAGGAGTTTATTTTGATCAAGTTCATAATTTGAGCAAACAAAAATATACAAATAAAAACAGCTAGGAAAAAACAACTGACAAAATTCTGTACAAATCTTGATCAAAATCACTACATTTGAAGCTTTATTAGATTTCAAATACTTGTACTTTTTACTCTTGAAGCACATTTTAAACAGGTACTTTTTTGCTCTGGTACCTGTACTTTTACTTAAGTAACAAAATCAAGCACTTCTTCCACCACTGTACAGCAACCACAATATTAACAGATAAATAAAATAGATGTGATCAGAATGATACATTTTGATAATTCAAGGTTTAATTTAATTTTAATTTAAGGTTTTGGTCAGAAAAATGCCTTCCTTGTGCATAAATTGTTCCTGCATTTTAGATGGAATGTTCAGTGTAAGGAGGGAATCCTTCAGATCTCCCAACTACTTCCTCCATTCCCCCCCCCCCCCCCCCCCCCCAACAAACTGCCACTTGACTGATGTAAAACTGTGATAAATATTTAGCACATGTACTATCCCACCAAACCAGGTAATAATTAAAGGTGCATTGTGTAACTTTTCTTGGTGGAGGGTCTTTCTATCTTCATGTAGACCAGAACCAGACTAAGTTAGAGGTCAGATCTGTGGAGAGGCGACCCCGCTCACAGTCAGAATGTCTGTTTTTCTAGGTATTTTTGAGCTATAAAACCAGCTGTAATTGAATGAATGTAAAGCAGAGCTGTTTAATGTCATACTGTGGAACATTCCAGGCAGAGCAATGGCAAATCCATAGAAACAAGCAGGTGATGGACCCCAACCAAAAAATTACATAGTGCACCTTTAAAACAACATGACAACCTGTCACATGTACTTTAGGCGAATTCTACCGTTAGATGCCGTTTTACTTTGTGAGCAGGTATTTGTACTTTCTACTCCACTATGTTTCTGAACACAACTAAAATTTACTTTACCAAAACCCTAAAGAAAAAGTACTTTTCCATGGTTTTATTTTTATTAGTTTTATTAGTCAGTGAAAATGAAAAGTATTAGTTGATTGCTTCTGGTGTCCGTAACACACAAACCTTTGTCAAGATCACATCATTTGACACTTCAGTTGTTCTGAAAATCTTTGTGAATTCCTTTCACATTTTTAATCTGGCACATCAGAACATTTCCTTAAGTAGTTTATTTATGTTTTGTATTGGCTCCTGTAGACCTTTCTGTACTTTTACTGAATCTGAATCAAAGTTACATTGGGGACCTTTACATGACACACTGGTCCAGAAAATGTCAAATAAAAGGATTTATTAAGATCACAGTAGAATGGCACCAAATATAATGACAAGACTCCTACAACTTTTTGAAGGTATTGTGAAAAAATCATTTCACCTTTATGCTCACCAAGATGACATTTGTACATTGTGCACATCTGAGAAATGCACATGCAGATAGTTTTACACTGAAGGGAGTTGACAGTTGAACAACTCCAGTTTACGATCCACGACTTTCATCTTCCTGTTCATCACATGTTGTGGACCATTCCAAAGATACAATATTTGAATGATTAATTGCTATGGCAAGGGACAACAGCAACCTGTGTAAAATCATCCAACAAATATAAAATAAAAAGACTATTTTTGGTTAAACATTTATGGGTAACTGACGTCTGATGTTTTATTTCATTATTTTACATACAGCAGTCAGACCACAGGACATCAAAAATGTGCCAAGTTTTTCAGAAAAGTCGAATTATATAAAAATAAGAAATTAATCTTATGACCTTTAACCTCAGAGCTCTTTCTGGTGCATAAGTTTGATAGATAGATATTTATTTATCCCAAAGGAAATTCATTTTTCGGCAGCAACAATGGAACATAAATGAAAATAAATAAATGAAAGCTTTTTCAGGTTTTGGTGTAACTTTTAGGCAGAGAGTTTAAGTAAACAATGTAGAATTATCATTATGGATTTATAATGGTTAAGATTCAGTCACACCGCAGGACATTTTTAGTGTTTTTCTTTTGATACGTACGCAAAAAGTAGAAGACAACTTAACTCTAAAAGTACATGTCATTTATAGAAGACATTTTTGTGCACTGTTGAATGTAATCCTTGATGTCTTTGAGTATTCAGTGAGTTGTGCAAATTGTCCTTTATAATCTAAGAGAAATAATGACCCACAGTCTTCTGGTCTGAGGGAGGTCAGATGTTTCTGGAGCCTTGATGACAATTTCTATTTAATAACATGTACCTTCAATCTTTTAAGGAGGTGATTAAAGCAAACTGCAGCGTCTGTGATTGGTTAAATCGACCTGTCACTCACTCAGAGCCTTACAGAGGCTGACCAATAGGAGGAGTGGGAGGGGTCTGTGTTTGAACATAGAGCTGTATTTAACAGAACGACGCTGAATATCTCCAAACAGCAGATTGTCACAGGGATCAGATCATGATAGTGCGAGGGCTAAGGGGAAGGGCTGTTCCACCCCTCTGAGCAGAGCTTTTGCAGATGCATGTGGGAAGGGGATAGGCGTGGCTTAACGCAAGTCGCAGCAAAAAGCAACATGGCGTTGACGGACTCGTACAAAATTGCACTCAAGAACCTCATAAAAAGTTGTATAAAACTGTAGTAAAAGTTGTAGGTATACTCATGGCGCCTGCATTTACGCTTTCTGACATATACGGCTTATCGTAACATGCCGGGTTAGAACTATACACTTGTTACGGTAGAATTTGTAAAGTATTACGAACATGCATGGCCTAAAAGAACTATATACGCATATATGTTAGACTAGAATGTGTCAAATATATCGCTGTATCTGTATATGTTTTCATTTCGCCTCGTAACTCGTCTCATGCGCTTTTAGAACTATACACATGTTACAGTAGAATGTGTAAAGTATTACGAACATGCATCGCCTAAAATATTATTGTTTCGTTTCGCCTTGTAAATCATCCCCTATTTATATTAAAAATGACATGTTATTAATCACATTTGTATTTTGTTTAGAAATTTCTTGTAGGAGGCTGGACTTGTTGGAGTTGTGTCAGCCCAACAAGCTTCAAAAAAGTGGGAGAATTTGAAAATAAAATATAAGGTATATTACATTCTATAATATTTGTAGGTACCAGAACAACTATATATGTTTATGACTATGTATTAATTTTGTTTTCTTTTTTGTGTGTACCAGGCATCCTCTACAACTCCGTCCACCTCTGCAGCATTTTAATTTTGTTACAGTTGATTAAAATTTGATTTACATATGTTGTACAGAGTATAGTAATTTTAACAAATTAAAAAATAAAAAAAAACATTTGACTTTTTGCAAAGTTCATTTAAAACAAACTCAAAAGGAGCACAATACTTCAAAACTTTAAAAATAATGTCATATTGTTGCGACTGCAAAGGGGTGTCCCATTTCTAAGGGTTTAAAACAAACCCTTTGCCTTAACCCTCTGTTTAAAGACAGAGGGGTAGTGCTAAGACTAAGACAAAGACAGAGGGGTACAAAAGAGAATTGAGATTTGGCCTTACAGAAAAGAGTATTGGGATACCCCTCTGTCTCTCGTGAACGCGCACAAGAGAGGGTTAGGGCTAAGACAGAGGGCTAAGGGAGAGAATTACAGTGGGTTAAGAGAATTGGGATTGGGCCCCATGGCCTAAGTTTGATTTACATATCGTCCCACTCCATCAGAGACACAGAGGAACCAGGAGCCTCCAGACCAAAGCCAACAAACAGAGGCTCTGAGAAGGTGCAGCTGAAGGTGTGGAGATGGAGGGAACCATAATGACAAACAGCATAGAAGGACAGGGCTCCAGCCTCAGAGTCCAGGAAAACACCTACTCTATCTGACATGGGGTAACAGTATGTTTTCCTTTTACAATGATAAAAAGAGCTTCTTCCTCCATTGCTCCTCAGACTCCAGGACTGATCATTGTCTCCAAACCTACAGTCCTCTGCGTCTCCTCTCCGTCTGATTCCTCTGTAACTCACTGCTATATCAACATCCCCTCTCCACTTCACCTCCCAGTAACAGCGCCCAGTCAGACCAGTGGAGCTCAGGACCTGGGCACAGGAGCTGAACCTGTCCTGGTGAGAGGGATACAGCTGGAGCTCCTTCACTCTGGTCACTGTCCTTTTGTCTGCAGACAGCTCCAGTGTGTCGTTGACAGTGTTTGGATCCAGAGAGACCTCACAGAAATCTGTAAACACACAAATATAATGACATCACTTATTTCATTATTATTATTATTACAAAACTTATAATACAAATAATACAGTAGTAAACAGAACACAACTAAATATATGTTACAGGCAAAGTTAATAACTCAGGCATTTGTTTTTAGGCAAAGTAGGAAATAGGCATTTTATCATCTACTTTGTAAATGTACAATGTACTTTTTTTAAGTGTGACAGATGCAAATTAAAGGAGAAAAAGGAAAAAAGAAGTGCATTAAATGTGCCACAATAACTGTAAAATACAAATAAATGTCGGAAAATTACAAAGATGGTCTTGATTTGGTCTGGATGAGTCATGGTCTTGTCTCAGTCTCGATCTCGACCTTTAAAAGTCTCGGTCTCGGGACCCTGTGGTCTCTGTGGTCTTGGTCTCGATTAGTGTGGTCTTAACACTGGGTAGTTGAGTAGCTAC
This sequence comes from Taenioides sp. WSHXM2023, assembly GCA_029959045.1. Taxonomy (NCBI): domain Eukaryota; kingdom Metazoa; phylum Chordata; class Actinopteri; order Gobiiformes; family Gobiidae; genus Taenioides; species Taenioides sp. WSHXM2023. The sequence goes on from CM057100.1 coordinate 26,891,557, forward strand.
AGAAATACAGGAGGTCTCTTCATCACAACACTGGGATTTCAGACACTCCACTCCTCAAACTGTGCTCGATCATTTGGGACTGTACTCAATGTGGCGTTAACACACAGAACCAGTGTTAGGGCAAAGGGAAGGGAGCTGTTTGGAAAAGGCCCAGGTGAAAAACAGCTGAGTTTCACTCATGACATTATTTCCTGTTCCTTAAACCACACTCTGGTTCTGGATCTGACTTCCTGTTTACTCACACTTCCTCAGACCTGGGACCATCCAGCGCTCTCCAGCAGGATCCAGTCTGAAACACACAGAGGTCACTCTCACACATGAACAGTAGAGTTTTCTAGACCAGAGCAGGTCCCAGACCGGTTTGAGAGAGCAACAGAAACACAACTATACGACTAACATGACACAAATGAGGTCACATAACAACAGTAACTAGACACAGTGCAGTGACAGTGCAGAGTGACAAAGAGCCAGAGTTTGGATTTGAACCAGAAACCCTGTGGTGTATCCACTACACTACGGCTTACACAGGAGATAATGGACTGTTGGACCAAAAGGTTAAACTGGGCTCAGCTGTGAAAAACACCAGGCAACAACCTCAACAAGAGCAGGCTCTGAGCAGGCTCTGAACCCCAGTCTTCAGTGTTCAAGACCAAAGCCTGACCCATTAAACCATCAGAGCTCAGACAGGACTTACCTTTGACATCAAAATGATCCACTAGGCACAGTTTGGTGACACCTGCTGGTTAATAAATATATCTGCTCATACATTCAGTTGTAAGTTGTGTTTGTTTACTGTGCAGATATTTCATGTTGCTGTTGATAGTGACAAATTCATGTGGTCTCACATGTGTAACATTGTTTTGTTGATTTTAGTTTTTGTACAACCACAGAACAGTGACAGTTCAAAGTTCTGGACTCTGGGTTATCAGGCAGTGGACAGTTCCTCACAACAGTTTTTAAAAACTGTGTGGAGCCTTAGCTGGTGGGAGTCATTACAGTTTATGTAACAGTAAAGCAATGGGAGGTCCATTCTACAGGTGTTGTTTGGGAGCCACTGTTTTAAACAGTGAGACTCCAGGGGGCAGTGTGGAGCTCACCTGAGGGAGTCCAGGGGGCAGTGGTCCAGTAGAGCGGTCAGGAGCTCTGCTGAGGGTCCTGGATGGTTGTAGCTCAGGTCTAACTCTCTCAGATGGGAGTGGGCGGAGCTCAGAGCTGAGGCCAGAGCAGCCCCGCCCCTCTCAGAGACCAGACATCCAGACAACCTGTAGACACACAAGGACACATTCTTAAGACACACACTGGACGCTCGATCCCGTGCCACGATTGGAGTTTGTTGAATAGAGACGCGTCTGAAAACACATGTTTCACAACATGTCTCTGCTTTGTGAGCAACAAAAGGAGGTGTAAACTGTGAGCTGAGGCTCAGAGCTGCAGCAGAGGCAGGGACAGCCCCAGTGTACAACTCAGCAGAACACCGGCTCCTCTCTGCTTCTGTGCTCCGTGCGGGGAAACTCTCGTCTCTCACTAAACTCACTACAATCTTCTCAAACAAGCCCCTTTCCTCTGCTCTCACAGCCTCACGCTGCCGCCGATTTCAAGATCAGGTGGTACATGTTTGCTCCACATAACCAAAATTTGAATTTTCAATAACAGTGTTTTTTTCAAAAGTATTCTTTAAGATCGATATTTCTGGTACTTAAATCCAAAATATTGGAGCACAAGGTAATTTAGTAAATTTCTCATTGATTGCTAAAATGGGGTACCTTACGTCGTAGTGTCCGTAGACAATAGGACCAGGTGTTCTCGAACACTTAAACTGCTCAATTTCTGGTTGGTTGTTCACTTAAAAAAAAAAAAGTAATACTGAAAGACTGTTTAGAGAAAATTTCCATAAAATTTGTTATTTTACCCCCAGGATCTGTTGCTTTTGGAGCAACTAACTAAGGTACAAGCGTAACCAGACCAAATCGCAATCATGTTTTTCTGTAGCCAAGGAGGGTAATATTAAATTTGAGAAATTATTGCTTTATCGCAACTCTCCTCACTTCTAATGTTCAGATTTGTTGAAAAATGTGAAATGTGAAAAAAATATAAATTTTATGACTTTAAAGTCATTGTCTACAGACACTACCTAATGGTCATATGTTCCTTCTGTATCCAGCATTAAACAACTAAAAGAATCTCATATAAACCTTTTACAGAATTAGTCTACCAACAAAAAAAAAGATAAATGAAATTCACAAACTGACTAGTGAGTATTTGATGGCATCGTCTATGGACACTACAAAAATTATCAGACAAACAAAATAACAATTTTAGTGTTTCGTTTTGGCCAAAGATATAATATCAATATTAACTTTTATGTCATAGTTGAAATGCCGTGCACTTTTTCTTCATATTTCATGCATTATGCGAGTTTCTAAAAGGATAACTTGTAAAAGAGGCACATTTTTATCTGTAATAAAGCATGATTAAGCAAATTAGGCATGAGAGTGGTATTTTGATCTTAGATCCATTTCAGGAATGTGGTTCACTTAGTCATCCATGATTCTGAAAAAAAATGTTAGCAAAACATTCTTACATGATTACTATCAGTTTATTTGATATAAAATAATTTATATTTTGTCAAAAAATGATATTGTTCTATGGTTGACACAAAACTCACGGAAATACTGATATAGAAAATCAACAAAAAAAAGCTGCCTATTCGGTCACACAAGAGATATCTCCAAGTGTTTTTTCTGGACATTTGCAGTAAGAAATGTTCAATTTAAATGAACACTTAACAAACCTCAACAAGAGCTTGATATTTTTGTAGAGTGACACATGTATATAATTTAATGATTGTACACCTGATCTTGAGGTTGGGGTGTGTCTCTCATTTTATAAGTAATCTGCAGATAAAACGCTCATTTACAACACAGCAAGAGTTGTGTTAAAGTCTTTTTAAGAGCCGTGACGCGTGGGTTTGACGTGCGTCAAATGACACACTGTGGCGTGCCGCACTCTGGTGTCACTGGCCTTTAAACTCCATTATTTAACTGTGTTTATGATGTAGTGTGGGTTTGTTGAGACAAAATGAACATATCCTTATGTTATACTTATTTAATATGAATGTGCACTAAAAGATGAAACGTGACCTTGGCTGAGCTGCAGAGGAGCCGTCAGACAGTGTAGAGGAGTGAGTAAAGAGGAGGAGCTTTCATAAAGAACCCACACAACACATGGCATGAGGAGCGTCTCACCTGAGGACCTCCAGTCTGCAGGGGGCGCTCTTCAGTGCAGAACACAGCTGTTCCACTCCTGAGTCCTGGAGGTCGTTGTTACTGAGGTCCAGATGTGTCAGATGGGAGGAGCTGAGGACTGAGGCCAGAGCACCACAGCAGACCTCGGACAGGCCACAGTGGGACAGACTGAGGAGAGAACATGATACAGGCACTGACTCTGACAATGTTTCTTATTTTTATAAATAAATACAACATTTGCATTCTGACACCACCCCCTGAGCACAACTCCAGTGAAGGTGCCATAATCCTTGAATGAAGCACCGTGGTGTCAGGCTTCATGCAGCGGACAGCCGCACATCATCAGCAGGAGCGGGGAGAGCTCGTGAGAGAGCAGGGCTGCTGATGATTGGCTAAGAAGTTGGGTGGGCGGAGTCTCTGCTCACGTTATCTTGTTGTTTCTTTCCCGCACATTTCAGCTAAATGAGACAAACTCAAAGACAAAGCGACAATGGCAACGACGAGCCAGGGACATTCAAAGGCAGCGTTTTCAAACTGGAAATACTGACACGATTTCTCCCTCATTGAAATAAAGGGCAAGAATGTGTATGTTAAGTGTACTCTGTGCCCTGGGAAAAAAATTCTGTCCGCGTCTGCCTCAAGTAACTCGAATCTAATGAAGCGCCTCACATCATCACATGCTAACACACCTCTCACTGCTGTTAACCCATCCCCGAGCCCCGGTGCAGTTAGCGGGAGCCACTGCATTAAAGCAAGCCAAACTCGATTATTGTGCAAAAATACAGACAATTTCACTACTTAATATTTGGTTTTCCCTTTGTTTATTTCTATGCAAGTTTATATTTGTGTGCCTTAGATATACACTTAAATGGAAAGTTTGTGATTATTTATATTTTCAGTTTTTACATTTTATTTTTATTTTTTTATTTGTAAGATATGGCCAGTTGCAATCTGTTCAATTTGAATAAATACATGCTGAAATATACTGGTTTTATTCTTAATTCAGTTACTATAAACTTCTTTGACACAATAGTACATAAAATGAAAAATAACTGGATAATTACTTTGATAAGGAATTAATTACTTTTACAGCATAGTAATTGAGTTACTTTATGGGGAAGTAATTTGTAACGGTAACTAATCACTTTTTAAAGTAAAATGCCCAACACTGCCTATGAGTATCGACTTATTCAACAAAAATATACCATTTTAAGTCAAAATACCAAAATTGAAATTATTCCAAATCGTCACTGTTACCAAGGTAAAGAAGAGATTTCATTTTATTCCACCCAAAGAACAGGAAGAGGGCTCCAAATTACTGACTAAACAATTTCTCAACATTTCCATTTGTTTTTAGTTTACAAAACCACAGAATGATCCAAAGAGTATTTTGTTGCATTAAGGACTCTGACTTAACAGATCTCACTCAGTTTTCTTGTCCTTTTTACTTTGAAATACTTTCGCTTTACTGAGTAGAAATTATGCTGTTTATGCTTCAAGTGTTTTTCCATGTAAGACAGATCTTTTCTGGCGACTGTTATGTCCTGTTTTTAGTCAAGATAATCTGCAGAAAAAACTAAATAACAATGAAATAAAGAGTAATTCATGAAAACTAAATCTTAATAGTGTAATGTCTTTGTGTATTCTAAATTTGATTTAAAATTCAAATAATGTGGTTGTACGATTCTGCAGCTCTGGTGAGAAGCAGTGCTGTCTATGGTCTGATCTGGAGCTGTTCTGAGTCTCACCTGAGGACCTCCAGTCTGCAGGGGGCGCTCTTCAGTCTAGAACACAGCTGCTCCACTAATGAGTCCTGGAGGTCGTTGATACTGAGGTCCAGATGTGTCAGACTGGAAGAGCTGAGGATTGAGGCCAGAGCATCACAGTGCTCTTCGAACAGGCCACAGCCGGACAGACTGAGGAGAGAGAGGAATATTAGACACTAGAATCATGATGATCTGTATTAATAAAGTCTAGACTCACATGACTTTGGTGGAGGCTTTCATTAAAGGCAAAAGACTAAAGAAAGCATCTACAGAAGGTTCATATTTTCTGATGTCAAACTCCTCCAGCTCTGAGTCTGAGGACAGTAAGAGGAAGGCCACAGCCGACCACTCAGCAGAAGACATGTGTTCATCAGAGACATGTCCTTCTCTCATGTAGCGCTGCACCTGCTCCAACAGACTGTGGTCGTTCAGTTCGTTCAGACAGTGAAGCAGGTTCATACGACTCTTTGAAAGAGCACCATAGTCCAGCCTCCGTTTGATGTACTTTACTGTGTCCTCATTGGTCCGTGAGCTACTTCCTGTCTGACTCTGCAGACCAAGTAACAGGCTCTGATTGGTCGGCAGAGACAGACCTAAGAGGAAGCGCAGAAACAGGTCCAAGTGTCCATTTGGACTCTCTAAGGCTGCGTCCACAGCAGACTCATAGAAGTCGAACTCTGGACTCTGTTCCTCAAACATGGACTCAGGACTCTGTGTGGGTTGTAGTGGCGACAGCAGGTTGACTCCACGGTTGTAGAAGGTCAGATGGACGTGAAGAGCAGCCAGAAACTCCTGCACACTCAGATGGATGAAGCAGTAGACTTTGTCCTGGTACAGGCCTGGCTCCTCTCTAAAGACCTGTGTGAACACTCCGGAGTGCACTGAGGCTGCTGCAGCCTCCAGCCCACACTCCTCCAGGTCTGAATCATAGAAGATCAGGTTTCCTTTCTGCAGCTGCTCAAAGGCCAGTTTTCCCAGAGACTGCACCATCTCCCTGGTCTCTGGAGTCCAGGGAGGGTCTGTCTCAGAGCGCCCGTCATACTTGAGGTTCTTGATTTTGGCCTGGACCACCAGGAAGTGGATGTACATCTGGGTCAGAGTCTGGGGCAGCTGCTCTTTGACTCCTGTCTTCATCACATGGTCCAGGACTGTGGAGATGAGCCAGCAGAAGACTGGGAGGTGGCACATTATGTACAGGCTGCGTGATTTTTTGATGTGGGAGATGACGTCTGTGGCCTGCTGTTCGTCTCTGAACCGCTTCCTGAAGTACTGCTCCTTCTGAGGGTCTGTGAATCCTTGCACCTCTGTCACCATGGAGATGCACTCAGCCGGGATCTGACTGGCCGCCGCTGGGCGTGTGGTTATCCAGAGGCGAGCGGAGGGAAGCAGACTCCCCCTGATGAGGTTCACCAGCAGCACGTCCAAAGATACGCACTCTGTGGTCTCAGTCAGGACCTGGGTTTGTCTGAAGTCCAGAGGAAGTCTGCACTCGTCCAGACCGTCAAAGATGAAGAGCACCTGGAGCTGTTCAAAGCTGCAGAGTCTTTTGGTTTCACTGAAGAAGTGGTGCAGCAGTCCCACCAGGCTGAACTGTCTCTCTCTGAGCACACTGAGCTCTCTGAAAGTGAACGGGAACAGCAGCTCCACGTCCTGATTGGCCCGGCCCTCAGCCCAGTCCAGACTGAACTTCTGAGTAAGAACTGTTTTCCCCACACCGGCCACGCCCTTCGTCAGCACGAGTCTGATTGGTCTGTCTGTAAAGTCCTCTCTGACTGGTCCCCGTTTGTGGGTGGGGCCTTTAAAGATGTCCTCACATGTGATGGCGGTCTCTGGAGCGGCTGGTCTCCTGGATCTGGTCTGGATGTGTCTGACCTCATGTTCCTGGTTGACCTCTGTCGCCCCTCCCTCAGTGATGTAGAGCTCTGTGTAGATCTGGTTCACGGGGGCGGAGCTTCCTGGTTGAGCCACGCCCTCAGACACACATCTGAGCCTCTGCTGCAGACGCCTCTTCAATTTATCTCCACAAACTCCAGACAAACGCTCTGTGTAAAGACAAACAGGAAGAACACGGTGACTCATCTATGGTCAGTCCCGGCTGTGGTCCAGAGTCCAGGTTTGCAGCCACACACTGTTCTCTCTCTAGACCAGAAAGACTTCATGTGCTGAACACACAGAGGCACATCCAGGGGAGGTTAAGGGAAAAGAAATCAGTTTAAAAAGGTCAGAATTTAGATTTTGTATTGATACATTTAATACAATTAATTTAAAATAAAAAATGTCAGAAAACAAATTCGAGAATCAGGCTCCAAGTTTCTAACAAAATCAGGTCATACACTCAGGAGAAGACTTTCGAGTGTTATAACATTCGGCTTTTAATTTAAGCTTTTAACTCACCACATAGTTAGATTATTTCTATTCAGGGTTTTCTGTTTGATTTATCATTAAATTATACTCAAATACACACAATTTATTTTTTTACATCCACTCTATTTATGCTACATAATTTCTGGTGTATTTCTTATCTTATATTAAGCAGTATTTTTAGTATGTGAGTCGCGTGTCCCATGGTCAGCAGATAATCAGGACCATGGGTCAGTCTAATGTGGTCATATGGCTGGGCTCTGGGACGAGGGCAGAGCCTGTGAAAAACACTTTGTTCAGACTGAGCTCTTACTGCTCAACAGACGCTTGGCCACCTCCTCCTGTTTCATCCTCTTCAGGAAGTCCAGTGCGATGGTCAGGACGGCCTCTCTGCTGCTCTGCTCCTCCTCCTCACTCTCTAAGCATTCTGGGTAATCTGAGGCCAGGACCCTGTGGAACCTCTTCAGCTGCTCTTTGACAAAGTTCAGGACCTGCTCCTCCAGCCTCTGCAATACAAACTCAGTCAGACCAAAAGAACTCACAGAGACAGTGTTTGTGGACAGACCGTGAAGACGTGGAGCAGCGGGTCTACTCCGAGGCTCTCCGGGCTCCACTCCGCTCTGGGGACAGAGTTACACCTTTGAGTGGTACATGATTGAAAAGGAAATTATAACTCATGACATTCTTAATCTCCTAATTAATCTCAGTCTTCTCTTTGTCGTTGCAAACAGACTAGATTGTCTACCCACCAGAGCCGAATAATCCTATATGCAAACTACGAAGTTGGGCATTTATTCGTTCATTCATATCATGTAGTTATGACAAAACGGGGCCCTGCTTTGCCTTTGTGTAAACATCACTTTCAGATTGGTTCAATGGGTTTGAACAATCCAGAGTGGCCTATGCCGTGCCTCGACTCCTCCCTCGCTCATAATCACATCTCAGCGACCACACGAGGACAGAATGATGGAAGTTTACCACGTGTGTGTCTTTTGTCTTTGCCTCATGTCAAGAATTCAACCACTTTGACTACAGCAGGTGCAGTGAGTCACTTACTATTGTGAATAACAGAAGCTTTGTGTTTGTTGGGCTCATTTTAGTGGATAAGTAATGAGTTTTGTGCTAATGTAGGCTATGTGTGCATATTATATGCATATTCATATGCTAATTAGTCACACACTTATTTGAAGTTTTCTTGCATTTATTGAACATAAATATTGTGATAATGAAGTGAAACTTTATCCCCTTATGATAAAAAGAAGGTGAGCCTATAATATTTCAAATGCACCAGCCAAAAAATGCATAATGAAGAAGAAAAAAACATAAGTCACACTGCACTGTAAGTCACATTTTTTGGACACAGACATTTCATCTTGAATGGCAAGTTATAGTAATAACAATAGAATAGAGAAGAGCAGGCTGAATTAGGTGTGGAACATTTTAACAGTTATTCAACTTAACATATATACTTAACAGTTAAACAACTTAACAAGTTTACCAAACTTTCGATCTCACTCCAAATCACTAAATCCATTGAATTCTTAGTGTCACTTCTGAGCAACTCTGCCAACTCTAGCTAAATCCAGCTTTTAGCCCGCGATTATCTTTTTTTGTTTTCTTCATTTCAGTTCGAGTATCCTCCACTTTTCGCCAGTCCCTCACAAGTTTCTCGCTCACTCCAAACTTTCTTTCCACTGCTCGATTACTGTTTTCGGCTGCATATTTCACCACTTGCAGCTTGTAATCTGCAGAATATGATTAACAGTTTATCGCCGTGTGATAAAATAAGTTCTGATGCTAAATGAACATTAGTGAGTGGGATACGTCTTAATAACCCGTATGCGTTAAATGCAGGTGAGGCGTAAATGATGAGAAGAAACGTCTCAAACTTCAGTAGCCGGACATCCACTCATACCTGATCGATACATTTAGCACCGCCCCTGGGAGAACCTGAATTCTGCAGAAATCCTACAAGACACTGACATGATCCCAGACAGGACCATGAGACAGGAGACATGCGCAGTAGAGCGTGAAGTGACAGTGGTACAGAAGTAATAAGAGTAGCAGATACTGGCACACAGACCTAGAGCGCCCTCTTGCGGCAGTCAGTGTGAAAATACCGAACATGTGAAATTATACATTTTAATATACAAGTCGCACCTGAGTATAAGTCCCAGGACCACCCAAACCATGAAAAAAGTGCGACTTAAAGTGCAACAAAAAATAGGGTATAATATTGAACATGTAATAAAGATTCATTTAGTGCAGATGATGAGAGCTGTACATGATCAGATTAGGGCCCCCTGAAAGTTACATCTGGCTCTGCTTCCCACAGTTTCTATCTGGTCTTATGTCGTTCTTGCCGCGCCCTCCTTCCCCAGCCCTGTCCTACTCTCACACAGTATCACTGTGGACTTACCCTGCGTCTTCAGATGGAGCCTCCTTAAATCCAGGCCCCTGGTCTTTAGAGAGGTCACTCTGCATGGACTCACAGCTCAGACCAGGACCAGAGGCTTCTGAGTCCCTATAGTGAAACAGAGGGTCTATTCAGGGCACGTCACAGTGGAGCAGAGACACAAGAATTCAACAAACCTTTTAAAGTTGATGAGCCAAGGTTTGGACCTGTCACTCTTCAGAGACTCACAGCTGGGACCAGGACCAGGTTTACTTCTGGTTTTAGATCCAGGTTTGTCCAGATTCCTCCTGAAAAAAACCCCAAAAGAATCAAAACTAAACTGCTGCAGAAGAGGCTGTGGTGCTGGGTTTGTCCTGACTGTAAAAGTAAAGATGAAGAAGTGAAAAAGGAAGTATAGTTCAAAACCTTTAAATAGTCCATAATAATCTTGGTGCCTTTTGATTGACAGGTCTACAGCCAATCCTCTGTCAGTAAAAACATGTGGTTTGGAGCAAAGTTAAGACTGTGGAGGATTAAATTTGGGTGTTTTTGTGTAAAATGGCACAAATTAAATGTCTGTCTCATTTGTGTTCATAAATTAATTCATATTTGATATCATCCAGCCCAAGAAGTCTTTGGTGTTTCACAAGAACTCAACAAACCTTTTAAAGTAGAAGAGCCAAGGTTTGGACCTGTCACTCTTCAGAGACTGACAACTGGGACCAGGACCAGGTTTACTTCTGGTTTTAGATCCAGGTTTGTCCAGTTTCCTCCTGAAAAAAACAACAACAAAAGAATCAAAACTAAACTGTGGTGCTGGGTTTGTCCTGACTGTAAAAGTAAATATATTTGATATCATCCAGCCCAAACAGAAGCTGTCTTTGGTGTTTCTTTTAATATTCTGTTAAACACTTCACAACACTTTTAATTTGAACCAAAACTCAAGTCAAAAGTGCAGTGAAGGGCCCAGTGTCTCACAGCGGCCCACGTCCCAAACTGAAGAGAAGAGACAAACCTTTCAGAGTCAGTGCCACAGTCTTTAGAGCGATCAGTCTCCAGACACACAGAGCTCAGACCAGGAGCCCGACCAGAATCAGGACTGGACTGGTCCATCTTCTCCTGGAACCCACCAGAGCAGAGGGACTGCTGTGATATGACTTTGTAACACAATCTTGTCTTCAGTTAACTTCTTATTTTCTTTTTAGACAAAGCTGTAATGTCATCTGACTAAAATACAATAACAAGTTAGCTGTATATGAATTGTAAGGAAACACATTTCACACTATGCCCTTTTCCTTAAATTTGGCAATAAACTATAACAGAGCTAAACATTTAGTTCATTGTAATCCACACTGATCTAAAATGGCTCAGTCTAATGGAAGACTGACTGATGAAATTGTGACTTCCTGTGACTTAAACGTCATTTAACTGGATTTAACTTGTCTTAACCTACGTGTAGCGCCATGTTGGTTTGTGTCTGATTATAAAGAGTCAATAATGCATCGTGTAAACTTGTAAATAAAAGATGAACGATATTAAACATCACTAATCACAATGTTACACAAAAATAAATTCGATGAAAATAAACAAAAACAGTGCAGGAAGAAACGGGACTGAGCAGGAAGCAGTTTCAATACCTTGTCCTGAACAGTCCTATTGGGTCCAATTAAACTAAACTTATCTGGACGAGCCGGAGACTTGGTTTGGACTTGGTTTGGTTCTGGAAATGATCCCGTTGAGCCTGGGTTTAGCTTTAAATCAGATACGAGCTAAGCCTTGAGCTTCTGGAATAACTGTGGCGTAGCATTTGAAGGACTTTTCACTTTCACTTTAGGTCTGGCACTGACACACCCAAAGCCTTTATGTGTCCTCTGGTGACCCCTGGTGGCTGGACTTGATAAAAGCCTCTTTCGGTTGTGTAGCTGCCGTCAGAGGCAACTCATACATTTAAGGTCATGTTTTGTAATATCCCGATTAAAACACAGTAAATACATTAAAGTATTAAAAAAGGGCAATAAGTAGTCATAAATAAGTCACGTTTACAGTAAATTAATTTCATTTATTTTTGGTTATAACACAGGACATTTTCTGTTGTTCCATTGTGTAAATACTTTTCTGTCAGTGTGCATGGAAGGATACGTGACTTTGTATTAATGTGTAATTAAGTGTCTAGTGAATGTGTACTATATTTATTTGTTTTATATTATGTGTGTTGACATCATATTATATATGAAAAACCATAAAAGGGTTCATTTAAGTTAACCCGAGGGGAGTAACAGGTTGAATCTCACAATGATTGAATGTTGAGTACTGCTAACTTCTAACTTTAGTTCTTACCACTAGACGAAGAAGTACAAGAATGTTGTTTGTGTGAATTATTCCACATGTCTCTGTGGAACAATAATAAAAGATTGTGAGAAACAAGAGCAGCTTTAATGCTCTTAACTTTTACTACAAAAACTACTTGGACTGCGGTTACTTGGATACAAAAGACACTGATTCATGATTTAAGGTGGGATCAGGTGGGTCATTAACCTGGGCACAAACAGGAAACAGAGCAGTGTAAACACAACTGTGGTTACCCATGACAACGACATTTTAACTGCCCCTGTACCCCCGATGCCCCTCTCAGATGCGATTATTCCAGTCTTACACCTGGGACTAAACTCAGAACTAAACCTGGACCAGACCATGACTAAACCAGGACTAGAACAGGACTGAACCAAGTCTACATATTACCAAACCAGGAATAAAGGGTCCATATTACTTTATTTTCCAATCTAGGCTATGTTACAATGTTGTTACCTCATCAAAAACATGTCTGGAGTTGTGTTTTGATTCATTCACACATGTTTGAGTGATCCTGGTTTATTAGTCTGTCTACATCTCTAAAGCTCAAAATGCTCTGTTCCACCTTGTGATGTCATGAAGCTGTAGTTTTCAAGTTAACAGATAATTTTTACTGTTAGGTCAGTAGAGATTAATGCCCGGGCTGAAATCATCCAAATGATTCTAGTTTAAAAAACATAGATGAGAAAATAGTGATATGAGACCTTTAAGGTTCTTGAAAGGTGATAAATAAAGTCACTGTTCTTCACTATTACTACTGAAGTGTGGATAAAATACACATATATAATATTTTGAACTGTACATCTTTATTTTGTATAAAAGCATGCTCCTGTTTATCCCAGTGCACCTGTGGGAGAGGGGTTGCTGAAGACTCCATTTCGGGCGTAAAATGTGCTTTTGACGACTGACGATCGAGCTCGCGTGGGAGTTTTGTAATCCAGAGTGAAGTCTCCTGGAGAAACAAAACAAAACAGAACAGAGTGAGAGAGAGAAGGAAAATGAGAAGCAAGTGAATTGTTCAGGAAATCAAATAAGATAAACCTTTATTTCAACCTGGAGAGACTCAGACAGACACAAAGAGAAAGTATTAGAAGTTTTATTGAATTGAATTGAGAGGATGAAAAGAGTTAAAGGTTGTATGGAGGATTTTATTTGTTTCAAATTGTCAGTGAAAGCATTATAGAGATGCACAGCCTTGTAATTATGATGACCAAAAAAAAAAAAAAGAATGAAAATCCATCAACTGTGGACGTGGTGGGGCCAGATAAACATTAGGCTACCTCGTTATCTATTGGCTGTCAGGTTGTCAATCAAACTCCCTACGTTTCTAGTGTAACTGACTTACCAGCACACAGGGATTACGTGGTTTACGTTCGCCTCTCACACATTCCACAGACGCAAGACACTGTTTACTCAACCAATGCAGTGGTTGAGTCTTAGCCTTAGCGGCTTTTTCCAACTGTAGCTTCCTCGCAGTTTGCACAAAGTTTGTTGCGATGGCAGACGAGAATCCACTACCAGTTAGCCGCAAAAGAAAGTCCGGTTTTGAGGTCGCTGAAAGAAGAAGAGAAGGGGAAAGGAGCGAAGCTAAACTAAGGTGATTCTTGGAGATTCCTTCCAGCGATGGTGTGCACTGAAGCAGAGGGTCTAAAGACTGACACCTTGGTCGCTAAATGACTTCTGGACAGGAAACTTCTGCTTATCAATTGAAAACGTACAGTATAGTTACAGCAGGAACAGCGATTCTGAACACACACCGGCTGTAAACAAGCAGCGTAAGCGTAAGGAGGCAGCGGGAGGAGGCGTTTCTACTTAGGGAGCTGTGGAGGAGGAGGTGTTTCTACTTAGGGAGCTGTGGAGGAGAGGAGGTGTTTCTACTTAGGGAGCTGTGGAGGAGAGGAGGTGGTTTCACACATGCACAACATTTGAAAAAGGACAAACAGTCGCTGGATTTCTCATTCCTTGGAAAATCCTCTATACAACCTTGAAGGGCACGATGAGAAGATGGATGACAGTATGGCATTAAACCTTTCTATCTTCATGGAGATCAAACTAGACCAAGTTACAGGTCAGATCTGTGGAGAGGCAACCCCCCTCACAGTCAGAATTCCTGTTTTTCTACGTATTTTTGAGCTATAAAACCACCTGTAATTGAATAAATGTAAGGTTGTCATAATGTCATACTGTGGAACATTCTAGGCAGAGCAATGACATCTGCATAGAAACAAGCAGGTGACGGACTCTCCAACTAAAAAGTTACATATTGCACCTTTAAGACTGATTGAACAAATCAAATGGACTACAGCAGAGCGGCTCTAAATGTCAGAAATTGGGACGAGAAGGACTCCGGCTTTTTCTATGAAATTAAAGGTACACTATGTAACTTTTATGGTGGAGGGTCCACCACCTGCTTGTCTCCATGAAGATGGTATTGCTTTTTTAAATTCTTTCACAGTATGATATTAAACTTTTCTATCACTATGGAGACAAGCAAATCACACTCGGCCAAGGGGAATTTTAAAAAAACAAAAGAAAAAGTACCACAAGATCTAAACCTGGTCTAAAGCAGGACTAATCCAGGCCTAAAATGGCGCTAACATGGCTGGCTAAACTATGTGTAAAGCACAGACTGTAAAATTTGATCCAGTCTATGACGTAAACTACACTTTTAACAAAGCAACTACCAAACGAAGGTGAATCTTTTACTCTAAATTAAAAGTGCACTGTGTAACTTGTCTGATGGAGGGTCCATCACCTGCTTGTCTCCATGGAGATGTGCCTAGAATGTTCCACAGTATGGCCATAAACCAATTAATCCCCATGGAGATTTGCAAGCCAAATGACAGGTTAGATTTGGGAAGATGTTTTTTAAGATATTTTTGAGCAATAAATAACACCTGTAGTTGAATAAATACAAGATAGATTAGTTTAATGCCATACTGTGGACAATTTAAACCAAAGCATTAACATCTTCATGGAGACAAACAAGTTGTGTACCAATTCCAGAAAAGTTACACAGTGCACCTTTAAGCAAATATTAGAACTGTCTCTGTTTCTCGTAGCACCAGCATTTCTATCTGTTTAGTAGTATGTAAAATTGAACTGAACTTGTTATTGATCGCCACATTACTGTCTCCTCTTGAGCTGTGTGTGTGTCCAAATAGTTTCACTTCTCTATCTGTATCAGTTCTGTAAAACGCCGTCTTTATTTCAGGAGACAACACAAGAACTGGGAGGAATGGTGAGATCATTTCATTTTTAATATGCACTGAGCCTTTTTATTGTTGTGTTTTAATGTCTTTTTCTGTAAATGATTTAGAACGCCGTCTCCTTGTTTTTGTTTTGCCTGAAATGTTCCACAGCACGGCTTTATACTTATCGCTACAGCTCAGTAAGTTAGCCAGGTCAGATCTGTGGAGAGGCAACCCTGCTCACAGTCAGAATGCAAGTTTTTCATTGTATTTTTGAGCTATAAAAACACCTGTATGGATAACTGCCAGACAGACGAGTTGAACCTTCCTATATCAGAGAGCATAAAAAACGCACTTTTAGCACTTCGAGACAAAAAAACTGATATTATTTTTTGATAATACCCATATTGTCATTCATATTGAACACTCCAGGCAAAGTAACATGTCCATGAAAGAAGCAGGTGGCGATTGTTTCCAGAAAAGTTACATAGTGCACCTTTAAATTGAACTGAAACATACCCTACTCTCAACCAGTCTGTCAGTCCAAAATCTGATGATGCTAAATCTGAACCGAAATATCCTTCTGAGAAAATTCTTCTTATTTTGGCATGTGTTTATTATCTGCACTAATTAAAATTATATATATATATCACATATTTAAAACGCAAATGAAGAGAAACTGTAATAAAAACTACTTTTTTCTCCTCCCTGTGAAGGCCCCCTGCTGGCTGATGAGTGGAGCTGCACTGCTGTTGTTGATTTTCTCTCTGTCTGGTTTGAGCCCGGTCCAGAGCCAGTCCTCGTGTGATCGACCCGGGACACATGGAGTCCCCGGAACTCATGGACCCTATGGCAAAGATGGACCTAAGGGAGAAAAGGGAGAGCCAGGTGCAGGCATCACCACCTTCTCCTCTGCATCTCTTCTCTTCATTGGTCTTCCACTAGGCCTTCCAACCTTCACTATCCTCTGTTGTCCTAACAATCTTTCTGCTGACTTGTTTTGGGCTATTTTTAACTTATATTGATGTAGTTTAAGTTTAAGTACGGCACCTACTCCATAAGTTAAGGTTAATGTACACTTACAGACAGGAAATATGTCCTCTATATTTGACCCATCCTTCAATGACCTATCTTCAGTTCACGAGCTTGGTTTGGTCAGATTTAAGACTAGCTGGGGCATTTTAGTAGTAGTAGTAGTATTAGTATTAGTAGTAGTGGTAGTAGTTTTTGTAGTTTTCCTTTGTTTGGAATCCCATCGTACCACAACAAGCAACATATTTATTGCTGCTTTCACATAAAAAAGGACAGGGACTAAACCCAGAACTAAATCTGGACTAGACCCTGAATAAACCAGGACTAGAACAGGACCAAACCAAGTCTACATCAAGACTGACCAGGTTCAAAGACCAGAAGTGTGAATTAAGCCATAATTTTTCTGACTTTATTAATACTTTGCAGTGACTGGGGGGTTTCTACATGTATCTACAGTAGTATGTTCAACAGTTACCATGGTAACGCAATGCACACTACAAAAAAAATCAAGAAAAAATACTAAATGGATTTAAACAACACATTTTCAGGAACCTGTGATCAATAAGAGCGTTCATTGTTCTGTTCAGGTGTTTTTTCAACAAAATGGCACCTGGGACATTTCTTGTATAAAACTGCTGGAACAGGGGATACAGGGCTCAAAACTGGACGCTTGGTCTCCCTACCTAAGTCACCTCGCCAGACTGTGTTAAAATAAAGCTCAAATTAAAGTCTAACAAACCTCAGGCAGAGCAGTGCTTGCAGTTAGCATCACACCAATAGAGAATGTTGATGACATCAGCTGCAAAGTATCAATACACAGGTTTACATAAGCCTCATACATTATTACATTCTAGAAACAGCCATAACACTCCACCTCACCTGTCTCATGTTCTTCACTGCAGGGGAGTCACTCGGTTCAACCCAGGGCCTCAAAGGGGACCCAGGACCGCGGGGCCCCACAGGACGCCCGGGGCCCAAGGGGGACCCAGGTCTGACCGGGCCCCTTGGTTACCGCGGGCGACGAGGAGAGAAGGGCCGGCCTTTCAACCCCTACACCCAAAGAGTTCTATTCTCCCTGAAACGAGAGCTGGGCGTCTTCCCCGATAACGACCAGCCCATGGTGTTCAACAGGTAGGCCCTTAGAGCGGAGCAGTAGAGCATAAATGAGCCTTCAGTGGGCTAGTTAAGACCTGGTTTAGTCCTGGTTTAGTGCTAGACACAACAGTACAAAAGGTTTTAAAGATAGCGACTCGTGTTTAGTTTTATCTGCTCGTGAATATAGTTTTCTTGTGTTGCAGGCCCATCCTCTCAGACCCGGCTCCTCAGGGCGTCTCTCTCACAAACAGCTCGTTCGTCTGTCAAACTCCAGGAGTTTACTTCTTCAGCTTCCACATCTCCGTCAAAAGCAGAGTGAGCTCCAGCTGTTCTGTGTTCCACAACCGAAACAGCATTAAAGGGCCTGTATTGATCTGATCTGTTATAATGTTGTTTCCTCATCACAAACACACCTCGAGTTGTGTTTTCTTTCATGTTTAACACACAAACACTGCATATGTAGGCTGAGTTCTTCCCTCAAACTGAAAACACTCTGTTCCACCTTGTGATGTCATGTGAAAATACACAGTGCTCCACTGTGTTTTTACTGTAAATCCCACACATCTTCAATAGAATCATTTGGATGATTTGAACTACAGGTAAAATGTAGCCTAAAACTACTACTACATGACATCACAAGGTGGAACAGAGCATTTTGAGCTTTGGAGATGTAGACAGACTAATAATAAAGGATTACTCAAGCATGTGTGAATGAAACAAAACACAACTCCAGTATGTTTTTGATGCGGTAACAGCCTTATAACATGGCTTAAAGCTCAGTCAGTTTTGTGTAATACGAGGCCTTTAAATATTATGAGCTTTTAACCTTTTAAAATGCAAATAATCAACTCAGAGTTGTGTCATTCACACAAGTATATAGGTGCTGTACCCCCATTTTTAGTAAAGTTTCTATTTGTATGAGTGAGGTTTTAGCACACAATATAAATCCTGTTTTTATGACTTTGTTATATTTCTAGAGCAAACATGAAGAGCATGTCCCAGGTGAATGCATCGTCTGCACAGACACAGAGGTGCAGTGAGGTTGGACAGTTATGGTAGAATCCACAGGTGACCTGCTGCACTGGAGCTGAGTTTGACATGTGCATATGCAGCACACACATCTGACTCACTCCACTTACTCCCAACCATAGACTCTCTATAGAAATATATCATAGATTTCTGCTGTATACAGTCTATACTCCCAACCGTGGATGTATGAGAAGAATGGACGTGCTGTTCTCCTAAAGCGTAGGCTACTGTATTAGATTAAACCTAAACTTGATTACAAAATAAATATCTCACACCCATCACATTAATGAAGGATGCTGTGGGTGGCTCCTATGGACGCTCAGGTCAAACTTAATGTCCATCCAAACTTTTCTCATAAAAACAGAAACTTTCATTCAAGTGAATGCAGTAAGCTGCCATATGGGGAAATCCTATCTACTATAAAAAGAATATTGTGTGCAGCCTGCAGCCCCATTTCCAAGTCCTGGTCACGTATTATCACAGTTACATGTTTGGTGTAATTACAGTCGTTTAAATTCATGGGTTAATCGTTATTGCTAAAGCTTTGATTGGCTGTTCCTCCACAGGTCTGTCTGAAGTTACTGAAGGACTCTGATGTCCACATGACGCTGTGCGATAACTGGGATGGTTACCTGGTGACCTCTGGCTCTGCAGTGCTCCCCCTACAGGCCGGAGACAGAGTTTCTCTACAGACCACTCGATTCAACCAGATGGTGACGACTTCAGGAAGCAGCCACACGTTTAATGGCTTTCTCATCTACAAAACATGAAATACACAGCGTTTACACACATGCTTTTGTTTTGCTTTCTTTGAGTTGTCCAATCTTTCTTCAAATCACTCAACATATTCATACTTTGCAGCTAATGTCATCAACATTCCCTGGGGGTGTGAAGCTAACTGAAGGCACTGCTCTGTCTGAAGCTCAGTTACTCAAGTTCGACTTAATCTGATCTTTCTCAATCTGACCATAAAGAGCTCATATAGCAGGAAATACAACAGGTGAGGTCATTTGTGCTGTTATTTTAATAGATCCATGCTGCCCCCCAAAAAGTAGTAGTAGTAGTAGCCTGAAATATGTCTACCACATCTTTTGAATGAAATAAAATATGTTACAAACATGTCCTCGTTGTCTTACTGTGTCCTCTGTTCAGAGACTTAGGCTACATATAGGCAGTGCTGGAAGGTAATGAAATACAATGCTTAAGTACAATTTTTAGGTATCTGTACTTTACTTAAGTACATTTTACAGTGGATACTTCTTACTTTTATTTCACTACATTTGAGATCATGTATTTGTACTTTCTACTTCACTACATTTGAGAGCTGGACTGAAAAATAAATAAAGTATTTTTCTTTATGGTTTGAGACCTGTTGAAAAAGCTGAGACTTATTTTTAGCACATTTCATTTGAGTTAACGTCCCAAAAAATACACAAAAACACAAAAAATAGGTAGAAAATTAAGAAATCAATCAATCAGTTCCTTAAAATCTGCTAAATTCTTTTTTAAAATCACAACTTTTCATCCTTTAATTGTTCTAAAAGTCTCTGCAAAATACTTTTACTTTTTACTCTTAAAGAACATTTTTAAACAAGTACTTCAATAAAAAAAAGTGGATATTTTTACTTTTACTTCACTACATTTAAGAGAAGATGTCAGTACTTTCTACTTCACTACATTTTTTAACTGGACTGAAAAGTAGAAGTCTTTTTTTTTATTATAGTTTGAGACCTGCTAAAAAGACTAAGGAGTTTATTTTGATCAAGTTCATAATTTGAGCAAACAAAAATATACAAATAAAAACAGCTAGGAAAAAACAACTGACAAAATTCTGTACAAATCTTGATCAAAATCACTACATTTGAAGCTTTATTAGATTTCAAATACTTGTACTTTTTACTCTTGAAGCACATTTTAAACAGGTACTTGAATATTTTTAATTAAGTCGATTTTTTCATGTGTTTTACTTTTACTTGAGTATTTTTTTTTTTTTTGCTCTGGTATCTGTACTTTTACTTAAGTAACAAAATCAAGCACTTCTTCCACCACTGTACAGCAACCACAATATTAACAGATAAATAAAATAGATGTGATCAGAATGATACAGTTTGTTAATTCAAGGTTTAATTTAATTTTAATTTAAGGTTTAGGTCAGAAAAATGCCTTCCTTGTGCATAAATTGTTCCTGCATTTTTGATGGAATGTTCAGTGTAAGGAGGGAATCCTTCAGATCTCCCAACTACTTCCTCGTTTTTGTACTTTTCGTAACATTTTTTTTTTATTTTTCCCCCAACAAACTGCCACTTGACCGATGTAAAACTGTGATAAATATTTAGCACATGTACTATCCCACCAAACCAGGTAATAATTAAAGGTGTATTGTGTAACTTTTCTTGGTGGAGGGTCTTTCTATCTTCATGTAGACCAGAACCAGACTAAGTTAGAGGTCAGATCTGTGGAGAGGCGACCCCGCTCACAGTCAGAATGTCTGTTTTTCTAGGTATTTTTGAGCTATAAAACCCGCTGTAATTGAATGAATGTAGAGCAGAGCTGTTTAATGTCATACTGTGGAACATTCCAGGCAGAGCAATGGCAAATCCATAGAAACAAGCAGGTGACGGACCCCAACTAAAAAAATTACATAGTGCACCTTTAAAACAACATGAAAACCTGTCACATGTACTTTAGGCGAATTCTACCGTTAGATGCCGTTTTACTTTGTGAGCAGGTATTTGTACTTTCTACTCCACTATGTTTCTGAACACAACTAAAATTTACTTTACCAAAACCCTAAAGAAAAAGTACTTTTCCATGGTTTTATTTTTATTAGTTTTATTAGTCAGTGAAAATGAAAAGTATTAGTTGATTGCTTCTGGTGTCCGTAACACACAAACCTTTGTCAAGATCACATCATTTGACACTTCAGTTGTTCTGAAAATCTTTGTGAATTCCTTTCACATTTTTAATCTGGCACATCAGAACATTTCCTTAAGTAGTTTATTTATGTTTTGTATTGGCTCCTGTAGACCTTTCTGTACTTTTACTGAATCTGAATCAAAGTTACATTGGGGACCTTTACATGACACACTGGTCCAGAAAATGTCAAATTAAAGGATTTATTAAGATCACAGTAGAATGGCACCAAATATAATGACAAGACTCCTACAACTTTTTGAAGGTATTGTGAAAAAATCATTTCACCTTTATGCTCACCAAGATGACATTTGTACATTGTGCACATCTGAGAAATGCACATGCAGATAGTTTTACACTGAAGGGAGTTGACAGTTGAACAACTCCAGTTTACGATCCACGACTTTCATCTTCCTGTTCATCACATGTTGTGGACCATTCCAAAGATACAATATTTGAATGATTAATTGCTATGGCAAGGGACAACAGCAACCTGTGTAAAATCATCCAACAAATATAAAATAAAAAGACTATTTTTGGTTAAACATTTATGGGTACCTGACGTCTGATGTTTTATTTCATTATTTTACATACAGCAGTCAGACCACAGGACATCAAAAATGTGCCAAGTTTTTCAGAAAAGTCGAATTATATAAAAATAAGAAATTAATCTTATGACCTTTAACCTCAGAGCTCTTTCTGGTGCATAAGTTTGATAGATAGATATTTATTTATCCCAAAGGAAATTCATTTTTCGGCAGCAACAATGGAACATAAATGAAAATAAATAAATGAAATCTTTTTCAGGTTTTGGTGTAACGTTTAGGCAGAGAGTTTAAGTAAACAATGTAGAATTATCATTATGCATTTATAATGGTTAAGATTCAGTCACACCGCAGGACATTTTTAGTTTTTCTTTTGATACGTACGGAAAAAGTAAAAGACAACTTAACTCTAAAAGTACATGTCATTTATAGAAGACATTTTTGTGCACTGTTGAATGTAATCCTTGATGTCTTTGAGTATTCAGTGAGTTGTGCAAATTGTCCTTTATAATCTAAGAGAAATAATGACCCACAGTCTTCTGGTCTGAGGGAGGTCAGATGTTTCTGGAGCCTTGATGACAATTTCTATTTAATAACATGTACCTTCAATATTTTAAGGAGGTGATTAAAGCAAACTGCAGCGTCTGTGATTGGTTAAATCTACCTGTCACTCACTCAGAGCCTTACAGAGGCTGACCAATAGGAGGAGTGGGAGGGGTCTGTGTTTGAACATAGAGCTGCATTTAACAGAACAACGCTGAATATCTCCAAACAGCAGATTGTCACAGGGATCAGATCATGAGTTAAGTTTGATTTGCATATCGTCCCACTTCACCAGAGACACAGAGGAACCAGGAGCCTCCAGACCAAAGCCAACAAACAGAGGCTCTGAGAAGGTGCAGCTGGAGGTGTGGCGATGGAACAGGAAAACATCATCATCATCATCAGTAGCAGAATAGAAGGACAGAGCTCCAGCCTCAGAGTCCAGGAAAACGCCTACTCTATGTGACATGGGGTAACCGTATGTTTTCCGTTTACAATGATAAACAGAGCTTATTTCTCCATTGCTCCTCAGACTCCAGGACTGATCATTGTCTCCAAACCTACAGTCCTCTGCGTCTCCTCTCCGTCTGATTCCTCTGTAACTCACTGCTATATCAACATACCCTCTCCACTTCACCTCCCAGTAACAGCGCCCAGTCAGACCAGTGGAGCTCAGGACCTGGGCACAGGAGCTGAACCTGTCCTGGTGAGAGGGATACAGCTGGAGCTCCTCCACTCTGGTCACTGTCCTTTTGTCCGCAGACAGCTCCAGTGTGTCGTTGGCAGTGTTTGGATCCAGAGAGACCTCACAGAAATCTGTAAACACACAAATATAATGACATCACTTATTTCATTATTATTATTACAAAACTTATAATACAAATAATACAGTAGTAAACAGAACACAACTAAATATATGTTACAAGCAAAGTTAATAACTCAGGCATTTGTTTTTAGGCAAAGTAGGAAATAGGCATTTTATCATCTACTTTGTAAATGTACAATGTACTTTTTTAAGTGTGACAGGTGCAAATTAAAGGAGAAAAAGGAAAAAAGAAGTGCATTAAATGTGCCACAATAACTGTAAAATACAAATAAATGTCGGAAAATTACAAAGATGGTCTTGATTTGGTCTGGATGAGTCATGGTCTTGTCTCAGTCTCGATCTCGACCTTTAAAAGTCTCGGTCTCGGGACCCTGTGGTCTCTGTGGTCTTGGTCTCGATTAGTGTGGTCTTAACACTGGGTAGTTGAGTAGCTACAGAAATACAGGAGGTCTCTTCATCACAACACTGGGATTTCAGACACTCCACTCCTCAAACTGTGCTCGATCATTTGGGACTGTACTCAATGTGGCGTTAACACACAGAACCAGTGTTAGGGCAAAGGGAAGGGAGCTGTTTGGAAAAGCCCAGGTGAAAAACAGCTGAGTTTAACTCATGACATTATTTCCTGTTCCTTAAACCACACTCTGGTTCTGGATCTGACTTCCTGTTTACTCACACTTCCTGGGACCTGGGACCATCCAGCGCTCTCCAGCAGGATCCAGCCTGAAACACACAGAGGTCACTCTCACACATGAAGTAGAGTTTTCTAGACCAGAGCAGGTCCCAGAGCGGTTTGAGAGAGCAACAGAAACACAACTATACGACTAACATGACACAAATGAGGTCACATAACAACAGTAACTAGACACAGTGCAGTGACAGTGCAGAGTGACAAAGAGCCAGAGTTTGGATTTGAACCAGAAACCCTGTGGTGTATCCACTACACTACGGCTTACACAGGAGATAATGGACTGTTGGACCAAAAGGTTAAACTGGGCTCAGCTGTGAAAAACACCAGGCAACAACCTCAACAAGAGCAGGCTCTGAGCAGGCTCTGAACCCCAGTCTTCAGTGTTCAAGACCAAAGCCTGACCCATTAAACCATCAGAGCTCAGACAGGACTTACCTTTGACATCAAAATGATCCACTAGGCACAGTTTGGTGACACCTGCTGGTTAATAAATAGATCTGCTCATACATTCAGTTGTAAGTTGTGTTTGTTTACTGTGCAGATATTTCATGTTGCTGTTGATAGTGACAAATTCATGTGGTCTCACATGTGTAACATTGTTTTGTTGATTTTAGTTTTTGTACAACCACAGAACAGTGACAGTTCAAAGTTCTGGACTCTGGGTTATCAGGCAGTGGACAGTTCCTCACAACAGTTTTTAAAAACTGTGTGGAGCCTTAGCTGGTGGGAGTCATTACAGTTTATGTAACAGTAAAGCAATGGGAGGTCCATTCTACAGGTGTTGTTTGGGAGACACTGTTTTAAACAGTGAGACTCCAGGGGGCAGTGTGGAGCTCACCTGAGGGAGTCCAGGGGGCAGTGGTCCAGTAGAGCGGTCAGGAGCTCTGCTGAGGGTCCTGGATGGTTGTAGCTCAGGTCTAACTCTCTCAGATGGGAGTGGGCGGAGCTCAGAGCTGAGGCCAGAGCAGCCCCGCCCCTCTCAGAGACCAGACATCCAGACAACCTGTAGACACACAAGGACACATTCTTAAGACACACACTGGACGCTCGATCCCGTGCCACGATTGGAGTTTGTTGAATCGAGACGCGTCTGAAAACACATGTTTCACAACATGTCTCTGCTTTGTGAGCAACAAAAGGAGGTGTAAACTGTGAGCTGAGGCTCAGAGCTGCAGCAGAGGCAGGGACAGCCCCAGTGTACAACTCAGCAGAACACCGGCTCCTCTCTGCTTCTGTGCTCCGTGCGGGGAAACTCTCGTCTCTCACTAAACTCACTGCAACCTTCTCAAACAAGCCCCTTTCCTCTGCTCTCACAGCCTCACGCTGCCGCCCATTTCAAGATCAGGTGGTACATGTTTGCTCCACATAACCAAAATTTGAATTTTCAATAACAGTGTTTTTTTCAAAAGTATTCTTTAAGATCGATATTTCTGGTACTTACATCCAAAATATTGGAGCACAAGGTAATTTAGTATATTTCTCATTGATTGCTAAAATGGGGTACCTTACGTCGTAGTGTCCGTAGACAATAGGACCAGGTGTTCTCGAACACTTAAACTGCTCATTTTGTGGTTGGTTGTTCACTTAAAAAAAAAATGTAATACTGAAACACAGTTTAGAGTTAATTTCCATAAAATGTGTTATTTTCCCCCAGGATCTGTTGCTTTTGGAGCAACTAACTAAGGTACAAACGTAACCAGACCAAATCGCAATCATGTTTTTCTGTAGCCAAGGAGGGTAATATTAAATTTGAGAAATTATTGCTTTATCGCAACTCTCCTCACTTCTAATATTCAGATTTCTTGAAAAAATGTGGTAAAATTATCTATTAAGTTAAAAAAATATAAATTTTATGACTCATTGTCTACGGACACTACCAAATGGTCATATGTTCCTTCTGTATCCAGCATTAAACAACTAAAAGAATCTCATATAAACCTTTTACAGAATTAGTCTACCAACAAAAAAAAAGATAAATGAAATTCACAAACTGACTAGTGAGTATTTGATGGCATCGTCTATGGACACTACAAAAATTATCAGACAAACAAAATAACAATTTTAGTGTTTTGTTTTGGCCAAAGATATAATATCAATATTAACTTCTATGTCATAGTTGAAATGCCATGCACTTTTTCTTCATATTTCATGCATTATGCGAGTTTCTAAAAGGATAACTTGTAAAAGAGGCACATTTTTATCTGTAATAAAGCATGATTAAGAAAATTAGGCATGAGAGTGGTATTTTGATCTTAGATCCATTTCAGGAATGTGGTTCACTTAGTCATCCACGATTCTGAAAAAAAATGTTAGCAAAACATTCTTACATGATTACTATCAGTTTATTTGATATAAAATCATTTATATTTTGTCAAAAAAATATAAATGATATTGTTCTATGGTTGACACAAAACTCACGGAAATACTGATATAGAAAATCAACAAAAAAAAGCTGCCTATTCGGTCACACAAGAGATATCTCCAAGTGTTTTTTCTGGACATTTGCAGTAAGAAATGTTCAAATTAAATGAACACTTAACAAACCTCGACAAGAGCTTGATATTTTTGTAGAGTGACACATGTATATAATTTAATGATTGTACACCTGATCTTGAGGTTGGGGTGTGTCTCTCATTTTATAAGTAATCTGCAGATAAAACGCTCATTTACAACACAGCAAGAGTTGTGTTAAAGTCTTTTTAAGAGCCGTGACGCGTGGGTTTGACGTGCGTCAAATGACACACTGTGGCGTGCCGCACTCTGGTGTCACTGGCCTTTAAACTCCATTATTTAACTGTGTTTATGATGTAGTGTGGGTTTGTTGAGACAAAATGAACAGATCCTTATGTTATACTTATTTAATATGAATGTGCACTAAAAGATGAAAAGGGACCTTGGCTGAGCTGCAGAGGAGCCGTCAGACAGTGTAGAGGAGTGAGTAAAGAGGAGGAGCTTTCATAAAGAACCCACACAACACATGGCATGAGGAGCGTCTCACCTGAGGACCTCCAGTCTGCAGGGGGCGCTCTTCAGTGCAGAACACAGCTGTTCCACTCCTGAGTCCTGGAGGTCGTTGTTACTGAGGTCCAGATGTGTCAGATGGGAGGAGCTGAGGACTGAGGCCAGAGCACCACAGCATCGATGGGACAGACGACAGCGGGACGGACTGAGGAGAGAACATGATACAGGCACAGACTCTGACAATGTTTCTTATTTTTATAAATAAATACAACATTTGCATTCTGACACCACCCCCTGAGCACAACTCCAGTGAAGGTGCCATAATCCTTGAATGAAGCACCGTGGTGTCAGGCTTCATGCAGCGGACAGCCGCACATCATCAGCAGGAGCGGGGAGAGCTCGTGAGAGAGCAGGGCTGCTGATGATTGGCTAAGAAGTTGGGTGGGCGGAGTCTCTGCTCACGTTATTTTGTTGTTTCTTTCCCGCACATTTCAGCTAAATGAGACAAACTCAAAGACAAAGCGACAATGGCAACGACGAGCCAGGGACATTCAAAGGCAGCGTTTTCAAACTGGAAATACTGACACTTTTTCTCCCTCATTGAAATAAAGGGCAAGAATGTGTATGTTAAGTGTACTCTGTGCCCTGGGGAAAAAATTCTGTCCGCGTCTGCCTCAAGTAACTCGAATCTAATGAAGCGCCTCACATCATCACATGCTAACACACCTCTCACTGCTGTTAACCCATCCCCGAGCCCCGGTGCAGTTAGCGGGAGCCACTGCATTAAAGCAAGCCAAACTCGATTATTGTGCAAAAATACAGACAATTTCACTACTTAATATTTGGTTTTCCCTTTGTTTATTTCTATTCAAGTTTATATTTGTGTGACTTAGATATACACTTAAATGCAAAGTTTGTGATTATTTATATTTTCAGTATTTACATTTTATTTTTATTTTTTTATTTCTAAGCTATGGCCAGTTGCAATCTGTTCTGTTTGAATAAATACATGCTGAAATATACTGGTTTTATTCTTAATTCAGTTACTATAAACTTCTTTGACGCAATAGTACATAAAATGAAAAATAACTGGATAATTACTTTGATAAGGAATTAATTACTTTTACAGCATAGTAATTGAGTTACTTTATGGGGAAGTAATTTGTAACGGTAACTAATCACTTTTTAAAGTACAATGCCCAACACTGCCTATGAGTATCGACTTATTCAACAAAAATATAGCGTTTTAAGTCAAAATACCAAAATTGAAATTATTCCAAATCGTCACTGTTACCAAGGTAAAGAAGAGATTTCATTTTATTCCACTCAAAGAACAGGAAGAGGGCTCCAAATTACTGATTAAACAATTTCTCAACATTTCCATTTGTTTTTAGTTTACAAAACCACAGAATGATCCAAAGAGTATTTTGTTGCATTAAGGACTCTGACTTAACAGATCTCACTCAGTTTTCTTGTCCTTTTTACTTTGAAATACTTTCGCTTTACTGAGTAGAAATTATGCTGTTTATGCTTCAAGTGTTTTTCCATGTAAGAAAGATCTTTTTTGTCGACTGTTATGTCCTGTTTTTAGTCAAGATAATCTGCAGAAAAAACTAAATAACAATGAAATAAAGAGTAATTCATGAAAACTAAATCTTAATAGTGTAATGTCTTTGTGTATTCTAAATTTGATTTAAAATTCAAATAATGTGGTTGTACGATTCAGCAGCTCTGGTGAGAAGCAGTGCTGTCTATGGTCTGATCTGGAGCTGTTCTGAGTCTCACCTGAGGACCTCCAGTCTGCAGGGGGCGCTCTTCAGTCTAGAACACAGATGCTTCACTACTGAGTCCTGGAGGTCGTTGTTACTGAGGTCCAGATGTGTCAGACTGGAGGAGCTGAGGACTGAGTCCACAGCATCAAAGTTGAAATAGGCCAGGCCACAGCCGGACAGACTGAGGAGAGAGAGGAATATTAGACACTAGAATCATGATGATCTGTATTAATAAAGTCTAGACTCACATGACTTTGGTGGAGGCTTTAATTAAAGGCAAAAGACTAAAGAAAGCATCTACAAAAGGTTCATATTTTCTGATGTCAAACTCCTCCAGCTCTGAGTCTGAGGACAGTAAGAGGAAGGCCACAGCCGACCACTGAGCAGGAGACATGTGTTCATCAGAGACACGTCCTTCTCTCATGTAGCGCTGCACCTGCTCCAACAGACTGTGGTCGTTCAGTTCGTTCAGACAGTGGAACAGGTTCACACGACTCTCTGCTGAACGAACAGAAGAGTTCAGCCTCCGTTTGATGTACTTTACTGTGTCCTCATTGGTCCGTGAGCTACTTCCTGTCTGACTCTGCAGACCAAGTAACAGGCTCTGATTGGTCGGCAGAGACAGACCTAAGAGGAAGCGCAAAAACAGGTCCAAGTGTCCATTTGGACTCTCTAAGGCTGCGTCCACAGCAGACTCATAGAAGTGGAACTCTGGACTCTGTTCCTCAGACATGGACTCAGGACTCTGTGTGGGTTGTGGTGGTGACAGCAGGTTGACTTCACAGTTGTAGAAGGTCAGATGGACGTGAAGAGCAGCCAGAAACTCCTGCACACTCAGATGGATGAAGCAATAGACTTTGTCCAGGTACAGGCCTGGCTCCTCTCTAAAGACCTGTGTGAACACTCCGGAGTGCACTGAGGCTGCTGCAGCCTCCAGCCCACACTCCTCCAGGTCTGAATCATAGAAGATCAGGTTTCCTTTCTGCAGCTGCTCAAAGGCCAGTTTTCCCAGAGACTGCACCATCTCCCTGGTCTCTGGAGTCCAGGGAGGGTCTGTCTCAGAGCGCCCGTCGTACTTGAGGTTCTTGATTTTGGCCTGGACCACCAGGAAGTGGATGTACATCTGGGTCAGAGTCTGGGGCAGCTGCTCTTTGACTCCTGTCTTCATCACATGGTCCAGGACTTTGGAGATGAGCCAGCAGAAGACTGGGAGGTGGCACATTATGTACAGGCTGCGTGATTTTTGGATGTGGGAGATGACGTCTGTGGCCTGCTGTTCGTCTCTGAACCGCTTCCTGAAGTACTGCTCCTTCTGTGGGTCTGTGAATCCTTGCACCTCTGTCACCATGGAGATGCACTCAGCCGGGATCTGACTGGCCGCCGCTGGGCGTGTGGTTATCCAGAGGCGAGCGGAGGGAAGCAGACTCCCCCTGATGAGGTTCACCAGCAGCACGTCCAAAGATACGCACTCTGTGGTCTCAGTCAGGACCTGGGTTTGTCTGAAGTCCAGAGGAAGTCTGCACTCGTCCAGACCGTCAAAGATGAAGAGCACCTGGAGCTGTTCAAAGCTGCAGAGTCTTTTGGTTTCACTGAAGAAGTGGTGCAGCAGTCCCACCAGGCTGAACTGTCTCTCTCTGAGCACATTGAGCTCTCTGAAAGTGAACAGGAACAGCAGCTCCACGTCCTGGTTGGTCCGGCCTTCAGCCCAGTCCAGACTGAACTTCTGAGTCAAAACTGTTTTCCCCACACCGGACACGCCCTTCGTCAGCACGAGTCTGATTGGTCTGTCTGTAAAGTCCTCTCTGATTGGTCCCCGTTTGTGGGTGGGGCCTTTAAAGATGTCCTCACATGTGATGGCGGTCTCTGGAGCGGCTGGTCTCCTGGATCTGGTCTGGATGTGTCTGACCTCATGTTCCTGGTTGACCTCTGTTGCCCCTCCCTCAGTGATGTAGAGCTCTGTGTAGATCTGGTTCAGGGGGGCGGAGCTTCCTGGTTGAGCCACGCCCTCAGACACACATCCGAGCCTCTGCTGCAGACGCCTCTTCAATTTATCTCCACAAACTCCAGACAAACGCTCTGTGTAAAGACAAACAGGAAGAACACGGTGAACAAGACTCATCTATGGTCAGTCCCGGCTCTGGTCCAGAGTCCAGGTTTACAGCCACACACTGTTCTCTCTCTAGACCAGAAAGACTTCATGTGCTGAGCACACAGAGGCACATCCAGGGGAGGTTAAGGGAAAAGAAATCAGTTTAAAAAGGTCAGAATTTAGATTTTGTATTGATACATTTAATACAATTAATTTAAGATAAAAACTGTCAGAAAAAAACTTGAGAATCAGGCTCCAAGTTTCTAACAAAATCAGGTCATACACTCAGGAGAAGACTTTCGAGTATTACAACACTCGGCTTTTAATTTAAGCTTTTAACTCACCTCATAGTTAGATTATTTATATTCAGGGTTTTCTGTTTGATTTATAATTACATTATACTCAAATACACACAATTTTTTTTTTACATACACTCTATTTCTGCTACATAATTTCTGGTGTATTTCTTATCTTATATTAAGCAGTATTTTTAGTATGTGAGTCGCGTGTCCCATGGTCAGCAGATAATCAGGACCATGGGTCAGTCTAATGTGGTCATATGGCTGGGCTCTGGGACGAGGGCAGAGCCTGTGAAAAACACTTTGTTCAGACTGAGCTCTTACTGCTCAACAGACGCTTGGCCACCTCCTCCTGTTTCATCCTCTTCAGGAAGTCCAGTGCGATGGTCAGGACGGCCTCTCTGCTGCTCTGCTCCTCCTCCTCACTCTCTAAGCATTCTGGGTAATCTGAGGCCAGGACCCTGTGGAACCTCTTCAGCTGCTCTTTGACAAAGCTCAGGACCTGCTCCTCCAGCCTCTGCAACACAAACTCAGTCAGACCAAAAGAACTCACAGAGACAGTGTTTGTGGACAGACCGTGAAGACGTGGAGCAGCGGGTCTACTCCGAGGCTCTCCGGGCTCCACTCCGCTCTGGGGACAGAGTTACACCTTTGAGTGGTACATGATTGAAAAGGAAATTATAACTCATGACATTCTTAATCTCCTAATTAATCTCAGTCTTCTCTTTGTCGTTGCAAACAGACTAGATTGTCTACCCACCAGAGCCGAATAATCCGATATGCAAACTACGAAGTTGGGCATTTATTCGTTCATTCATATCATGTAGTTATGACAAAACGGGGCCCTGCTTTGCCTTTGTGTAAACATCACTTTCAGATTGGTTCAATGGGTTTGAACAATCCAGAGTGGCCTATGCCGTGCCTCGACTCCTCCCTCGCTCATAAACACATCTCAGCGACCACACGAGGACAGAATGATGGAAGTTTACCACGTGTGTGTCTTTTGTCTTTGCCTCATGTCAAGAATTCAACCACTTTGACTACAGCAGGTGCAGTGAGTCACTTACTATTGTGAATAACAGAAGCTTTGTGTTTGCTGGGTGCATTTTAGTGGATAAGTAATGAGTTTTGTGCTAATGTAGGTTATGTGTGCATATTATATGCATATTCATATGCTAATTAGTCACACACTTATTTGAAGTTTTCTTGCATTTATTGAACATAAATATTGTGATAATGAAGTGAAACTTTATCACCTTATGATAAAAAGAAGGTGAGCCTATAATATTTCAAATGCACCAGCCAAAAATGCATAATTGTTATAGAATTGTAAATATATGTTATCAAAGTGTACTGAGCTATATGTGCTTATGTGTGCAAAAGAAGTGACTACGTGACTGAGAATTTAACAATTGTGTAAACAGAAAATGGGAACCAAGATTAGCGTGGGTGCGGGGAATCAAAAGGTCACGGCTTCCTGATCATGTGCTATGTCTGAAAGTCTTCCCTTATGTCTGAAACTGTGAAATAAAAGTTGAAGCAAGTGGGGGTTCGTCGAGACTCTGGTGAACAAGAACAGCGGCTGTTTCTTGTCGGAGAATTCTCCCTTGTTGCAAGTAAAAATCTCACTTGTCTGATCTGTGTCCTTTAATCACTGTAAATCTGTGGCAGTAGGTGATTTGGGTTTCTCCGGAGCGCAGCGCTCCGCCTTGACAATAATGAAGAAGAAAAAAACATATAAGTCACACTGCACTATAAGTCATATTTTTTGGACACAGACATTTCATCTTGAATGGCAAGTTATAGTAATAACAATAGAATAGAGAAGAGCAGGCTGAATTAGGTGTGGAACATTTGAACAGTTATTCAACTTAACATATATACTTAACAGTTAAACAACTTAACAAGTTTACCAAACTTTCGATCTCACTCCAAATCACTAAATCCATTGAATTCTTAGTGTCACTTCTGAGCAACTCTGCCAACTCTAGCTAGGGCTTTGACTCCGAACTTCGTTATTCGAATATAATTTGAATATTTAAAAAAATTGAGATATTCGAACGACGCCCTTAATATTCGAACCTGTTCGAAAAGTTTAACATGAACATCTCCAACGCGATAGAAGCACAGAACAGACTCACCATAGGCAGAACATCCCTCAGTCACAGAAAGAACACGCATATTCCACTGAGTCCTGCCCTTAAGGAGCAGCTGTTTTTTCAGCTCTTCTAGTTTATGCAAATGAGCCATGTGGTTTTAAGTTTCGCTTCTGTATAACGTAAACAAATGTGCGCAAAGCTGCATTAAACACATTATTATTTGAGTCCTCCTTGTAGGAAATAAAAATCCAAACTTAAATTATCCACCCGCAGCGAAACAAAAATACGTCTGCTTCTGTGTCCATCATCATTTTATCGCGTGTACCGCGTGTACCAGTCTCATCAGCCGTGAAAGCAAATGAATCTGCCCACGGAGCATTAAGCGTTCTGTTTTCTTCAGAAACTTTTCTTTTCTTGGATTTATCATCATTGGGCCGAAAATAAGTCCGGTAAGTCCGGGCTGCCAGTGTGTGCGGGTGGCGCACATCTGCGGCTTTGACGCATGTTTTGAGCGACAAAAATATTAAAAACGTTTTATTTAAATGTTACAAGAGTACCATTATCTACAATTTTAGATTCACATTTAAAAACGAACAAACTAAAATAAAAATACAATGTAATTAAATACTCATTATTTTCCAAAGTCACAGGGAGCCACGACAGAACGATGAAAGAGCCACATGCGGCTCTGGAGCCGCGGGTTGCGGGCCGCGGGTTAATATTAGAATATATTCGAATATTAATATTAATAAACAAACGAACTTCGAATATGATTTTTGGCAAAAGTCAAAGCCCTAACTCTAGCTAAATCCAGCTTTTAGCCCGCGATTATCTTTTTTTGTTTTCTTCATTTTTGTTCGAGTATCCTCCACTTTTCACCAGTCCCTCACAAGTTTCTCGCTCACTCCAAACTTTCTTCCCGCTGCTCGATTACTGTTTTCGGCTGCATATTTCACTACTTGCAGCTTGTAATCTGCAGAATATGATTAACAGTTTATCGCCGTGTGATAAAATAAGTTCTGATGCTAAATGAACATTAGTGAGTGGGATACGTCTTAATAACCCGTATGCGTTAAATGCAGGTGAGGCGTAAATGATGAGAAGAAACGTCTCAAACTTCAGTAGCCGGACATCCACTCATACCTGATCGATACATTTAGCACCGCCCCTGAGAGAACCTGAATTCTGCAGAAATCCTACGAGACACTGACATGATCCCAGACAGGACCATGAGACAGGAGACATGCGCAGTAGAGCGTGAAGTGACAGTGGTATAGAAGTAATAAGAGTAGCAGATACTGGCACACAGACCTAGAGCGCCCTCTTGCGGCAGTCAGTGTGAAATTATACTTGTACTCAAGTCGCACCTGAGTATAAGTCCCAGGACCACCCAAACCATGAAAAAAGTGCGACTTAAAGTGCAACAAAAAATAGGGTATAATATTGAACATGTAATAAAGATTCATTTAGTGCAGATGATGAGAGCTGTACATGATCAGATTAGGGCCCCCTGAAAGTTACATCTGGCTCTGCTTCCCACAGTTTCTATCTGGTCTTATGTCGTTCTTGCCGCGCCCTCCTTCCCCAGCCCTGTCCTACTCTCACACAGTATCACTGTGGACTTACCCTGCGTCTTCAGATGGAGCCTCCTTAAATCCAGGCCCCTGGTCTTTAGAGCGGTCACTCTGCATGGACTCACAGCTCAGACCAGGACCAGAGGCTTCTGAGTCCCTATAGTGAAACAGAGGGTCTATTCAGGACACGTCACAGTGGAGCAGAGACACAAGAACTCAACAAACCTTTTAAAGTTGACGACCAAATGTTTGGACCCGTCACTCTTCAGAGACTCACAGCTGGGACCAGGACCAGGTTTACTTCTGGTTTTAGATCCAGGTTTGTCCAGTTTCCTCCTGAAAAAAACCCCAAAAGAATCAAAACTAAACTGCTGCAGAAGAGGCTGTGGTGCTGGGTTTGTCCTGACTGTAAAAGTAAAGATGAAGAAGTGAAAATGGAAGTATAGTTCAAAACCTTTAAATAGTCCATAATAATCTTGGTGCCTTTTGATTGACAGGTCTACAGCCAATCCTCTGTCAGTAAAAACATGTGGTTTGGAGCAAAGTTCAGACTGTGGAGGATTAAATTTGAGTGTTTTTGTGTAAAATGGCACAAATTAAATGTCTGTCTCATTTGTGTTCATAAATTAATTCATATTTGATATCATCCAGCCCAAGAAGTCTTTGGTGTTTCACAAGAACTCAACAAACCTTTTAAAGTAGATGAGCCAAGGTTTGGACCTGTCACTCTTCAGAGACTCACAGCTGGGACCAGGACCAGGTTTACTTCTGGTTTTAGATCCAGGTTTGTCCAGTTTCCTCCTGAAAAAAACAAAAGAATCAAAACTAAACTGTGGTGCTGGGTTTGTCCTGACTGTAAAAGTAAATATATTTGATATCATCCAGCCCAAACAGAAGCTGTCTTTGGTGTTTCTTTTAATATTCTGTTAAACACTTCACAACACTTTTAATCTGAACCAAAACTCAAGTCAAAAGTGCAGTGAAGGGCCCAGTGTCTCACAGCGGCCCACGTCCCAAACTGAAGAGAAGAGACAAACCTTTCAGAGTCAGTGCCACAGTCTTTAGAGCGATCAGTCTCCAGACACACAGAGCTCAGACCAGGAGCCCGACCAGAATCAGGACTGGACTGGTCCATCTTCTCCTGGAACCCACCAGAGCAGAGGGACTGCTGTGATATGACTTTGTAACACAATCTTGTCTTCAGTTAACTTCTTATTTTCTTTTTAGACAAAGCTGTAATGTCATCTGACTAAAATACAATAACAAGTTAGCTGTATATGAATTGTACGGAAACAAATTTCACACTATGCCCTTTTCCTTAAATTTGGCAGTAAACTATAACAGAGCTAAACATTTAGTTCATTGTAATCCACACTGATCTAAAATGGCTCAGTCTAATGGAAGACTGACTGATGAAATTGTGACTTCCTGTGACGGGTAGGGTCCACTAGTCCGAGGGTCCACTAGTCCGAGGGTCCACTAGTCCGAGTTTTAAAGGTGTTTAAAGGGGATAGATCAAGGTAAGTAGACACTAAAAACAGATTGATACCCTGGTGGACTAAATTCAGATTGTGGATTCATAAACACAGATTCATGGCCACGGAGTCAATGCCAAGAATAACTAGAAGGGCACTAGAAGGGCACTCGAAGAGCGCAGGTCCCATGAAAGCCACGTAATGTGACAGGAGTACAGTCCCTGACAAAAGTCTTGTCGCTTATCCATTTTGTAGAAACAAAAGCTTATAACCTGACTTTAAATTAATCGATTGGTTTTAGAAATGTCTCATATGAAAGCTAAAACCCTCCCAAATTATGCTCAATATACTAAAATAAATTTGCTTCACTGAAGAAAGATTGATCATTTAATGAACACAGAAAGGTCAGATTTTGGCAAGACAAAAGTCTTGTCGCCTACAGAAAATTGAACAAATAATTTACTTCAAATACAAAAATATGTTGCATAACGTCAGTGAATTAAGTAGTGGTGCTGTGAGATCCATATTTAATATCTTGTATGACTTCCATGAGCTTGAAGGACTGCATCCATGCGGTTCGACAATGACTCATACAATTTGTTGATGAAGTCATCAGGAATAGCAAAGAAAGCAGTCTTACATGCCTCCCAGAGTTCATCAAGATTCTTTGGTTTTGCCTTCCATGCTTCCTCTTTCATTCTACCCCAGACATGCTCAATGATGTTCATGTCTGGTGACTGGGCTGGCCAGTCCTGGAGCACCTTGATCTTCTTCGCCTTGAGGAACTTTGATGTAGAGATAGAAGTATGCGATGGAGCAGCATCCTGCTGCAAAATTTGACCCCTTTTATGGTTGGGAATGTAAGAGGTAGCTAATACTTCTTGATATTTTAGGCTATTGATATTGCCTTCCACCCTGCAAATGTCTCGCACACCCCCATACTGGATGTAACCCCAGACCATGATTTTTCCGCCACCAAACTTAACTGTTTTCTGGGTGAATCTTGGATCCATGCGGGCTCCAGTAGTTCTCCTGCAATATTTGCGGCAGCTGTGATGTAATTCAACCGAGGATTCATCTGAGAAATCCACCTTCTGCCACTTTTTCAGTGTCCATCCTTTTAGCAGGCTGTGGGCCTTGGCAAATGCCACACGGTTTTTTAATTGCCTTTTGTTTAGTGCTGGTTTCTGTGCACTGATTCGACCATGGAGGCCATTTCGAGACAGAATTCTACAAACTGTTCTGGTTGACACAGGGACTTGAGGTGACCAGGCCTGGTGGAGCTCTGCTGCAGTGGAAAAGGGGCTGGCCTTGGATTTTCGAATCAACAAACGGTCCTCCCGAGCAGTTGTCTTGCGGGGTCTGCCGGACCTGGGCTTGTCAAAAACATCTCCAGTCTTTTCAGATCTTTTTCTTATTCTTTGTACTTGACGCTGAGACACATTGAAGGTGTCAGCCACCTCAGCAGTGGATCTGGTCTTCAGCCTCTTGATAATTAACGCTTTGGTCTCAGGGTGGATCTTAGGCATGTTGTCAGAGGTCAAGTTGCAGTTGATGTGAAGGTCTGGTGTGCTGGGGTTCTTTTTATACACACCCACTAATTGATTGATCAGTAACTGATCACAGGTGAGGCTGTAATCTAGGATTGGGTGCATCATATGACAAGGCGACAAGACTTTTGTCTTGCCAAAATCTGACCTTTCTGTGTTCATTAAATGATCAATCTTTCTTCAGTGAAGCAAATTTATTTTAGTATATTGAGCATAATTTGGGAGGGTTTTAGCTTTCATATGAGACATTTCTAAAACCAATCGATTAATTTAAAGTCAGGTTATAAGCTTTTGTTTCTACAAAATGGATAAGCGACAAGACTTTTGTCAGGGACTGTATACTGAGGCCAATAAATCCCTGTTCAAATAAGACCAAGACGTCAAAACAACTCTTGGTACGTTTCATAACATCTATTACTCTCGAAATATACAGCCAAAAGCTCGGACTAGTGGGTAGTACCGCCTGTGACTTAAACGTTATTTAACTGGATTTAACTTGTCTTAACCTACGTGTAGCGCCATGTTGGTTTGTGTCTGATTATAAAGAGTCAATAATGCATCGTGTAAACTTGTAAATAAAAGATGAACGATATTAAACATCACTAATCACAATGTTACACAAAAATAAATTCGATGAAAATAAACAAAAACAGTGTAGGAAGAAACGGGACTGAGCAGGAAGCAGTTTCAATACCTTGTCCTGAACAGTCCTATTGGGTCCAGTTAAACTAAACTTATCTGGACGAGCCGGAGACTTGGGTTGGACTTGGTTTGGTTCTGGAAATGATCCCGTTGAGCCTGGGTTTAGCTTTAAATCAGGTACGAGCTAAGCCTTGAGCTTCTGGAATAACTGTGGCGTAGCATTTGAAGGACTTTTCACTTTCGATTTCGGTCTGACACTAGCCGTGTCTCATTTCAGGGTCTGCATCCTCCGAGGCCAGGTGCCTCCAAGGCCGTGAAGGCTGCAGCCTTCGAACCAGCCTCCGTGGACAGCATTTCTGTTGGCGAAATGGGACAGGTCCAGCCCACGGAGCTGCTCCCGTCGCCCAGCAACCAAGACACGCTACTAACGCTAATGCTAACGCTAATGCTAACAACACGCACCACGCAGATTACGCACACGGATCAATAACAAAGATTACGCGTGGGTAATTGAACTATCGGATTTTGAGACCAAGTTATTCTAATAATTCTCATCCAAATCTTGAGGCTGAAATTAAAACGTATGTTTAACTTTTGCAAAACAAAACTGTTATATTTCTGGGATAGATCTGAAATAGGCTAAATTACCTTAAAGTTTCAAATACAGTGATGAGATATTCATTATTAAATATTATTATCATTATTAAATATTTCTATATTGACCAAGGATTACATTTATACAGGGAATGCATTTAAATCAGTTTATAAAGAAAGACATCTCTCCTTTGAGAAAAGATGGTTTATTAAACATTCAAAGGGACTTCTGGAAATACTTTATCTTGATGTGAAAAGTCAAACATTGAACCCATTACACACACACAATGCAATAATAGGTGAGTAAAAACAGCTGTATGCCAGTGAACTCTCAAATTCTGTTCCCTTTTTGCTGAAGCAGGTGACAGTCCAAAATGAACAAATTATCTTTGTAAAATATGATCATGTGGATTACCACTGCTTAACTGCAGTACAATAGTACATTCTTATAGTACATGTAATTAATTACTGTCAAAAGAGACATCAAATAAGTGGCACATTTTACCATGATTCAAATGTCAGTATAGACTGAAAAACATTCAAATAAACATATGAGCAAATTATATGTTTTCAGTTTTGTCTCACACTTGTTAAGTTCATATAAGGCCACATTTATCATGGGACACTTCCTCAGTGATTAAGCTGTTTAGGTGCTCCTCTGCTAAGATGCAAAGAAACTACCATTTGACTATTTTACTTCAGCAGGAAATTAGAAGTTAAACCTAAACATCACTATTAGGACACATTAGGGACAGCAGCAGCACGTGCAGGAGGGAGGCCTGATGCAACCAGAGACCCCACAGGTCTTCTACAGTCAGCATGGACAGTGGAGACATGACCCAGTGCACTTGGACCACTCAGTGTGATGTGTCCCTTGTCTTCTGGAGGAGGAAGAGCAGAATGGGCCTTATGTCTGATTGATCAAAGTCCTGTCCTGCAGAGTGAAAACCTGTAATGACACACACATTAAGAGAACTACAAAACTATTAGAGGAAAATGATGTTCACAGTGTATATACATTCAGATCCAAAGGCCGTTTATATAAATCGAAACATCTTAATTAATAGAGGAATCCCACACATATTTTCACAATTTAGATTTCAATATGAGCATGATTCATTTGCAGCCCTTATTATTGCAGGCTGAACTTCTCCAGTATTGTCCTGAGTCAAACAGAACATAAACATTCACATTTACATAATAATAAATACAGTACATTTATAATTATATTATATATAATATGAAATCTGTTACAGATCTCCTAGTGTTACTGCAAACATTTGTTCAGTAACCGTGCAGCACACGCTGTCCTTTCATTTATGTAGTTAATTATGTCTTTTTAATTACAGTTTTCAAGATGCTTTTGTAAGGGAGATATAATGGATAATAACACTTAATAAGTCCAGCTTATTTGTGAACAACTGTCTACTGACAAATAGGTAGGTTTAGTTCTCCATTGTGATATTACTACATTACTACACATGATAGTACTACATTGTGTAGTATACTTTTCAGATCACCAGCTTCCCGGCCATCATTTAGTAATCACAGAAGTACAGGCTGTGGAGAACATAAATAAATGGGGAAACCCAGGTTAATTCACAACTACTCACATATGTACAAATGAAAAAGGTTTTCAAATGGCAGTAATGCCAGCGCTGATATAGTTTTCATGGCTGATGTTATATTATCTATCAGGAGTATATAGCACTGTTTTAATACTTACCTCCAAGCCATGTTCACGGAGAATTTAGCCCCGGTGAAGAGGTGGTCGTTCTCCCGCCTCAGCTCAGTTAGTCGGGTGGTCTGCGCCTTGTTCCCCGAAGACAAGAATATTCTTACATACTGGAGAATATCCAACATTACAACAGCTAAGCTAATAAACAAGTGTAAGGGATAACGCTACTAACCGCTAATACAACAATATCCGTAAACTAAGCCATAACAACTACCTTCATACATATGTTTAATTTAACATCTTAAGTTCAACTTAAGTGAACTTGTTTATGAACAGTTTCATGTAGCGAGTCACTTAGAATTAATTGTAGGCGAGGTAAACCAATACTTACATTTAAAAGTAAAATTGCAGCTGGTAGGGGACGCAGCCGCGGACTCCATTTTTTACCGTAGAAGAAGTAGCGTGCGGTGCATGCTGGGGAATATAAGGCCGCGAAGGATACATTTTCACGGCCTTCGTTCACGGCCTGATCTCCATGGAAACGAGGCCGGTTTTCAGGCTGCATCCTCGGAGGCTGCATGAAATGGGACAGGCCTTGTCGCGCCGGAAGTGGCGTATGCGGCCTGAAAACCAGCCTCGGAGGATGTAGACCCTGAAATGAGACACGGCTACTGACACACCCAAAGCCTTTATGTGTCCTCTGGTGACCCCTGGTGGCTGGACTTGATAAAAGCCTCTTTCGGTTGTGTAGCTGCCGTCAGAGGCAACTCATACATTTAAGGTCATGTTTTGTAATATCCCGATTAAAACACAGTAAATACATTAAAGTATTAAAAAAGGGCAATAAGTAGTCATAAATAAGTCACGTTTACAGTAAATTAATTTCATTTATTTTTGGTTATAACACAGGACATTTTCTGTTGTTCCATTGTGTAAATACTTTTCTGTCAGTGTGCATGGAAGGCTACGTGACTTTGTATTAATGTGTAATTAAGTGTCTAGTGAATGTGTACTATATGTATTTGTTTTATATTATGTGTGTTGACATCATATTATATTTGAAAAACCATAAAAGGGTTCATTTAAGTTAACCCGAGGGGAGTAACAGGTTGAATCTCACAATGATTGAATGTTGAGTACTGCTAACTTCTAACTTTAGTTCTTACCACTAGACGAAGAAGTACAAGAATGTTGTTTGTGTGAATTATTCCAAATGTCTCTGTGGAACAATAATAAAAGATTGTGAGAAACAAGAGCAGCTTTAATGCTCTTAACTTTTACTACAAAAACTACTTGGACTGCGGTTACTTGGACACAAAAGACACTGATTCATGATTTAAGGTGGGATCAGGTGGGTCATTAACCTGGGCACAAACAGGAAACAGAGCAGTGTAAACACAACTGTGGTTACCCATGACAACGACATTTTAACTGCCCCTGTACCCCCGATGCCCCTCTCAG
Organism: Taenioides sp. WSHXM2023; assembly: GCA_029959045.1. NCBI lineage: Eukaryota > Metazoa > Chordata > Actinopteri > Gobiiformes > Gobiidae > Taenioides > Taenioides sp. WSHXM2023. The sequence continues at coordinate 26,933,732 of CM057100.1, forward strand.
ATGCGATTATTCCAGTCTTACACCTGGGACTAAACTCAGAACTAAACCTGGACCAGACCATGACTAAACCAGGACTAGAACAGGACTGAACCAAGTCTACATATTACCAAACCAGGAATAAAGGGTCCATATTACTTTATTTTCCAATCTAGGCTATGTTACAATGTTGTTACCTCATCAAAAACATGTCTGGAGTTGTGTTTTGATTCATTCACACATGTTTGAGTGATCCTGGTTTATTAGTCTGTCTACATCTCTAAAGCTCAAAATGCTCTGTTCCACCTTGTGATGTCATGAAGTGGGAGTTTTCAAGTTAACAGATAATTTTTACTGTTAGGTCAGTAGAGATTAATGCCCGGGCTGAAATCATCCAAATGATTCTAGTTTAAAAACACAGTGGAGCACATCCTGTATCAGCACATGAAAATCACAATGTGGAACAGAGTGTTTTCAGTTTGAGAAAAGAACTCAGGCTAAATATGCAGGGTTTGTGTATTAAACATGTGTGAATAAAACAAAACACAACGTCTGTTTGTGATGAGGAAACTACATTATAGCATAGACGAGAAAATAGTGTGATATGAGCCCTTTAAGGTTCTTGAAAGGTGGTAAATAAAGTCACTGTTCTTCACTATTACTACTGAAGTTTGGATAAAATACACATATATAATATTTTGAACTGTACATCTTTATTTTGTATAAAAGCATGCTCCTGTTTATCCCAGTGCATCTGTGGGAGAGGGGTTGCTGAAGACTCCATTTCGGGCGTAAAATGTGCTTTTGACGACTGACGATCGAGCTCGCGTGGGAGTTTTGTAATCCAGCGTGAAGTCTCCTGGAGAAACAAAACAAAACAGAACAGAGCGAGAGAGAGAGAAGGAAAATGAGAAGCAAGTGAATTGTTCCGGAAATCAAATAAGATAAACCTTTATTTCAACCTGGAGAGACTCAGACAGACACAAAGAGAAAGTATTAGAAGTTTTATTGAATTGAATTGAGAGGATGAGAAGAGTTAAAGGTTGTATGGAGGATTTTATTTGTTTCAAATTGTCAGTGAAAGCATTATAGAGATGCAGCAGCCTTGTAATTATGATGACCAAAAAAAAAAAAGAATGAAAATCCATCAACTGTGGACGTGGTGGGGCCAGATAAACATTAGGCTACCTCGTTATCTATTGGCTGTCAGGTTGCCAATCAAACTCCCTACGTTTCTAGTGTAACTGACTTACCGGCGCACAGGGATTACGTGGTTTACGTTCGCCTCTCACACATTCCACAGACGCAAGACACTGTTTACTCGACCAACGCAGAGGTTGAGTCTTAGCCTTAGCGGCTTTTTCCAGCTGTAGCTTCCTCGCAGTTTGCACAAAGTTTGTTGTGATGGCAGACAAGAATCCACTACACACAGAGCTCAGACCAGGAGCCCGACCAGAATCAGGACTGGACTGGTCCATCTTCTCCTGGAACCCACCAGAGCAGAGGGACTGCTGTGATATGACTTTGTAACACAATCTTGTCTTCAGTTAACTTCTTATTTTCTTTTTAGACAAAGCTGTAATGTCATCTGACTAAAATACAATAACAAGTTAGCTGTATATGAATTGTACGGAAACAAATTTCACACTATGCCCTTTTCCTTAAATTTGGCAGTAAACTATAACAGAGCTAAACATTTAGTTCATTGTAATCCACACTGATCTAAAATGGCTCAGTCTAATGGAAGACTGACTGATGAAATTGTGACTTCCTGTGACGGGTAGGGTCCACTAGTCCGAGGGTCCACTAGTCCGAGGGTCCACTAGTCCGAGTTTTAAAGGTGTTTAAAGGGGATAGATCAAGGTAAGTAGACACTAAAAACAGATTGATACCCTGGTGGACTAAATTCAGATTGTGGATTCATAAACACAGATTCATGGCCACGGAGTCAATGCCAAGAATAACTAGAAGGGCACTAGAAGGGCACTCGAAGAGCGCAGGTCCCATGAAAGCCACGTAATGTGACAGGAGTACAGTCCCTGACAAAAGTCTTGTCGCTTATCCATTTTGTAGAAACAAAAGCTTATAACCTGACTTTAAATTAATCGATTGGTTTTAGAAATGTCTCATATGAAAGCTAAAACCCTCCCAAATTATGCTCAATATACTAAAATAAATTTGCTTCACTGAAGAAAGATTGATCATTTAATGAACACAGAAAGGTCAGATTTTGGCAAGACAAAAGTCTTGTCGCCTACAGAAAATTGAACAAATAATTTACTTCAAATACAAAAATATGTTGCATAACGTCAGTGAATTAAGTAGTGGTGCTGTGAGATCCATATTTAATATCTTGTATGACTTCCATGAGCTTGAAGGACTGCATCCATGCGGTTCGACAATGACTCATACAATTTGTTGATGAAGTCATCAGGAATAGCAAAGAAAGCAGTCTTACATGCCTCCCAGAGTTCATCAAGATTCTTTGGTTTTGCCTTCCATGCTTCCTCTTTCATTCTACCCCAGACATGCTCAATGATGTTCATGTCTGGTGACTGGGCTGGCCAGTCCTGGAGCACCTTGATCTTCTTCGCCTTGAGGAACTTTGATGTAGAGATAGAAGTATGCGATGGAGCAGCATCCTGCTGCAAAATTTGACCCCTTTTATGGTTGGGAATGTAAGAGGTAGCTAATACTTCTTGATATTTTAGGCTATTGATATTGCCTTCCACCCTGCAAATGTCTCGCACACCCCCATACTGGATGTAACCCCAGACCATGATTTTTCCGCCACCAAACTTAACTGTTTTCTGGGTGAATCTTGGATCCATGCGGGCTCCAGTAGTTCTCCTGCAATATTTGCGGCAGCTGTGATGTAATTCAACCGAGGATTCATCTGAGAAATCCACCTTCTGCCACTTTTTCAGTGTCCATCCTTTTAGCAGGCTGTGGGCCTTGGCAAATGCCACACGGTTTTTTAATTGCCTTTTGTTTAGTGCTGGTTTCTGTGCACTGATTCGACCATGGAGGCCATTTCGAGACAGAATTCTACAAACTGTTCTGGTTGACACAGGGACTTGAGGTGACCAGGCCTGGTGGAGCTCTGCTGCAGTGGAAAAGGGGCTGGCCTTGGATTTTCGAATCAACAAACGGTCCTCCCGAGCAGTTGTCTTGCGGGGTCTGCCGGACCTGGGCTTGTCAAAAACATCTCCAGTCTTTTCAGATCTTTTTCTTATTCTTTGTACTTGACGCTGAGACACATTGAAGGTGTCAGCCACCTCAGCAGTGGATCTGGTCTTCAGCCTCTTGATAATTAACGCTTTGGTCTCAGGGTGGATCTTAGGCATGTTGTCAGAGGTCAAGTTGCAGTTGATGTGAAGGTCTGGTGTGCTGGGGTTCTTTTTATACACACCCACTAATTGATTGATCAGTAACTGATCACAGGTGAGGCTGTAATCTAGGATTGGGTGCATCATATGACAAGGCGACAAGACTTTTGTCTTGCCAAAATCTGACCTTTCTGTGTTCATTAAATGATCAATCTTTCTTCAGTGAAGCAAATTTATTTTAGTATATTGAGCATAATTTGGGAGGGTTTTAGCTTTCATATGAGACATTTCTAAAACCAATCGATTAATTTAAAGTCAGGTTATAAGCTTTTGTTTCTACAAAATGGATAAGCGACAAGACTTTTGTCAGGGACTGTATACTGAGGCCAATAAATCCCTGTTCAAATAAGACCAAGACGTCAAAACAACTCTTGGTACGTTTCATAACATCTATTACTCTCGAAATATACAGCCAAAAGCTCGGACTAGTGGGTAGTACCGCCTGTGACTTAAACGTTATTTAACTGGATTTAACTTGTCTTAACCTACGTGTAGCGCCATGTTGGTTTGTGTCTGATTATAAAGAGTCAATAATGCATCGTGTAAACTTGTAAATAAAAGATGAACGATATTAAACATCACTAATCACAATGTTACACAAAAATAAATTCGATGAAAATAAACAAAAACAGTGTAGGAAGAAACGGGACTGAGCAGGAAGCAGTTTCAATACCTTGTCCTGAACAGTCCTATTGGGTCCAGTTAAACTAAACTTATCTGGACGAGCCGGAGACTTGGGTTGGACTTGGTTTGGTTCTGGAAATGATCCCGTTGAGCCTGGGTTTAGCTTTAAATCAGGTACGAGCTAAGCCTTGAGCTTCTGGAATAACTGTGGCGTAGCATTTGAAGGACTTTTCACTTTCGATTTCGGTCTGACACTAGCCGTGTCTCATTTCAGGGTCTGCATCCTCCGAGGCCAGGTGCCTCCAAGGCCGTGAAGGCTGCAGCCTTCGAACCAGCCTCCGTGGACAGCATTTCTGTTGGCGAAATGGGACAGGTCCAGCCCACGGAGCTGCTCCCGTCGCCCAGCAACCAAGACACGCTACTAACGCTAATGCTAACGCTAATGCTAACAACACGCACCACGCAGATTACGCACACGGATCAATAACAAAGATTACGCGTGGGTAATTGAACTATCGGATTTTGAGACCAAGTTATTCTAATAATTCTCATCCAAATCTTGAGGCTGAAATTAAAACGTATGTTTAACTTTTGCAAAACAAAACTGTTATATTTCTGGGATAGATCTGAAATAGGCTAAATTACCTTAAAGTTTCAAATACAGTGATGAGATATTCATTATTAAATATTATTATCATTATTAAATATTTCTATATTGACCAAGGATTACATTTATACAGGGAATGCATTTAAATCAGTTTATAAAGAAAGACATCTCTCCTTTGAGAAAAGATGGTTTATTAAACATTCAAAGGGACTTCTGGAAATACTTTATCTTGATGTGAAAAGTCAAACATTGAACCCATTACACACACACAATGCAATAATAGGTGAGTAAAAACAGCTGTATGCCAGTGAACTCTCAAATTCTGTTCCCTTTTTGCTGAAGCAGGTGACAGTCCAAAATGAACAAATTATCTTTGTAAAATATGATCATGTGGATTACCACTGCTTAACTGCAGTACAATAGTACATTCTTATAGTACATGTAATTAATTACTGTCAAAAGAGACATCAAATAAGTGGCACATTTTACCATGATTCAAATGTCAGTATAGACTGAAAAACATTCAAATAAACATATGAGCAAATTATATGTTTTCAGTTTTGTCTCACACTTGTTAAGTTCATATAAGGCCACATTTATCATGGGACACTTCCTCAGTGATTAAGCTGTTTAGGTGCTCCTCTGCTAAGATGCAAAGAAACTACCATTTGACTATTTTACTTCAGCAGGAAATTAGAAGTTAAACCTAAACATCACTATTAGGACACATTAGGGACAGCAGCAGCACGTGCAGGAGGGAGGCCTGATGCAACCAGAGACCCCACAGGTCTTCTACAGTCAGCATGGACAGTGGAGACATGACCCAGTGCACTTGGACCACTCAGTGTGATGTGTCCCTTGTCTTCTGGAGGAGGAAGAGCAGAATGGGCCTTATGTCTGATTGATCAAAGTCCTGTCCTGCAGAGTGAAAACCTGTAATGACACACACATTAAGAGAACTACAAAACTATTAGAGGAAAATGATGTTCACAGTGTATATACATTCAGATCCAAAGGCCGTTTATATAAATCGAAACATCTTAATTAATAGAGGAATCCCACACATATTTTCACAATTTAGATTTCAATATGAGCATGATTCATTTGCAGCCCTTATTATTGCAGGCTGAACTTCTCCAGTATTGTCCTGAGTCAAACAGAACATAAACATTCACATTTACATAATAATAAATACAGTACATTTATAATTATATTATATATAATATGAAATCTGTTACAGATCTCCTAGTGTTACTGCAAACATTTGTTCAGTAACCGTGCAGCACACGCTGTCCTTTCATTTATGTAGTTAATTATGTCTTTTTAATTACAGTTTTCAAGATGCTTTTGTAAGGGAGATATAATGGATAATAACACTTAATAAGTCCAGCTTATTTGTGAACAACTGTCTACTGACAAATAGGTAGGTTTAGTTCTCCATTGTGATATTACTACATTACTACACATGATAGTACTACATTGTGTAGTATACTTTTCAGATCACCAGCTTCCCGGCCATCATTTAGTAATCACAGAAGTACAGGCTGTGGAGAACATAAATAAATGGGGAAACCCAGGTTAATTCACAACTACTCACATATGTACAAATGAAAAAGGTTTTCAAATGGCAGTAATGCCAGCGCTGATATAGTTTTCATGGCTGATGTTATATTATCTATCAGGAGTATATAGCACTGTTTTAATACTTACCTCCAAGCCATGTTCACGGAGAATTTAGCCCCGGTGAAGAGGTGGTCGTTCTCCCGCCTCAGCTCAGTTAGTCGGGTGGTCTGCGCCTTGTTCCCCGAAGACAAGAATATTCTTACATACTGGAGAATATCCAACATTACAACAGCTAAGCTAATAAACAAGTGTAAGGGATAACGCTACTAACCGCTAATACAACAATATCCGTAAACTAAGCCATAACAACTACCTTCATACATATGTTTAATTTAACATCTTAAGTTCAACTTAAGTGAACTTGTTTATGAACAGTTTCATGTAGCGAGTCACTTAGAATTAATTGTAGGCGAGGTAAACCAATACTTACATTTAAAAGTAAAATTGCAGCTGGTAGGGGACGCAGCCGCGGACTCCATTTTTTACCGTAGAAGAAGTAGCGTGCGGTGCATGCTGGGGAATATAAGGCCGCGAAGGATACATTTTCACGGCCTTCGTTCACGGCCTGATCTCCATGGAAACGAGGCCGGTTTTCAGGCTGCATCCTCGGAGGCTGCATGAAATGGGACAGGCCTTGTCGCGCCGGAAGTGGCGTATGCGGCCTGAAAACCAGCCTCGGAGGATGTAGACCCTGAAATGAGACACGGCTACTGACACACCCAAAGCCTTTATGTGTCCTCTGGTGACCCCTGGTGGCTGGACTTGATAAAAGCCTCTTTCGGTTGTGTAGCTGCCGTCAGAGGCAACTCATACATTTAAGGTCATGTTTTGTAATATCCCGATTAAAACACAGTAAATACATTAAAGTATTAAAAAAGGGCAATAAGTAGTCATAAATAAGTCACGTTTACAGTAAATTAATTTCATTTATTTTTGGTTATAACACAGGACATTTTCTGTTGTTCCATTGTGTAAATACTTTTCTGTCAGTGTGCATGGAAGGCTACGTGACTTTGTATTAATGTGTAATTAAGTGTCTAGTGAATGTGTACTATATGTATTTGTTTTATATTATGTGTGTTGACATCATATTATATTTGAAAAACCATAAAAGGGTTCATTTAAGTTAACCCGAGGGGAGTAACAGGTTGAATCTCACAATGATTGAATGTTGAGTACTGCTAACTTCTAACTTTAGTTCTTACCACTAGACGAAGAAGTACAAGAATGTTGTTTGTGTGAATTATTCCAAATGTCTCTGTGGAACAATAATAAAAGATTGTGAGAAACAAGAGCAGCTTTAATGCTCTTAACTTTTACTACAAAAACTACTTGGACTGCGGTTACTTGGACACAAAAGACACTGATTCATGATTTAAGGTGGGATCAGGTGGGTCATTAACCTGGGCACAAACAGGAAACAGAGCAGTGTAAACACAACTGTGGTTACCCATGACAACGACATTTTAACTGCCCCTGTACCCCCGATGCCCCTCTCAGATGCGATTATTCCAGTCTTACACCTGGGACTAAACTCAGAACTAAACCTGGACCAGACCATGACTAAACCAGGACTAGAACAGGACTGAACCAAGTCTACATATTACCAAACCAGGAATAAAGGGTCCATATTACTTTATTTTCCAATCTAGGCTATGTTACAATGTTGTTACCTCATCAAAAACATGTCTGGAGTTGTGTTTTGATTCATTCACACATGTTTGAGTGATCCTGGTTTATTAGTCTGTCTACATCTCTAAAGCTCAAAATGCTCTGTTCCACCTTGTGATGTCATGAAGTGGGAGTTTTCAAGTTAACAGATAATTTTTACTGTTAGGTCAGTAGAGATTAATGCCCGGGCTGAAATCATCCAAATGATTCTAGTTTAAAAACACAGTGGAGCACATCCTGTATCAGCACATGAAAATCACAATGTGGAACAGAGTGTTTTCAGTTTGAGAAAAGAACTCAGGCTAAATATGCAGGGTTTGTGTATTAAACATGTGTGAATAAAACAAAACACAACGTCTGTTTGTGATGAGGAAACTACATTATAGCATAGACGAGAAAATAGTGTGATATGAGCCCTTTAAGGTTCTTGAAAGGTGGTAAATAAAGTCACTGTTCTTCACTATTACTACTGAAGTTTGGATAAAATACACATATATAATATTTTGAACTGTACATCTTTATTTTGTATAAAAGCATGCTCCTGTTTATCCCAGTGCATCTGTGGGAGAGGGGTTGCTGAAGACTCCATTTCGGGCGTAAAATGTGCTTTTGACGACTGACGATCGAGCTCGCGTGGGAGTTTTGTAATCCAGCGTGAAGTCTCCTGGAGAAACAAAACAAAACAGAACAGAGCGAGAGAGAGAGAAGGAAAATGAGAAGCAAGTGAATTGTTCCGGAAATCAAATAAGATAAACCTTTATTTCAACCTGGAGAGACTCAGACAGACACAAAGAGAAAGTATTAGAAGTTTTATTGAATTGAATTGAGAGGATGAGAAGAGTTAAAGGTTGTATGGAGGATTTTATTTGTTTCAAATTGTCAGTGAAAGCATTATAGAGATGCAGCAGCCTTGTAATTATGATGACCAAAAAAAAAAAAGAATGAAAATCCATCAACTGTGGACGTGGTGGGGCCAGATAAACATTAGGCTACCTCGTTATCTATTGGCTGTCAGGTTGCCAATCAAACTCCCTACGTTTCTAGTGTAACTGACTTACCGGCGCACAGGGATTACGTGGTTTACGTTCGCCTCTCACACATTCCACAGACGCAAGACACTGTTTACTCGACCAACGCAGAGGTTGAGTCTTAGCCTTAGCGGCTTTTTCCAGCTGTAGCTTCCTCGCAGTTTGCACAAAGTTTGTTGTGATGGCAGACAAGAATCCACTACACACAGAGCTCAGACCAGGAGCCCGACCAGAATCAGGACTGGACTGGTCCATCTTCTCCTGGAACCCACCAGAGCAGAGGGACTGCTGTGATATGACTTTGTAACACAATCTTGTCTTCAGTTAACTTCTTATTTTCTTTTTAGACAAAGCTGTAATGTCATCTGACTAAAATACAATAACAAGTTAGCTGTATATGAATTGTACGGAAACAAATTTCACACTATGCCCTTTTCCTTAAATTTGGCAGTAAACTATAACAGAGCTAAACATTTAGTTCATTGTAATCCACACTGATCTAAAATGGCTCAGTCTAATGGAAGACTGACTGATGAAATTGTGACTTCCTGTGACGGGTAGGGTCCACTAGTCCGAGGGTCCACTAGTCCGAGGGTCCACTAGTCCGAGTTTTAAAGGTGTTTAAAGGGGATAGATCAAGGTAAGTAGACACTAAAAACAGATTGATACCCTGGTGGACTAAATTCAGATTGTGGATTCATAAACACAGATTCATGGCCACGGAGTCAATGCCAAGAATAACTAGAAGGGCACTAGAAGGGCACTCGAAGAGCGCAGGTCCCATGAAAGCCACGTAATGTGACAGGAGTACAGTCCCTGACAAAAGTCTTGTCGCTTATCCATTTTGTAGAAACAAAAGCTTATAACCTGACTTTAAATTAATCGATTGGTTTTAGAAATGTCTCATATGAAAGCTAAAACCCTCCCAAATTATGCTCAATATACTAAAATAAATTTGCTTCACTGAAGAAAGATTGATCATTTAATGAACACAGAAAGGTCAGATTTTGGCAAGACAAAAGTCTTGTCGCCTACAGAAAATTGAACAAATAATTTACTTCAAATACAAAAATATGTTGCATAACGTCAGTGAATTAAGTAGTGGTGCTGTGAGATCCATATTTAATATCTTGTATGACTTCCATGAGCTTGAAGGACTGCATCCATGCGGTTCGACAATGACTCATACAATTTGTTGATGAAGTCATCAGGAATAGCAAAGAAAGCAGTCTTACATGCCTCCCAGAGTTCATCAAGATTCTTTGGTTTTGCCTTCCATGCTTCCTCTTTCATTCTACCCCAGACATGCTCAATGATGTTCATGTCTGGTGACTGGGCTGGCCAGTCCTGGAGCACCTTGATCTTCTTCGCCTTGAGGAACTTTGATGTAGAGATAGAAGTATGCGATGGAGCAGCATCCTGCTGCAAAATTTGACCCCTTTTATGGTTGGGAATGTAAGAGGTAGCTAATACTTCTTGATATTTTAGGCTATTGATATTGCCTTCCACCCTGCAAATGTCTCGCACACCCCCATACTGGATGTAACCCCAGACCATGATTTTTCCGCCACCAAACTTAACTGTTTTCTGGGTGAATCTTGGATCCATGCGGGCTCCAGTAGTTCTCCTGCAATATTTGCGGCAGCTGTGATGTAATTCAACCGAGGATTCATCTGAGAAATCCACCTTCTGCCACTTTTTCAGTGTCCATCCTTTTAGCAGGCTGTGGGCCTTGGCAAATGCCACACGGTTTTTTAATTGCCTTTTGTTTAGTGCTGGTTTCTGTGCACTGATTCGACCATGGAGGCCATTTCGAGACAGAATTCTACAAACTGTTCTGGTTGACACAGGGACTTGAGGTGACCAGGCCTGGTGGAGCTCTGCTGCAGTGGAAAAGGGGCTGGCCTTGGATTTTCGAATCAACAAACGGTCCTCCCGAGCAGTTGTCTTGCGGGGTCTGCCGGACCTGGGCTTGTCAAAAACATCTCCAGTCTTTTCAGATCTTTTTCTTATTCTTTGTACTTGACGCTGAGACACATTGAAGGTGTCAGCCACCTCAGCAGTGGATCTGGTCTTCAGCCTCTTGATAATTAACGCTTTGGTCTCAGGGTGGATCTTAGGCATGTTGTCAGAGGTCAAGTTGCAGTTGATGTGAAGGTCTGGTGTGCTGGGGTTCTTTTTATACACACCCACTAATTGATTGATCAGTAACTGATCACAGGTGAGGCTGTAATCTAGGATTGGGTGCATCATATGACAAGGCGACAAGACTTTTGTCTTGCCAAAATCTGACCTTTCTGTGTTCATTAAATGATCAATCTTTCTTCAGTGAAGCAAATTTATTTTAGTATATTGAGCATAATTTGGGAGGGTTTTAGCTTTCATATGAGACATTTCTAAAACCAATCGATTAATTTAAAGTCAGGTTATAAGCTTTTGTTTCTACAAAATGGATAAGCAACAAGACTTTTGTCAGGGACTGTATACTGAGGCCAATAAATCCCTGTTCAAATAAGACCAAGACGTCAAAACAACTCTTGGTACGTTTCATAACATCTATTACTCTCGAAATATACAGCCAAAAGCTCGGACTAGTGGGTAGTACCGCCTGTGACTTAAACGTTATTTAACTGGATTTAACTTGTCTTAACCTACGTGTAGCGCCATGTTGGTTTGTGTCTGATTATAAAGAGTCAATAATGCATCGTGTAAACTTGTAAATAAAAGATGAACGATATTAAACATCACTAATCACAATGTTACACAAAAATAAATTCGATGAAAATAAACAAAAACAGTGTAGGAAGAAACGGGACTGAGCAGGAAGCAGTTTCAATACCTTGTCCTGAACAGTCCTATTGGGTCCAGTTAAACTAAACTTATCTGGACGAGCCGGAGACTTGGGTTGGACTTGGTTTGGTTCTGGAAATGATCCCGTTGAGCCTGGGTTTAGCTTTAAATCAGGTACGAGCTAAGCCTTGAGCTTCTGGAATAACTGTGGCGTAGCATTTGAAGGACTTTTCACTTTCGATTTCGGTCTGACACTAGCCGTGTCTCATTTCAGGGTCTGCATCCTCCGAGGCCAGGTGCCTCCAAGGCCGTGAAGGCTGCAGCCTTCGAACCAGCCTCCGTGGACAGCATTTCTGTTGGCGAAATGGGACAGGTCCAGCCCACGGAGCTGCTCCCGTCGCCCAGCAACCAAGACACGCTACTAACGCTAATGCTAACGCTAATGCTAACAACACGCACCACGCAGATTACGCACACGGATCAATAACAAAGATTACGCGTGGGTAATTGAACTATCGGATTTTGAGACCAAGTTATTCTAATAATTCTCATCCAAATCTTGAGGCTGAAATTAAAACGTATGTTTAACTTTTGCAAAACAAAACTGTTATATTTCTGGGATAGATCTGAAATAGGCTAAATTACCTTAAAGTTTCAAATACAGTGATGAGATATTCATTATTAAATATTATTATCATTATTAAATATTTCTATATTGACCAAGGATTACATTTATACAGGGAATGCATTTAAATCAGTTTATAAAGAAAGACATCTCTCCTTTGAGAAAAGATGGTTTATTAAACATTCAAAGGGACTTCTGGAAATACTTTATCTTGATGTGAAAAGTCAAACATTGAACCCATTACACACACACAATGCAATAATAGGTGAGTAAAAACAGCTGTATGCCAGTGAACTCTCAAATCCTGTTCCCTTGTTGCTGAAGCAGGTGACAGTCCAAAATGAACAAATTATCTTTGTAAAATATGATCATGTGGATTACCACTGCTTAACTGCAGTACAATAGTACATTCTTATAGTACATGTAATTAATTACTGTCAAAAGAGACATCAAATAAGTGGCACATTTTACCATGATTCAAATGTCAGTATAGACTGAAAAACATTCAAATAAACATATGAGCAAATTATATGTTTTCAGTTTTGTCTCACACTTGTTAAGTTCATATAAGGCCACATTTATCATGGGACACTTCCTCAGTGATTAAGCTGTTTAGGTGCTCCTCTGCTAAGATGCAAAGAAACTACCATTTGACTATTTTACTTCAGCAGGAAATTAGAAGTTAAACCTAAACATCACTATTAGGACACATTAGGGACAGCAGCAGCACGTGCAGGAGGGAGGCCTGATGCAACCAGAGACCCCACAGGTCTTCTACAGTCAGCATGGACAGTGGAGACATGACCCAGTGCACTTGGACCACTCAGTGTGATGTGTCCCTTGTCTTCTGGAGGAGGAAGAGCAGAATGGGCCTTATGTCTGATTGATCAAAGTCCTGTCCTGCAGAGTGAAAACCTGTAATGACACACACATTAAGAGAACTACAAAACTATTAGAGGAAAATGATGTTCACAGTGTATATACATTCAGATCCAAAGGCCGTTTATATAAATCGAAACATCTTAATTAATAGAGGAATCCCACACATATTTTCACAATTTAGATTTCAATATGAGCATGATTCATTTGCAGCCCTTATTATTGCAGGCTGAACTTCTCCAGTATTGTCCTGAGTCAAACAGAACATAAACATTCACATTTACATAATAATAAATACAGTACATTTATAATTATATTATATATAATATGAAATCTGTTACAGATCTCCTAGTGTTACTGCAAACATTTGTTCAGTAACCGTGCAGCACACGCTGTCCTTTCATTTATGTAGTTAATTATGTCTTTTTAATTACAGTTTTCAAGATGCTTTTGTAAGGGAGATATAATGGATAATAACACTTAATAAGTCCAGCTTATTTGTGAACAACTGTCTACTGACAAATAGGTAGGTTTAGTTCTCCATTGTGATATTACTACATTACTACACATGATAGTACTACATTGTGTAGTATACTTTTCAGATCACCAGCTTCCCGGCCATCATTTAGTAATCACAGAAGTACAGGCTGTGGAGAACATAAATAAATGGGGAAACCCAGGTTAATTCACAACTACTCACATATGTACAAATGAAAAAGGTTTTCAAATGGCAGTAATGCCAGCGCTGATATAGTTTTCATGGCTGATGTTATATTATCTATCAGGAGTATATAGCACTGTTTTAATACTTACCTCCAAGCCATGTTCACGGAGAATTTAGCCCCGGTGAAGAGGTGGTCGTTCTCCCGCCTCAGCTCAGTTAGTCGGGTGGTCTGCGCCTTGTTCCCCGAAGACAAGAATATTCTTACATACTGGAGAATATCCAACATTACAACAGCTAAGCTAATAAACAAGTGTAAGGGATAACGCTACTAACCGCTAATACAACAATATCCGTAAACTAAGCCATAACAACTACCTTCATACATATGTTTAATTTAACATCTTAAGTTCAACTTAAGTGAACTTGTTTATGAACAGTTTCATGTAGCGAGTCACTTAGAATTAATTGTAGGCGAGGTAAACCAATACTTACATTTAAAAGTAAAATTGCAGCTGGTAGGGGACGCAGCCGCGGACTCCATTTTTTACCGTAGAAGAAGTAGCGTGCGGTGCATGCTGGGGAATATAAGGCCGCGAAGGATACATTTTCACGGCCTTCGTTCACGGCCTGATCTCCATGGAAACGAGGCCGGTTTTCAGGCTGCATCCTCGGAGGCTGCATGAAATGGGACAGGCCTTGTCGCGCCGGAAGTGGCGTATGCGGCCTGAAAACCAGCCTCGGAGGATGTAGACCCTGAAATGAGACACGGCTACTGACACACCCAAAGCCTTTATGTGTCCTCTGGTGACCCCTGGTGGCTGGACTTGATAAAAGCCTCTTTCGGTTGTGTAGCTGCCGTCAGAGGCAACTCATACATTTAAGGTCATGTTTTGTAATATCCCGATTAAAACACAGTAAATACATTAAAGTATTAAAAAAGGGCAATAAGTAGTCATAAATAAGTCACGTTTACAGTAAATTAATTTCATTTATTTTTGGTTATAACACAGGACATTTTCTGTTGTTCCATTGTGTAAATACTTTTCTGTCAGTGTGCATGGAAGGCTACGTGACTTTGTATTAATGTGTAATTAAGTGTCTAGTGAATGTATACTATATTTATTTGTTTTATATTATGTGTGTTGACATCATATTATATTTGAAAAACCATAAAAGGGTTCATTTAAGTTAACCCGAGGGGAGTAACAGGTTGAATCTCACAATGATTGAATGTTGAGTACTGCTAACTTCTAACTTTAGTTCTTACCACTAGACGAAGAAGTACAAGAATGTTGTTTGTGTGAATTATTCCAAATGTCTCTGTGGAACAATAATAAAAGATTGTGAGAAACAAGAGCAGCTTTAATGCTCTTAACTTTTACTACAAAAACTACTTGGACTGCGGTTACTTGGACACAAAAGACACTGATTCATGATTTAAGGTGGGATCAGGTGGGTCATTAACCTGGGCACAAACAGGAAACAGAGCAGTGTAAACACAACTGTGGTTACCCATGACAACGACATTTTAACTGCCCCTGTACCCCCGATGCCCCTCTCAGATGCGATTATTCCAGTCTTACACCTGGGACTAAACTCAGAACTAAACCTGGACCAGACCATGACTAAACCAGGACTAGAACAGGACTGAACCAAGTCTACATATTACCAAACCAGGAATAAAGGGTCCATATTACTTTATTTTCCAATCTAGGCTATGTTACAATGTTGTTACCTCATCAAAAACATGTCTGGAGTTGTGTTTTGATTCATTCACACATGTTTGAGTGATCCTGGTTTATTAGTCTGTCTACATCTCTAAAGCTCAAAATGCTCTGTTCCACCTTGTGATGTCATGAAGTGGGAGTTTTCAAGTTAACAGATAATTTTTACTGTTAGGTCAGTAGAGATTAATGCCCGGGCTGAAATCATCCAAATGATTCTAGTTTAAAAACACAGTGGAGCACATCCTGTATCAGCACATGAAAATCACAATGTGGAACAGAGTGTTTTCAGTTTGAGAAAAGAACTCAGGCTAAATATGCAGGGTTTGTGTATTAAACATGTGTGAATAAAACAAAACACAACGTCTGTTTGTGATGAGGAAACTACATTATAGCATAGACGAGAAAATAGTGTGATATGAGCCCTTTAAGGTTCTTGAAAGGTGGTAAATAAAGTCACTGTTCTTCACTATTACTACTGAAGTTTGGATAAAATACACATATATAATATTTTGAACTGTACATCTTTATTTTGTATAAAAGCATGCTCCTGTTTATCCCAGTGCATCTGTGGGAGAGGGGTTGCTGAAGACTCCATTTCGGGCGTAAAATGTGCTTTTGACGACTGACGATCGAGCTCGCGTGGGAGTTTTGTAATCCAGCGTGAAGTCTCCTGGAGAAACAAAACAAAACAGAACAGAGCGAGAGAGAGAGAAGGAAAATGAGAAGCAAGTGAATTGTTCCGGAAATCAAATAAGATAAACCTTTATTTCAACCTGGAGAGACTCAGACAGACACAAAGAGAAAGTATTAGAAGTTTTATTGAATTGAATTGAGAGGATGAGAAGAGTTAAAGGTTGTATGGAGGATTTTATTTGTTTCAAATTGTCAGTGAAAGCATTATAGAGATGCAGCAGCCTTGTAATTATGATGACCAAAAAAAAAAAAGAATGAAAATCCATCAACTGTGGACGTGGTGGGGCCAGATAAACATTAGGCTACCTCGTTATCTATTGGCTGTCAGGTTGCCAATCAAACTCCCTACGTTTCTAGTGTAACTGACTTACCGGCGCACAGGGATTACGTGGTTTACGTTCGCCTCTCACACATTCCACAGACGCAAGACACTGTTTACTCGACCAACGCAGAGGTTGAGTCTTAGCCTTAGCGGCTTTTTCCAGCTGTAGCTTCCTCGCAGTTTGCACAAAGTTTGTTGTGATGGCAGACAAGAATCCACTACCAGTTAGCCGCAAAAGAAAGTCAATTTTTGAGGTCGCTGAAAGAAGAAGAGAAGGGGAAAGGAGCGAAGCTAAACTAAGGTGATTCTTGGAGATTCCTTTCAGCGATGGCGTGCACTGAAGCAGAGGGTCTAAAGACTGACACCTTGGTCGCTAAATGACTTCTGGACAGGAAACTTCTGCTTATCATTTGAAAACGTACAGTATAGATACAGCAGGAACAGCGATTCTGAACGCACACCGGCTGTAAACAAGCAGCGTAAGTGTAAGGAGGAGGCAGTGGGAGGAGGCGTTTCTACTTACGTACACTCAGCCACAAAAGTTACTTACTGCACCTTTAAAGTCATTTCCCCTGTGTATCAATACAGTTTGTTAAAGTCTGTGTGTATTTTTTTGTAACCTCGCAGTGATATTGAGTTCATATTTACTTTATACCAAAGCTACACTGACTTCCTTGGCTTTAGATCAAACATAGATCACATCTTACCTGGTTTTGTCCCACCTGGCCCCTCCCTGCAGTGGTCCTGGTTCAGTCTCTATGGAGTCCGTGTTTTGACCTGGTTCAGACCCTGGACTGGTTTTGGTCTGGTTGGTGGGATAAAGTTTGCTGTAGCGCTGTTTCCAGTTCAGTCGCGTCATCATTTCTTTGTGGATCTGTTCTCTGTAGGAATTCTGGCTTTGAGTGGTCAACAATGAACGCATCTAGGACAGAAAAATACATTCAAATAGTGTCTCTTAATGTCCCCGTACACACACGTACAGGTGAAGTGTCTCTACTAATACACTAAACTGGTCAAATAAATCAAAACTATTAAAACTACAAAACTTGTCATTCATTCAAATCTCCATTGACATATATATCTATCTATCTATATATATCTATACATTACCTTGCTCTGGGACTGATGCCCTGGACCCAACTGTGCCTGCTCAGGTGTCACTGTAAGTAATATGATTCTCTTTCTACCTCCCTCTCTCCTTTCTCACTCTCTCCTATCCCTCCATCAGCCCACCCCTCTCTCTCTTTCCGTTCTGCCCCCCTCCCCTCCCTCATTTTCTGAATTCATTTTTATTTGTCTTTAAATCTTTCTGTAATCCCTCTCTTTGTCCCTCCATCTCACTCCCTCCTTCACTCCCTCTTCTTTTCTTCTTTCTCTCTCTTTGCATAGCTTTCTCTGTATCTCTCTCTCTAACCCCATCATTTCTCCCGTCTCTCTCTCTTTCTGTCCCTCTCCCTCCCTGCCCCCCTGTCTTTATCTCTCGCTGTCTCCTCCCCCTCTCTCTCCCCTCCTTTACCACCCCCTCTCTGTCTCTCTTTCTCCCCTTCTCGTCCCCCTTCACTCTTTTTCTCTCTCCTCTCACCCTCCCCTCATTTACCCCCCCCCCATCTCTCTCTCTCTCTCCTCCCTCTCCTCTCTTTCTCTCTGTGTGACTTACCCCCATCTCTCTTTCTCTTTCTCTCCTCCCCCTCTCTCCCCTCCTTTACCCGCCCCTCTCTCTCTCTCTCTTTTTCTCTCTCTGCCCTCCCCTTCTTTACCCCTCCCCTCCTCTCTCTCCCTCTCTCTTTATTCTCTCATGTTAAATTCTGACTGACTCTCTGTTTGCTGTTGTCATGGACCCATTCGACACAATGTTTTTTTGTTTGTTTTTTTCAGATCCCACTGACTGGAAAAACACTGAGGATCAAATTTAAATCAAGACTTTTAAGTTGAATTTTAAATAGTTTGTTTTATTTTATTTATTTATTTTTACTTTTATGGGGTATTAACTGCTTAATACATAACACATTCAGATCACCACGTTACCTTTTATTGTTTTGAAATATGCATCGAAAACAACATATTTAACATGTTTCACTTTGGTTTTTGATGGTCTGACTGTCCCCTCCCTTTGCTCTCCGTGCTAAGTCACTGCCCATTCAGATCACAACACAATCAGCGTGCATCCCACTAATGAAACTACTGCACATCGCATCAGGTTTGTCAAGTTGCTGTGTAGTTTTGTTTCATGTTTTTGTGTATTTATGGAGAATTGTCGTGTGGGAGCGTGAGTGAAGTAGGTTGGCGGGTGGAGCACTGGACAGAATCTTACAGCTAACCGTAAGCACAGTTCAAACAGGGCCCAGGAGAGATTGCTAAATTACACAAACTTGCATGGATGACATCTAAAACCTCTTCAGACATGTTTTTGATGAGGAAACAACCTTATAACGTGATAGAAAGCTATAAAATATATATAAAAAACCTCTTTAAGCATAGAAAGAAGTACCTTTGTTGCCAGTGGCGGGCAGCCTCCATAAAGGCGCACTATGTAACTTTTCTAGCGTGTCTTTTGCCTTTCATTTATTCAGTTACATATAACATAAAACATCACTAAACATTGAGCAGGGTCTCCTCTAAAGATCTGACCTGTTCCTTGGCCTTGTGGAGTCATCTCGTCTCCATGGAGATAGAGAACACAGAACGCAAAAAGTTACATAGTGGACCTTTAGTATAGAAAAGAAGTAGTATAGAAAAGTACTAACATTTTATTCCTTTATTTATCAAATGTACATCCAGTTAGTGTTTCTTGTCACTTAAAATCCCTTTTTCAGAGCAGCACTGACTCAACAGCCTGATACAGATCACACAAACATGGACTCCACACTATAGCACAAAAACATTTAAAAAGGAAAAGACAATACAACATAACATTTGTGCAATTTCTTTTGATGGTGGAGAAAATAAAATGAAGGCTGATTTAGGCCACGTTTTTACAAAGAGACATTATTTTAAATCATTTGTTCGTGAATACACATCTTTGCCGATATTATTATTCCAAAAATTGAGTAGGCAAACAAAATTCATTTACAATTTCTTGCCAAAAAATGTCTTTCTCCAATTTTGCCCAACAGCTATGGCACCGACACATCAGGACGGTTAAAAATCATGCAAATATCGTTAGCAGTTAAACTTAATGACAATTTTTGTCATTTTTATTCTTGGCCCAAACCTCAACTGCACATTCCAGACATCATTATGAAAAAATACATCAACAAAACACAATATAGTGCAGAGGATCATTGGAAAAGCAGCTTCTAGTCGTTTCAAAGGCACTAAACAGAAATTATTATATCAGTAGTAGAAAAAGCTACAGCGAGAATTCAAAATATTCAACAAAAATATAAATCAGAAATGAGATTTTTTTTTTTTAGTTTGACAGCGAGCCGAGTCCGCAATATTAAAATACAGTCACCTTTAGAAATATGGCACCAAATCTGATCTCTGAATTGCCAAAAATGATGACAAATTCAGAATAAGTTTAGAGGAAATTGAGATATTATAGACAGTTTTGGATACAGCATCAACAAATAAGCATCCAAGAATATCCTGAAATGCAAAAATGTGAAAAATTTGAGAGAAGAACTCAGCCTAAATGTGCAGAGTTTGTGTGTTAAACATGTGTGAATGAAACAAAACACAACTCCAGGTCTGTTTGTGATGAGGAAACATAACGTGGATCAGACAATAGCGTAATATCGGCCCTTTAGTGTATTTTTGCTGTCAGTGTTGTATGTCTGGTGTGTGGTATGGTATTGTAGTTTAATTTTGTGGACCCAGTTTCCAGTTACAGATTTCAAATTAGTTTCAGTTTTAGTCTTACATAAAGTATAAAAAATATAGTTATGGACAAAGCTCCCACAACTTTCCAGCACATTGTGATAGTTTTGACATTTCAAAATTATTTACACGAGATTAAAAAAAAAGAAAAAAAAAGAAAGAGTCTACATTCACTTAAGGAATTTTAAGTTTAGTGTTTTTTTTTTGTTTTCTTCTTTTATGGCACTGAGAGTTATTTTATTGCCGAAAAGTTAAGGTTTATAAACTGGAGTGACAGTTAAAAGTGAATACACCAAGTCAAGACATAATGTGGAGGAATGCAGATTTTCAGCATCATTTAAAGGTGCATTATGTAACTTTTCTGGTGAAGGGTCAGTCACCTGCTTGTTTCTATGGAAATGTCATTGCTCTGCTGCCTGGAATGTTACATAGTAAAACTTTAAACAGCTCTACCTTACATTTATTCAATCGCAGTGGTTTTATAGCTCAAAGATACCTGCAAAAACAGACATTCTGACTGTGAGCGGGTGTTGCCTCTCCACAGATCTGACCTGTAACTTGGTCTGGTTTGGTCCACATGAAGATAAAAAGGTTTAATGCCATACTGTGAAACATTCCAGACAAAGCAATAACATCTCCATGGAGAAAAGCGTTTCACGGACCCTCCACCAGAAAAAGTTACACAACCTTTAACATTTTGACATTTTTTAATTTTGCTATTTTAGTAGCCGACAGAAGAAAACATCAAAATGAAAGCAAAAAGAAAAACTAATGCATAATATGTTCTAAAATGGTGATGTTTCCATTTTTAGACAGCTGGTAGACGTTTTTTTTTACTTTAAATTGCAACCATGGGCTAGTTTGATCAATACATAATACAGATCTATGAAATGAAGTCAAAAATACATCAGCGTAGACATTGCCAGATTTTTAAAGATACAGCAGGCTACAACTTGGGCGGATTCATATAAATGTAATATGTGACATCTGTGTTTGAATTGGAGATGTTTTTGAAGAGAAGTTTTAAAATGCATTGATGTAGACATTGCTCATTAAATTACCCATTCTAATGTCAAAAATAAATAGTGTTTCGTTATGACTGTGGAATTTTGGACAGGGTTTGGGCATTTAGGGCATCTGGGGCTTTTAGTTACATAGCCAGACAGAACCATGCGCTTTGACAAAACTTTACAAAGACAAATGGATTTGGAACCGTGTCCTGTCTCAATGATTTCAGAGGGTGTGATTTACAGGAGGATTAACCAATCAGAGAGATGCATGCTCTGTTTTGGTAATAAACAAGTATGGCAGTTTAAGAGTTTAAAAAAAAGGAAAAAAACAAAACATAAAGGACTGAGAAACAGCGTGGAATTCTGCTGAATCAACAATCGAAGCACCAAACCCTCATTTACCCAAGGCAAAGGGCAAAGAAGTGATATATTTTATTCTGAATGATACAAGAATTTTGGAGAGGAGACGTCTTCTGCATTTGAGAGACCCGTGATACAAATTAGGGGTTGTGATTGGACCGTCAAGTTAGGAGGGAGGTTTGTCACCGTCACTCTATGGTCCAGTATGGAACCGAATCTAGAAGGGACTGGCTGCTCAGGCAAGGCTTTTAGGGCATTTTTGGGGCATTTTTGGGGCATTTTTGGGGCATTTTTGGGCATTTAGGCGCGTTCAGGGTACGACGACGTGGAAGGGTGACCCGGGCACATGCTGATCGCCCCATTTGACCACCAGGGTGTAGTCCCCTCTCTCCTTCAGGACGTAGCTCACGTTGTACTGCAGTCGCCCCATGTGTTTGACCACCACCTCCTCACAGGGGACATGGGGGCCGTACACACCCACCAGCAGCATGCTCTTTCCTAAATAGAAAACAAAGGAAGTATTAATAGAATATTAGAACTAGAGACTGTGGTGACATACTATTCCAACTGTATTCTCTGTAAAAACAAGCCAAAAGACAAATATAAGTAAGGTTTGCATTAATATTACTTAATACTGCATTACACACAAGTAGTACGGGAACAGCCAAATCACTGTTCTATATCACTGCTCTGTGGCCATCACCATGACATCACCATAGCAACGGGTGAAACAGATCACTTTTAAATCATTTTTCATTTGAAACATTTTGGCCATCCATGGATGTTCAAAGCATTAGTTATTTCCGTTTTAGTTGAAGCCAATTCCTCCTAACAGTAGTTCATTTGTTTACCCGTTGCTATGGTGATGCTCACAGTGCAGTGATATAGAACAGTGACTAATTGTTGCCAGAACTACCTGTGCGGTTATTCAAAAATAATGCACGGCAGTCCTAACTTGATGTAACACATTTTTGGAGTTAAAAAGAGCTGTGGTAAGATTAAAAAGAATAAGAAAAGTGACAGCTTGTATAGAAATTGTATAAAGGTTGCACTATGTAAGCTTTCTGGTGGAAAATTCACCAACTGCTCGTCTCCATGGAGATTCACAACTCTACAATTTGACATTCATCTCGTCTATCTCCATGGAGACGAAAAGGAGGCACCACTAGACTTATACAGTCAAATCTGTGGAAAAACTACTTTGCAACATCAATTTCTTTAAGCATTTATATAAATACATGTAATTAGGATAAGGTTAAGATAAGTTTAATTTCATTCTGTGGAAGATTTAAAGCAAAGCAATAACATCTACCCATCTGTCTATCTATATAAATTCATTTTTGTTTAATCAGATAACCAAAGGCAACAACTGACAACACAGACCCCAAGAACACCATGAAACAGTGCGTTTTCTGACCTGCTTTGCTGCAATCCACACTGAAGCTGCTCCTCTGTCCCACAAAGGCCTTACTCAGACCTGGCCCTCGGCTCAGGACTTTACTGGCGTCGGCCTCGCTGGTCCAGGAGGGGGCGCTGTGAGCAGGGCTGACACTGGAGGAGCGCACAGCCGGGTCCAGCATCAGTGTAGAAGTCTCACTGGCGTTTGTCGCATTCACCAGACGAGGACCTGAAGAGACGATACAGGGTTAAAGGTCACATTAAAGCAGACCTATTATGCAAAATTTTAACCACGTTATATCTGTTTACCCTTTATTTACCCACTCAAAGGGTGATTCACTTCGTGCATGTTTGTGTAATCTTTATTCTCCTGTATTGTTCCGAATTACGCCCTGTTCACTGTCACCAGTACGCGCCTACTGCTCTGTACTTCATTCTACAATTTTATTTTCTTTATCGGTGATACACGAAGGATTTGACAGCGTCGCATAATCATTTTAGCACAAATGGAAAAAAAATGCTACTCGTTAGTGTTGATCTGCAGCTATTCGTCGGAGGTGCTGACTGTTGTGATGACGTTTACGGCAATGTCAGCTCCCATTGGGCGGTTTTCTAACACAGAAGTCAGCAGATTTATTTCTTTTATAAGTCGTTTTGTCCAAATTAGAACAATGATCTACGGATGTCATAGTATTATAATATAGCAGACACAAGCTCTTAGGACATTATGGTCTAAAAACATATACAAAAAATATACTTAATATAGTAACTCAATTCTTAAAGGTGCACTATGTAACTTTTTGGTTAGGGGTCTGTCACCTGGTTGTTTCTATGGATATGCCATTGTTCTGCCTGGAATGTTCCACAGTATGACATTAAACAGCTCTACGTTACATTTATTCAATTACAGGTGGTTTTATAGCTCAAATACCAAGAAAAACAGGCATTCTGACTGTGAACGGGGTCACCTCTCCACAGATCTGACCTGTAACGTGGTCTGGTTTGGTCTCCATGAAGATAGAAAGGTTTAATGCCGTACTGTGACGCATTCCAGACAAAGCAATAACATCTCCATGGAGAAAAGCATTTGACGGAACCTCCACCAGAAAAGCTACACAATGCACCTTTAATACTCAAAATTTATACTGACTAAATGTACAGAATTATTGTGAATGAAACAAAACATGTTTTCAAAGCTCATATAAGTCACCGTTGACTCTGGCGGTGAAGGGGCTGCCCTGGATGTGGTTGGGCCTTCCGTATTTCACACTGATGCAGTAGTTCCCAGGGGCCATGGGCGTGTAGTGCACTCTGTAGCCCTCAGGCAGCTCCACACAGTCCAGCTTCACTTTGGACGGGCCTTCGATGCTCACGCTCAGGGCTCCAGGGCTGGCTCTGCTGTTGTTTATGGTGAACTCGGACTGTACTCCTGCTTGCAGTTAGCATCACACCAACAGAGAATGTTGATGACATCAGCTGCAAAGTATCAATACACAGGTTTACATAAGCCTCATACATTATTACATTCTAGAAACAGCCATAACACTCCACCTCACCTGTCTCATGTTCTTCACTGCAGGGGAGTCACTCGGTTCAACCCAGGGCCTCAAAGGGGACCCAGGACCGCGGGGCCCCACAGGACGCCCGGGGCCCAAGGGGGACCCAGGTCTGACCGGGCCCCTTGGTTACCGCGGGCGACGAGGAGAGAAGGGCCGGCCTTTCAACCCCTACACCCAAAGAGTTCTATTCTCCCTGAAACGAGAGCTGGGCGTCTTCCCCGATAACGACCAGCCCATGGTGTTCAACAGGTAGGCCCTTAGAGCGGAGCAGTAGAGCATAAATGAGCCTTCAGTGGGCTAGTTAAGACCTGGTTTAGTCCTGGTTTAGTGCTAGACACAACAGTACAAAAGGTTTTAAAGATAGCGACTCGTGTTTAGTTTTATCTGCTCGTGAATATAGTTTTCTTGTGTTGCAGGCCCATCCTCTCAGACCCGGCTCCTCAGGGCGTCTCTCTCACAAACAGCTCGTTCGTCTGTCAAACTCCAGGAGTTTACTTCTTCAGCTTCCACATCTCCGTCAAAAGCAGAGTGAGCTCCAGCTGTTCTGTGTTCCACAACCGAAACAGCATTAAAGGGCCTGTATTGATCTGATCTGTTATAATGTTGTTTCCTCATCACAAACACACCTCGAGTTGTGTTTTCTTTCATGTTTAACACACAAACACTGCATATGTAGGCTGAGTTCTTCCCTCAAACTGAAAACACTGTTCCACCTTGTGATGTCATGTAAAAATACACAGTGCTCCACTGTGTTTTTACTGTAAATCCCACACATCTTCAATAGAATCATTTGGATGATTTGAACTACAGGTAAAATGTAGCCTAAAACTACTACTACATGACATCACAAGGTGGAACAGAGCATTTTGAGCTTTGGAGATGTAGACAGACTAATAATAAAGGATTACTCAAGCATGTGTGAATGAAACAAAACACAACTCCAGTATGTTTTTGATGCGGTAACAGCCTTATAACATGGCTTAAAGCTCAGTCAGTTTTGTGTAATACGAGGCCTTTAAATATTATGAGCTTTTAACCTTTTAAAATGCAAATAATCAACTCAGAGTTGTGTCATTCACACAAGTATATAGGTCCTGTACCCCCA
This sequence comes from Taenioides sp. WSHXM2023, assembly GCA_029959045.1. Classification (NCBI taxonomy): domain Eukaryota; kingdom Metazoa; phylum Chordata; class Actinopteri; order Gobiiformes; family Gobiidae; genus Taenioides; species Taenioides sp. WSHXM2023. The sequence continues at coordinate 26,959,601 of CM057100.1, forward strand.
TTTTTTAGTAAAGTTTCTATTTGTATGAGTGAGGTTTTAGCACACAATATAAATCCTGTTTTTATGACTTTGTTATATTTCTAGAGCAAACATGAAGAGCATGTCCCAGGTGAATGCATCGTCTGCACAGACACAGAGGTGCAGTGAGGTTGGACAGTTATGGTAGAATCCACAGGTGACCTGCTGCACTGGAGCTGAGTTTGACATGTGCATATGCAGCACACACATCTGACTAACTCCACTTACTCCCAACCATAGACTCTCTATAGAAATATATCATAGATTTCTGCTGTATACAGTCTATACTCCCAACCGTGGATGTATGAGAAGAATGGACGTGCTGTTCTCCTAAAGCGTAGGCTACTGTATTAGATTAAACCTAAACTTGATTACAAAATAAATATCTCACACCCATCACATTAATGAAGGATGCTGTGGGTGGCTCCTATGGACGCTCAGGTCAAACTTAATGTCCAGCCAAACTTTTCTCATAAAAACAGAAACTTTCATTCAAGTGAATGCAGTAAGCTGCCATATGGGGAAATCCTATCTACTATAAAAAGAATATTGTGTGCAGCCTGCAGCCCCATTTCCAAGTCCTGGTCACGTATTATCACAGTTACATGTTTGGTGTAATTACAGTCGTTTAAATTCATGGGTTAATCGTTATTGCTAAAGCTTTGATTGGCTGTTCCTCCACAGGTCTGTCTGAAGTTACTGAAGGACTCTGATGTCCACATGACCCTGTGCGATAACTGGGATGGTTACCTGGTGACCTCTGGCTCTGCAGTGCTCCCCCTACAGGCCGGAGACAGAGTTTCTCTACAGACCACTCGATTCAACCAGATCGTGACGACTTCAGGAAGCAGCCACACGTTTAATGGCGTTCTCATCTACAAAACATGAAATACACAGCGTTTATACACATGCTTTTGTTTTGCTTTCTTTGAGTTGTCCAATCTTTCTTCAAATCACTCAACATATTCATACTTTGCAGCTAATGTCATCAACATTCCCTGGGGGTGTGAAGCTAACTGAAGGCACTGCTCTGTCTGAAGCTCAGTTACTCAAGTTCGACTTAATCTGATCTTTCTCAATCTGACCATAAAGAGCTCATATAGCAGGAAATACAACAGGTGAGGTCATTTGTGCTGTTATTTTAATAGATCCATGCTGCCCCCCAAAAAGTAGTAGTAGTAGTAGCCTGAAATATGTCTACCACATCTTTTGAATGAAATAAAATATGTTACAAACATGTCCTCGTTGTCTTACTGTGTCCTCTGTTCAGAGACTTAGGCTACATATAGGCAGTGCTGGAAGGTAATGAAATACAATGCTTAAGTACAATTTTTAGGTATCTGTACTTTACTTAAGTACATTTTACAGTGGATACTTCTTACTTTTACTTCACTACATTTGAGATCATGTATTTGTACTTTCTACTTCACTACATTTGAGAGTATTTTTCTTTATGGTTTGAGATCTGTTGAAAAAGCTGAGACTTACATCCATTCACATTTCATTTGAGTTAACATCCAAAAAAATACACAAAAACACAAAAAAAGGTAGAAAATTAAGAAATCAATCAATCAGTTCCTTAAAATCTGCTAAATTCTTTTTTAAAATCACAACTTTTCATCCTTTATTTGTTCTAAAAGTCTCTGCAAAATACTTTTACTTTTTACTCTTAAAGAACATTTTTAAACAGGTACTTCAATAAAAAAGTGGATATTTTTACTTTTACTTCACTACATTTAAGAGAAGATATCAGTACTTTCTACTTCACTACATTTTTTAACTGGACTGAAAAGTAGAAGTGTTTTTTTTTTTTTATTATAGTTTGAGACCTGCTAAAAAGACTAAGGAGTTTAATTTGATCAAGTTCATAATTTGAGCAAACAAAAATATACAAATAAAAACAGCTAGGAAAAAACAACTGACAAAATTCTGTACAAATCTTGATCAAAATCACTACATTTGAAGCTTTATTAGATTTCAAATACTTGTACTTTTTACTCTTGAAGCACATTTTAAACAGGTATTTTTAATTAAGTCGATTTTTTCATGTGATAGTTTTACTTAAGTGTTTTTTTTTTTTGTTTGTTTTTTTTGCTCTGGTACCTGTACTTTTACTTAAGTAACAAAATCAAGCACTTCTTCCACCACTGTACAGCAACCACAATATTAACAGATAAATAAAATAGATGTGATCAGAATGATACAGTTTGTTAATTCAAGGTTTAATTTAATTTTAATTTAATTTTAATTTAAGGTTTTGGTCAGAAAAATGCCTTCCTTGTGCGTAAATTGTTCCTGCATTTTAGATGGAATGTTCAGTGTAAGGAGGGAATCCTTCAGATCTCCCAACTACTTCCTCCATTTTTTTTTTTTCCCCCCAACAAACTGCCACTTGACTGATGTAAAACTGTGATAAATATTTAGCACATGTACTATCCCACCAAACCAGGTAATAATTAAAGGTGTATTGTGTAACTTTTCTTGGTGGAGGGTCTTTCTATCTTCATGTAGACCAGAACCAGACTAAGTTAGAGGTCAGATCTGTGGAGAGGCGACCCCGCTCACAGTCAGAATGTCTGTTTTTCTAGGTATTTTTGAGGTATAAAACCTGCTGTAATTGAATGAATGTAAAGCAGAGCTGTTTAATGTCATACTGTGGAACATTTCAGGCAGAGCAATGGCAAATCCATAGAAACAAGCAGGTGACGGACCCCAACTAAAAAATTACATCGTGCACCTTTAAAACAACATGAAAACCTGTCACATGTACTTTAGGCGAATTCTACCGTTAGATGCCGTTTTACTTTGTGAGCAGGTATTTGTACTTTCTACTCCACTATGTTTCTGAACACAACTAAAATCTACTTTACCAAAACCCTAAAGAAAAAGTACTTTTCCATGGTTTTATTTTTATTAGTTTTATTAGTCAGTGAAAATGAAAAGTATCAGTTGATTGCTTCTGGTGTCCGTAACACACAAACCTTTGTCAAGATCACATCATTTGACACTTCAGTTGTTCTGAAAATCTTTGTGAATTCCTTTCACATTTTTAATCTGGCACATCAGAACATTTCCTTGAGTAGTTTATTTATGTTTTGTATTGGCTCCTGTAGACCTTTCTGTACTTTTACTGAATCTGAATCAAAGTTACATTGGGGACCTTTACATAACACACTGGTCCAGAAAATGTCAAATAAAAGGATTTATTAAGATCACAGTAGAATGGCACCAAATATAATGACAAGACTCCTACAACTTTTTGAAGGTATTGTGAAAAAATCATTTCACCTTTATGCTCACCAAGATGACATTTGTACATTGTGCACATCTGAGAAATGCACATGCAGATAGTTTTACACTGAAGGGAGTTGACAGTTGAACAACTCCAGTTTACGATCCACGACTTTCATCTTCCTGTTCATCACATGTTGTGGACCATTCCAAAGATACAATATTTGAATGATTAATTGCTATGGCAAGGGACAACAGCAACCTGTGTAAAATCATCCAACAAATATAAAATAAAAAGACTATTTTTGGTTAAACATTTATGGGTACCTGACGTCTGATGTTTTATTTCATTATTTTACATACAGCAGTCAGACCACAGGACATCAAAAATGTGCCAAGTTTTTCAGAAAAGTCGAATTATATAAAAATAAGAAATTAATCTTATGACCTTTAACCTCAGAGCTCTTTCTGGTGCATAAGTTTGATAGATAGATATTTATTTATCCCAAAGGAAATTCATTTTTCGGCAGCAACAATGGAACATAAATGAAAATAAATAAATGAAAGCTTTTTCAGGTTTTGGTGTAACTTTTAGGCAGAGAGTTTAGACTTAGACTTAGACTTAGACAAACTTTATTGATCCACAAGGGAAATTATTTGGATACAGTAGCTCAGACATCACAATATAATATAATAACAGAGTAACAAAAATAGATGGTATAGCAAAAAGAGTAAGAGACAGGTGTCAAATGAGACATAATTATAAAATGTATATGTACAAGTCAAAATAAAATAGAAATAGAAGTAATAAAGTAATAAAATATATAGTCACAGCTATATACAAGAGACAAGAACGACAGTGCAAATACTATGCTGATTGACAGGGCGTGAGGTAATCCGTTACTTGGGATAACTTGTAGTACAGTTGTAGGGAGTATTATCTGTTACATAAGGGTGAGTTGTTGTACAGCTGTATGGCGTATGGTATGAATGTAGTCCTGAATCTCTCACTGTTTGAGCGGAGCTGTAGGAGCCTGTTGGAGAATGAGCTCCTCTGTCCCTCTATAGTCTGGTGCAGTGGGTGAGTTGTTGTAGGGAGTATTATCTGTCCCTCTATAGTCTGGTGCAGTGGGTGAGTTGTTGTACAGTTGTAGGGAGTATTATCTCCTCTGTCCCTCTATAGTCTGGTGCAGTGGGTGAGCAGGAGTGTCCATGATGGAGAGCAGTTTGTCTAGTGACCTCCTGTCCCTCACTGTGACAAATGTCTCCAGCTCACAGCCGATCACGTGTCCAGCTTTACGGATCAGTTTGTCAATCCGCCCAATGTCTCTTTTACTGGTGCTGCTCCCCCAGCAGACCACAGCGAAGTACAGTGCGCTGGCCACCACAGACTGGTAGAAGATCTCCAGTAACTTGCTGCACACATTGAAGGACCTGAGCTTTCTCAGGAAGTAGAGTCTGCTCATGCCCTTCTTGTAGACAGCATTACAGTTGTCCCTCCAGTCAAGTCTGTTATTTACCTGTACGCCAAGGTACTTGTAGCAGTCCACTATTTCCACGTCCTGGCCCTGGATGGTAATGGGCTCCACAGGTGTCCTCTTTCTCCTAAAGTCAATCACCAGTTCCTTGGTCTTGTCAATGTTCAGGAGCAGATGATTTGCCTGGGACCACTCCACAAAGTTTGTAATCAGTGTCCTGTACTCCAGCTCCTGTCCATCCCTGATACACCCGACCACTGCAGAGTCATCAGAGAACTTCTGCAGATGGCAGGACCCGGAACTGTACTGGAAATCAGAGGTGTACAGAGTGAACAGGAACGGAGACAGGACTGTACCCTGGGGAGCTTCTACATTACTGACCACCGTGTCAGACAGGGTGGTCCCCAGTCGCACGTACTGAGGCCTGCCTGACAGGTAGTCATTAATCCAGGAGACAATGGAGGAGCTGACACCCATCCTGAGCAGCTTCTCACTGTTTAAGTAAACAATGTAGAATTATCATTATGGATTTATAATGGTTAAGATTCAGTCACACCGCAGGACATTTTTAGTGTTTTTCTTTTGATAAGTACGCAAAAAGTAAAAGACAACTTAACTCTAAAAGTACATGTCATTTATAGAAGACATTTTTGTGCACTGTTGAATGTAATCCTTGATGTCTTTGAGTATTCAGTGAGTTGTGCAAATTGTCCTTTATAATCTAAGAGAAATAATGACCCACAGTCTTCTGGTCTGAGGGAGGTCAGATGTTTCTGGAGCCTTGATGACAATTTCTATTTAATAACATGTACCTTCAATCTTTTAAGGAGGTGATTAAAGCAAACTGCAGCGTCTGTGATTGGTTAAATCTACCTGTCACTCACTCAGAGCCTTACAGAGGCTGACCAATAGGAGGGGTGGGAGGGGTCTGTGTTTGAACATAGAGCTGCATTTAACAGAACAACGCTGAATATCTCCAAACAGCAGATTGTCACAGGGATCAGATCATGATTTAAGTTTGATTTGCATATCGTCCCACTTCACCAGAGACACAGAGGAACCAGGAGCCTCCAGACCAAAGCCAACAAACAGAGGCTCTGAGAAGGTGCAGCGAGAGGTGTGGAAGTGGTACAGGAAAACATCATGATAAACATTATAGAAGGACAGAGCTCCAGCCTCAGAGTCCAGGAAAACACCTACTCTATCTGATATGGGGTAACCGTATGTTTTCCTTTTACAATGATAAAAAGAGCTTCTTTCTCCATTGCTCCTCAGACTCCAGGACTGATCATTGTCTCCAAACCTACAGTCCTCTGCGTCTCCTCTCCGTCTGATTCCTCTGTAACTCACTGCTATCTCTACATCCCCTCTGCACTCTACCTCCCAGTAACAGCGCCCAGTCAGACCAGTGGAGCTCAGGACCTGGGCACAGGAGCTGAACCTGTCCTGGTGAGAGGGATACAGCTGGAGCTCCTCCACTCTGGTCACTGTCCTTTTGTCCGCAGACAGCTCCAGTGTGTTGTTGGCAGTGTTTGGATCCAGAGAGACCTCACAGAAATCTGTAAACACACAAATATAATGACATCACTTATTTCATTATTATTATTACAAAACTTAAAATACAAATAATACAGTAGTAAACAGAACACAACTAAATATATGTTACAGGCAAAGTTAATAACTTAGGCATTTGTTTTTAGGCAAAGTAAGAAATAGGCATTTTATCATCTACTTTGTAAATGTACAATGTACTTTTTTTAAGTGTGACAGATGCAAATTAAAGGAGAAAAAGGAAAAAAGAAGTGCATTAAATGTGCCACAATAACTGTAAAATACAAATAAATGTCGGAAAATTACAAAGATGGTCTTGATTTGGTCTGGATGAGTCATGGTCTTGTCTCAGTCTCGATCTCGACCTTTAAAAGTCTCGGTCTCGGGACCCTGTGGTCTCTGTGGTCTTGGTCTCGATTAGTGTGGTCTTAACACTGGGTAGTTGAGGCGCTACAGAAATACAGGAGGTCTCTTCATCACAACACTGGGATTTCAGACACTCCACTCCTCAAACTGTGCTCGATCATTTGGGACTGTGCTCAATGTGGCGTTAACACACAGAACCAGTGTTAGGGCAAAGGGAAGGGAGCTGTTTGGAAAAGCCCAGGTGAAAAACAGGTGAGTTTCACTCATGACATTATTTCCTGTTCCTTAAACCACACTCTGGTTCTGGATCTGACTTCCTGTTTACTCACACTTCCTCAGACCTGGGACCATCCAGCGCTCTCCAGCAGGATCCAGCCTGAAACACACAGAGGTCACTCTCACACATGAACAGTAGAGTTTTCTAGACCAGAGCAGCTCCCAGAGCGGTTTGAGAGAGCAACAGAAACACAACTATACGACTAACATGACACAAATGAGGTCACATAACAACAGTAACTAGACACAGTGCAGTGACAGTGCAGAGTGACAAAGAGCCAGAGTTTGGATTTGAACCAGAAACCCTGTGGTGTATCCACTACACTACGGCTTACACAGGAGGTAATGGACTGTTGGACCAAAAGGTTAAACTGGGCTCAGCTGTGAAGAACACCAGGCAACAACCTCAACAAGAGCAGGCTCTGAGCAGGCTCTGAACCCCAGTCTTCAGTGTTCAAGACCAAAGCCTGACCCATTAAACCATCAGAGCTCAGACAGGACTTACCTTTGACATCAAAATGATCCACTAGGCACAGTTTGGTGACACCTGCTGGTTAATAAATATATCTGCTCATACATTCAGTTGTAAGTTGTGTTTGTTTACTGTGCAGATATTTCATGTTGCTGTTGATAGTGACAAATTCATGTGGTCTCACATGTGTAACATTGTTTTGTTGATTTTAGTTTTTGTACAACCACAGAACAGTGACAGTTCAAAGTTCTGGACTCTGGGTTATCAGGCAGTGGACAGTTCCTCACAACAGTTTTTAAAAACTGTGTGGAGCCTTAGCTGGTGGGAGTCATTACAGTTTATGTAACAGTAAAGCAATGGGAGGTCCATTCTACAGGTGTTGTTTGGGAGCCACTGTTTTAAACAGTGAGACTCCAGGGGGCAGTGTGGAGCTCACCTGAGGGAGTCCAGGGGGCAGTGGTCCAGTAGAGCGGTCAGGAGCTCTGCTGAGGGTCCTGGATGGTTGTAGCTCAGGTCTAACTCTCTCAGATGGGAGTGGGTGGAGCTCAGAGCTGAGGCCAGAGCAGCCCCGCCCCTCTCAGAGACCAGACATCCAGACAACCTGTAGACACACAAGGACACATTCTTAAGACACACACTGGACGCTCGATCCCGTGCCACGATTGGAGTTTGTTGAATAGAGACGCGTCTGAAAACACATGTTTCACAACATGTCTCTGCTTTGTGAGCAACAAAAGGAGGTGTAAACTGTGAGCTGAGGCTCAGAGCTGCAGCAGAGGCAGGGACAGCCCCAGTGTACAACTCAGCAGAACACCGGCTCCTCTCTGCTTCTGTGCTCCGTGCGGGGAAACTCTCGTCTCTCACTAAACTCACTACAACCGTCTCAAACAAGCCCCTTTCCTCTGCTCTCACAGCCTCACGCTGCCGCCGATTTCAAGATCAGGTGGTACATGTTTGCTCCACATAACCAAAATTTGAATTTTCAATAACAGTGTTTTTTTCAAAATTATTCTTTAAGATCGATATTTCTGGTACTTACATCCAAAATATTGGAGCACAAGGTAATTTAGTCAATTTCTCATTGATTGCTAAAATGGGGTACCTTACGTCGTAGTGTCCGTAGACAATAGGACCAGGTGTTCTCCAACACTTAAACTGCTCAATTTCTGGTTGGTTGTTCACTTAAAAAAATATATATATAATACTGAAAGACTGTTTAGAGTTAATTTCCATAAAATGTATTATTTTCCCCCAGGATCTGTTGGTTTTGGAGCAACTAACTAAGGTACAAGCGTAACCAGACCAAATCGCAATCATGGTTTTCTGTAGCCAAGGAGGGTAATATTAAATTTGAGAAATTATTGCTTTATCGCAACTCTCCTCACTTCTAATGTTCAGATTTCTTGAAAAAATGTGGTAAAATTATCTATTAAGTTAAAAAAATATAAATTTTATGACTCATTGTCTACGGACACTACCAAATGGTCATATGTTCCTTCTGTATCCAGCATTAAACAACTAAAAGAATCTCATATAAACCTTTTACAGAATTAGTCTACCAACAAAAAAAAAGAAAAATGAAATTCACAAACTGACTAGTGAGTATTTGATGGCATCGTCTATGGACACAACAAAAATTATCAGACAAACAAAATAACAATTTTAGTTTTTTGTTTTGGCCAAAGATATAATATCAATATTAACTTCTATGTCATAGTTGAAATGCCGTGCACTTTTTCTTCATATTTCATGCATTATGCGAGTTTCTAAAAGGATAACTTGTAAAAGAGGCACATTTTTATCTGTAATAAAGCATGATTAAGCAAATTAGGCATGAGTGGTATTTTGATCTTAGATCCATTTCAGGAATGTGGTTCACTTAGTCATCCATGATTCTGAAAAAAAATGTTAGCAAAACATTCTTACATGATTACTATCAGTTTATTTGATATAAAATAATTTATATTTTGTCAAAAAAATATAAATGATATTGTTCTATGGTTGACACAAAACTCACGGAAATACCAATATAGAAAATCAACAAAAAAAAGCTGCCTATTCGGTCACACAAGAGATATCTCCAAGTGTTTTTTCTGGACATTTGCAGTAAGAAATGTTCAATTTAAATGAACACTTAACAAACCTCGACAAGAGCTTGATATTTTTGTAGAGTGACACTTGTATATAATTTAATGATTGTACACCTGATCTTGAGGTTGGGGTGTGTCTCTCATTTTATAAGTAATCTGCAGATAAAACGCTCATTTACAACACAGCAAGAGTTGTGTTAAAGTCTTTTTAAGAGCCGTGACGCGTGGGTTTGACGTGCGTCAAATGACACACTGTGGCGTGCCGCACTCTGGTGTCACTGGCCTTTAAACTCCATTATTTAACTGTGTTTATGATGTAGTGTGGGTTTGTTGAGACAAAATGAACATATCCTTATGTTATACTTATTTAATATGAATGTGCACTAAAAGATGAAACGTGACCTTGGCTGAGCTGCAGAGGAGCCGTCAGACAGTGTAGAGGAGTGAGTAAAGAGGAGGAGCTTTCATAAAGAACCCACACAACACATGGCATGAGGAGCGTCTCACCTGAGGACCTCCAGTCTGCAGGGGGCGCTCTTCAGTGCAGAACACAGCTGTTCCACTCCTGAGTCCTGGAGGTCGTTGTTACTGAGGTCCAGATGTGTCAGATGGGAGGAGCTGAGGACTGAAGCCAGAGCACCACAGCATTGATGGGACAGACGACAGCGGGACGGACTGAGGAGAGAACATGATACAGGCACTGACTCTGACAATGTTTCTTATTTTTATAAATAAATACAACATTTGCATTCTGACACCACCCCCTGAGCACAACTCCAGTGAAGGTGCCATAATCCTTGAATGAAGCACCGTGGTGTCAGGCTTCATGCAGCGGACAGCCGCACATCATCAGCAGGAGCGGGGAGAGCTCGTGAGAGAGCAGGGCTGCTGATGATTGGCTAAGAAGTTGGGTGGGCGGAGTCTCTGCTCACGTTATCTTGTTGTTTCTTTCCCGCACATTTCAGCTAAATGAGACAAACTCAAAGACAAAGCGACAATGGCAACGACGAGCCAGGGACATTCAAAGGCAGCGTTTTCAAACTGGAAATACTGACACTATTTCTCCCTCATTGAAATAAAGGGCAAGAATGTGTATGTTAAGTGTACTCTGTGCCCTGGGAAAAAAATTCTGTCCACGTCTGCCTCAAGTAACTCGAATCTAATAAAGCGCCTCACATCATCACATGCTAACACACCTCTCACTGCTGTTAACCCATCCCCGAGCCCCGGTGCAGTTAGCGGGAGCCACTGCATTAAAGCAAGCCAAACTCGATTATTGTGCAAAAATACAGACAATTGCACTACTTAATATTTGGTTTTCCCTTTGTTTATTTCTATGCAAGTTTATATTTGTGTGCCTTAGATATACACTTAAATGCAAAGTTTGTGATTATTTATATTTTCAGTATTTACATTTTATTTTATTTTTTTTATTTCTAAGCTATGGCCAGTTGCAATCTGTTCAACTTGAATAAATACATGCTGAAATATACTGGTTTTATTCTTAATTCAGTTACTATAAACTTCTTTGACGCAATAGTACATAAAATGAAAAATAACTGGATAATTACTTTGATAAGGAATTAATTACTTTTACAGCATAGTAATTGAGTTACTTTATGGGGAAGTAATTTGTAACGGTAACTAATCACTTTTTAAAGTAAAATGCCCAACACTGCCTATGAGTATCGACTTATTCAACAAAAATATAGCATTTTAAGTCAAAATACCAAAATTGAAATTATTCCAAATCGTCACTGTTACCAAGGGAAAGAAGAGATTTCATTTTATTCCACTCAAAGAACAGGAAGTTACTGATTAAACAATTTCTCAACATTTCCATTTGTTTTTAGTTTACAAAACCACAGAATGATCCAAAGAGTATTTTGTTGCATTAAGGACTCTGACTTTACAGATCTCACTCAGTTTTCTTGTCCTTTTTACTTTGAAATACTTTCGCTTTACTGAGTAGAAATTATGCTGTTTATGCTTCAAGTGTTTTTCCATGTAAGAAAGATCTTTTTTGTCGACTGTTATGTCCTGTTTTTAATCAAGATAATCTGCAGAAAAAACTAAATAACAATGAAATAAAGAGTAATTCATGAAAACTAAATCTTAATAGTGTAATGTCTTTGTGTATTCTAAATTTGATTTAAAATTCAAATAATGTGGTTGTACGATTCAGCAGCTCTGGTGAGAAGCAGTGCTGTCTATGGTCTGATCTGGAGCTGTTCTGAGTCTCACCTGAGGACCTCCAGTCTGCAGGGGGCGCTCTTCAGTCTAGAACACAGCTGCTCCACTCCTGAGTCCTGGAGGTAGTTGTAACTGAGGTCCAGATGTGTCAGACTGGAGGAGCTGAGGATTGAGGCCAGAGCACCACAGTAGTGACTGGACAGGCCACAGCCGGACAGACTGAGGAGAGAGAGGAATATTAGACACTAGAATCATGATGATCTGTATTAATAAAGTCTAGACTCACATGACTTTGGTGGAGGCTTTCATTAAAGGCAACAGACCAAAGAAAGCATTTCCAGAAGGTTCATATTTTCTCCAGCTCTGAGTCTGAGGACAGTAAGAGGAAAGCCACAGCCGACCACTGAGCAGAAGACATGTGTTCACCAGAGACACGTCCTTCTCTCATGTAGCGCTGCACCTGCTCCAACAGACTGTGGTCGTTCAGTTCGTTCAGACAGTGGAGCATGTTCATACGACTCTCTGCTGGAATATACTGATCCAGCTTTCGTTTGATGTACTTTACTGTGTCCTCATTGGTCTGTGAGCTACTTCCTGTCTGACTCTGCAGACCAAGTAACAGGCTCTGATTGGTCGGCAGAGACAGACCGAAGAGGAAGCGCAGGAAGCGCAGAAACAGGTCCATCTCTGGACTTCTCTGTTCCTTTACACTTTTTCTCTTAAACACAGATGTAAATATGGACTTAGGACTCTGTGTGGGTTGTGGTGGTGACAGCAGGTTGACTCCACGGTTGTAGAAGGTCAGATGGACGTGAAGAGCAGCCAGAAACTCCTGCACACTCAGATGGATGAAGCAGTAGACTTTGTCCAGGTACAGGCCTGGCTCCTCTCTAAAGACCTGTGTGAACACTCCGGAGTGCACTGAGGCTGCTGCAGCCTCCAGCCCACACTCCTCCAGGTCTGAATCATAGAAGATCAGGTTTCCTTTCTGCAGCTGCTCAAAGGCCAGTTTTCCCAGAGACTGCACCATCTCCCTGGTCTCTGGAGTCCAGGGAGGGTCTGTCTCAGAGCGCCCGTCGTACTTGAGGTTCTTGATTTTGGCCTGGACCACCAGGAAGTGGATGTACATCTGGGTCAGAGTCTGGGGCAGCTGCTCTTTGACTCCTGTCTTCATCACATGGTCCAGGACTGTGGAGATGAGCCAGCAGAAGACTGGGAGGTGGCACATTATGTACAGGCTGCGTGATTTTTGGATGTGGGAGATGACGTCTGTGGCCTGCTGTTCGTCTCTGAACCGCTTCCTGAAGTACTGCTCCTTCTGTGGGTCTGTGAATCCTTGCACCTCTGTCACCATGGAGATGCACTCAGCCGGGATCTGACTGGCCGCCGCTGGGCGTGTGATTATCCAGAGGCGAGCGGAGGGAAGCAGACTCCCCCTGATGAGGTTCACCAGCAGCACGTCCAAAGATACGCACTCTGTGGTCTCAGTCAGGACCTGGGTTTGTGTGAAGTCCAGAGGAAGTCTGCACTCGTCCAGACCGTCAAAGATGAAGAGCACCTGGAGCTGTTCAAAGCTGCAGAGTCTTTTGGTTTCACTGAAGAAGTGGTGCAGCAGTCCCACCAGGCTGAACTGTCTCTCTCTGAGCACATTGAGCTCTCTGAAAGTGAACAGGAACAGCAGCTCCACGTCCTGGTTGGTCCGGCCCTCAGCCCAGTCCAGACTGAACTTCTGAGTCAGAACTGTTTTCCCCACACCGGCCACGCCCTTCGTCAGCACGAGTCTGATTGGTCTGTCTGTAAAGTCCTCTCTGACTGGTCCCCGTTTGTGGGTGGGGCCTTTAAAGATGTCCTCACATGGGATGGCCGTCTCTGGAGCGGCTGGTCTCCTGGATCTGGTCTGGATGTGTCTGACCTCATGTTCCTGGTTGACCTCTGTTGCCCCTCCCTCAGTGATGTAGAGCTCTGTGTAGATCTGGTTCAGGGGGGCGGGGCTTCCTGGTTGAGCCACGCCCTCAGACACACATCTGAGCCTCTGCTGCAGACGCCTCTTCAATTTATCTCCACAAACTCCAGACAAACGCTCTGTGTAAAGACAAACAGGAAGAACACGATGAACAAGACTCATCTATGGTCAGTCCCGGCTCTGGTCCAGAGTCCAGGTTTACAGCCACACACTGTTCTCTCTCTAGACCAGAAAGACTTCATGTGCTGAACACACAGAGGTTTGTTCAGACTGAGCTCTTACTGCTCAACAGACGGTTGGCCACCTCCTCCTGTTTCATCCTCTTCAGGAAGTCCAGTGCGATGGTCAGGACGGCCTCTCTGCTGCTCTGCTCCTCCTCCTCCTCACTCTCTAAGCATTCTGGGTAATCTGAGGCCAGGACCCTGTGGAACCTCTTCAGATGCTCTTTGACAAAGTTCAGGACCTGCTCCTCCAGCCTCTGCAACACAAACTCAGTCAGACCAAAAGAACTCACAGAGACAGTGTTTGTGGACAGACCGTGAAGACGTGGAGCAGCGGGTCTACTCCGAGGCTCTCCGGGCTCCACTCCGCTCTGGGGACAGAGTTACACCTTTGAGTGGTACATGATTGAAAAGGAAATTATAACTCATGACATTCTTAATCTCCTAATTAATCTCAGTCTTCTCTTTGTCGTTGCAAACAGACTAGATTGTCTACCCACCAGAGCCGAATAATCCTATATGCAAACTACGAAGTTGGGCATTTATTCGTTCATTCATATCATGTAGTTATGACAAAACGGGGCCCTGCTTTGCCTTTGTGTAAACATCACTTTCAGATTGGTTCAATGGGTTTGAACAATCCAGAGTGGCCTATGCCGTGCCTCGACTCCTCCCTCGCTCATAAACACATCTCAGCGACCACACGAGGACAGAATGATGGAAGTTTACCACGTGTGTGTCTTTTGTCTTTGCCTCATGTCAAGAATTCAACCACTTTGACTACAGCAGGTGCAGTGAGTCACTTACTATTGTGAATAACAGAAGCTTTGTGTTTGCTGGGCTCATTTTAGTGGATAAGTAATGAGTTTTGTGCTAATGTAGGCTATGTGTGCATATTATATGCATATTCATATGCTAATTAGTCACACACTTATTTGAAGTTTTCTTGCATTTATTGAACATAAATATTGTGATAATGAAGTGAAACTTTATCACCTTATGATAAAAAGAAGGTGAGCCTATAATATTTGAATTCCTTGACGGTCCTTGATGGTAAACTGTTCATAGGTGTTGCATGTTTTTGGTTGATGGGGGGAAACCGGAGTACCCGGAGGAAACCCATCCAGACACGGGGAGGAAACATGCAAACTCCACACAGAAAGGCCCGGGTGACCGGGGATCGAACCCGTAACCTTGCTGTGAGGCATGAGTGTTGCCACTTAGCCACTGTGCTGGTTGTGGAACATTTTAACAGTTATTCAACTTAACATATATACTTAACAGTTAAACAACTTAACAAGTTTACCAAACTTTCGATCTCACTCCAAATCACTAAATCCATTGAATTCTTAGTGTCACTTCTGAGCAACTCTGCCAACTCTAGCTAAATCCAGCCTTTAGCCCGCGATTATTTGGCCCTCGCCAGTGACTTTAGTCAATGGCGAGGGCTATTGTTCTTCGTTTGTGTTATTATTTTTCCTTGCAAACGATCGTGATTTTGAAGGCCTGAACATCGACGAAAAGTCCCACATGGGGGTATCAGATCGACCGGTCCGGCGAAAAATTTGATAAAATGGGCATCGCGACAATGCCCAAAGTGACCCCACTCGATAGCGCCCCCTTGAAAAATCTAAATTTCAACATGAATGGGCAGCTGAAAAGAATATTTTGGCGTAGGCTGACAAAATTCAGAACAGTGATAGAGCTCAGGGAGACAAACAAAAAAGTCATTCATAACACTGCTCTATGACGAACAGGAAGTCGGCCATATTGGATCAAAAATTCGGCGCCGTTTTGACTTGGGTGTGTGCAAAAAGATTCAAGTCCCTTGTGTTTAGTCCAAATGAGCTCAGATTTGACATGTCACATCTACAGACATGGGTTCACATAATTCTTCAATGTTTTTTCTTAACTCTTTACGGTTTGTCTGTAGCACGCCGGCGAAAAACGCCTTCATTTCCTGTTTTTTTGACGACCTCTCACGGCCACAGGCGTTGGCCTAGAGAGCTCAAATTCAAATCACAATTGCGTGACCCGGTCCCAAATGTAATGAAATATAAAATATAATAAAAGTGAACACTATAGCGCCCCCTAGCATAGACGTGAAACGTCTACATTATCAGATCTGGACCAAATTCGGGGATTAAATTCTATGCATGATTACAAGAAAATAAATGTATTATGGACATGGGGCAATTTTCACGGTTGGCCAGCAGGGGCACAAATACACCTCAAAAAAATAGTTTAAAATCTATTACACACACATGCTTTGTCCTATCGTGCTGAAATTTTAATCACTAATGTTTGATTTCAACTTGATTATAAAAAAATATAAAGTATATGAAAAGTGAACACTATAGCGCCCCCTACCATAGACATAAAACAACTACATTATCTGATCTGAACCAAACTCTGGGAATAAATTCTATGCATGATTACAAGCAGATAAATATATTACAGACATGGGGTATTTTTCACGGTTGGCCAGTAGGGGCGCATAATGTAAATTCCTGATGGAGGATCTGTGCAAATTTGGGGATGAAATTCTACAAATGATTACAAGAAAAACAAATTTTGGACATGTGGCATTTTTCATGGTTCGCCAGCAGGGGCGCACTGACTCCTACAGTATATTTAAAAGTGCATATTTAAAGGTGCATTATGTAATTTTTCCCGCGGACGAGCTGGCAGCCTGGCCGGCTCTCGGGAGGAGCGAGTGGCGAGCCGGAGCGGTCGTGGGTCCCCAGCGGCTGCGCGGGGGGGGGGGGTGCGAACCGGGGCGAGGGCCACCATAGCCGCGCGCGGCTTTAATCTTTTTTTGTTTTCTTCATTTTTGTTCGAGTATCCTCCACTTTTCACCAGTCCCTCACAAGTTTCTTGCTCACTCCAAACTTTCTTTCCGCTGCTCGATTACTGTTTTCGGCTGCATATTTCACTACTTGCAGCTTGTAATCTGCAGAATATGATTAACAGTTTCTCGCCGTGTGATAAAATAAGTTCTGATGCTAAATGAACATTAGTGAGTGGGATACGTCTTAATAACCCGTATGCGTTAAATGCAGGTGAGGCGTAAATGATGAGAAGAAACGTCTCAAACTTCAGTAGCCGGACATCCACTCATACCTGATCGATACATTTAGCACCGCCCCTGGGAGAACCTGAATTCTGCAGAAATCCTACGAGACACTGACATGATCCCAGACAGGACCATGAGACAGGAGACATGCGCAGTAGAGCGTGAAGTGACAGTGGTACAGAAGTAATAAGAGTAGCAGATACTGGCACACAGACCTAGAGCGCCCTCTTGTGGCAGTCAGTGTGAAAATAACAAACATGTGAAATTATACTTATACTCAAGTCGCACCTGAGTATAAGTCCCAGGACCACCCAAACCATGAAAAAAGTGCGACTTAAAGTGCAACAAAAAATAGGGTATAATATTGAACATGTAATAAAGATTCATTTAGTGCAGATGATGAGAGCTGTACATGATCAGATTAGGGCCCCCTGAAAGTTACATCTGGCTCTGCTTCCCACAGTTTCTATCTGGTCTTATGTCGTTCTTGCCGCGCCCTCCTTCCCCAGCCCTGTCCTACTCTCACACAGTATCACTGTGGACTTACCCTGCGTCTTCAGATGGAGCCTCCTTAAATCCAGGCCCCTGGTCTTTAGAGCGGTCACTCTGCATGGACTCACAGCTCAGACCAGGACCAGAGGCTTCTGAGTCCCTATAGTGAAACAGAGGGTCTATTCAGGGCACGTCACAGTGGAGCAGTGACACAAGAACTCAACAAACCTTTTAAAGTTGACGACCAAAGGTTTGGACCTGTCACTCTTCAGAGACTGACAGCTGGGACCAGGACCAGGTTTACTTCTGGTTTTAGATCCAGGTTTGTCCAGTTTCCTCCTGAAAAAAACCCCAAAAGAATCAAAACTAAACTGCTGCAGAAGAGGCTGTGGTGCTCAGTTTGTCCTGACTGTAAAAGTAAATATATTTGATATCATCCAGCCCAAACAGAAGCTGTCTTTGGTGTTTCTTTTAATATTCTGTTAAACACTTCACAACACTTTTAATTTCAACCAAAACTCAAGTCAAAAGTGCAGTGAAGGGCCCAGTGTCTCACAGCGGCCCACGTCCCAAACTGAAGAGAAGAGACAAACCTTTTAGAGTCAGTGCCACAGTCTTTAGAGCGATCAGTCTCCAGACACACAGAGCTCAGACCAGGAGCCCGACCAGAATCAGGACTGGACTGGTCCATCTTCTCCTGGAACCCACCAGAGCAGAGGGACTGCTGTGATATGACTTTGTAACACAATCTTGTCTTCAGTTAACTTCTTATTTTCTTTTTAGACAAAGCTGTAATGTCATCTGACTAAAATACAATAACAAGTTAGCTGTATATGAATTGTAAGGAAACAAATTTCACACTATGCCCTTTTCCTTAAATTTGGCAGTAAACTATAACAGAGCTAAACATTTAGTTCATTGTAATCCACACTGATCTAAAATGGCTTAGTCTAATGGAAGACTGACTGATGAAATTGTGACTTCCTGTGACTTAAACGTCATTTAACTGGATTTAACTTGTCTTAACCTACGTGTAGCGCCATGTTGGTTTGTGTCTGATTATAAAGAGTCAATAATGCATCGTGTAAACGTGTAAATAAAAGATGAACGATATTAAACATCACTAATCACAATGTTACACAAAAATAAAATCAATGAAAATAAACAAAAACAGTGTAGGAAGAAACGGGACTGAGCAGGAAGCAGTTTCAATACCTTGTCCTGAACAGTCCTATTGGGTCCAATTAAACTAAACTTATCTGGACGAGCCGGAGACTTGGTTTGGACTTGGTTTGGTTCTGGAAATGATCCCGTTGAGCCTGGGTTTAGCTTTAAATCAGGTACGAGCTAAGCCTTGAGCTTCTGGAATAACTTTGTGGCGTAGTATTTGAAGGACTTTAACCTTTTACCTTTAACCTGAGCTGCAGGTCTGGCACTGACACGCCCAAAGCCTTGCACCTGTCCTCTGGCAGGTCTGGCAGCTTTATTGCATATTTGGGTGTGTCATTGCTGCTATATCTACCAGAGGACAGCATACATAAGAAACTTATATACGTAAGAAGACTTTATAAAGTCAAAATTGTAATTAGAACGGTAGACTTATAAATGATAATGTCTTAAATAAGATGAATTGAAGCCTATATATACCATAATGTTTGAATGTAGTCTACTCTGCCCTGCTAACTTTCATTCTCAGTATTAGGATGAGGAAGTACAAAAATATTGTTTGTGTGATTTAAAGACCATCCAAGCTCCATCAGTACATCAAGGACAAGACCCCAACAGATGATGTGCTCAGAGAATGTCTCAGACAGTGGAGCTCAGAGGAAGAGGTGCAGGAGGGACCATCATGGGAGGACAAGCCCCTACATGAAATAATTCATTAATCATTGCATTTATATAGAGTCTTTCAAGACACCCAAAGCACTTTACAGATCATTGTTCATTCACTCCACACTCAGTGGTGGTAAGCTACTTTTGTAGCCACAGCTGTCCTGGGGCAGACTGACAGAAGCAAGGCTGCCAATCTGCACCATCAGCCCCTC
Organism: Taenioides sp. WSHXM2023; assembly: GCA_029959045.1. Lineage (NCBI taxonomy): Eukaryota > Metazoa > Chordata > Actinopteri > Gobiiformes > Gobiidae > Taenioides > Taenioides sp. WSHXM2023. The sequence continues at coordinate 26,979,073 of CM057100.1, forward strand.
CAACCACCACCAACACTCACGCTCACTCCACTTTCATACTAGGCAATGTGGGTGAAGTGTCTTGCCTAAGAACAGAACGACAGTTTTTGCGACTGGCGCCCCCCTGTGGCACCTGGAATTCCCAGTGTCTCCCATCCAAGTCCTGACCAGGCCCGGCCCTGCTGAGCTCCTGAGATCTGAGGGATCAGGCTTTGACAAACCGGTATAGCCACATGGGGCGTACCACCGAAACATAACTGAAGTGGCTGATATCAAGAAATCCTGCCAACGGCTTGAGAGGGCTGGACTGAAGGACACACAGAGGCCCTCATCCAGGCTGCTCAGAGCAGGAGGTGTGTGTGTGTGTGTGTGTGTGTGTGTGTGTGTGTGTGTGTGTGTGTGTGTGTGTGTGTGTGTGGGTGTGTGTGTGTGTGTGTGTGTGTGTGTGTGTGTGTGCGTGCGTGCGTGCGTGCGTGCGTGCGTGCGTGCGTGCGTGCGTGTGTGTGTGTGTGTGTGTGTTTTGAATTTTAACTTAATTTATTAACTTTCCCCTTAGCCTTAGCTGGCACTGACACACCCAAAGCCTGGGCTGTCCTCTGGTGATTATTATTATTATTATTATTATTATTATTATTAATAATAATAATAATAATAATAATATTTTATTTACTTTATGGGGTATTAACTGCTTAATACATAACATATTCAGATCACCACGTTACCTTTTATTGTTTTGAAATATGCATCGAAAACAACATATTTAACATGTTTTACTTTGGTTTTTGATGGTCTGACTGTCCCCTCCCTTTGCTCTCCGTGCTAAGTCACTGCCCATTCAGATCACAACACAATCAGCGCGCATCCCACTAATGAAACTACTGCACATCGCATCAGGTTTGTCAAGTTGCTGTGTAGTTTTGTTTCATGTTTTTGTGTATTTATGGAGAATTGTCGTGTGGGAGCGTGAGTGAAGTAGGCTGGCGGGTGGAGCACTGGACAGAATCTTACAGCTAACCGTAAGCACAGTTCAAACAGGGCCCAGGAGAGATTGCTAAATTACACAAACTTGCATGGATGACATCTAAAACCTCTTCAGACATGTTTTTGATGAGGAAACAACCTTATAACGTGATAGAAAGCTATAAAATATATATAAAAAACCTCTTTAAGCATAGAAAGAAGTACCTTTGTTGCCAGTGGCGGGCAGCCTCCATAAAGGCGCACTATGTAACTTTTCTAGCGTGCCTTTTGCCTTTCATTTATTCAGTTACATATAACATAAAACATCACTAAACATTGAGCAGGGTCTCCTCTAAAGATCTGACCTGTTCCTTGGCCTTGTGGAGTCATCTCGTCTCCATGGAGATAGAGAACACAGAACGCAAAAAGTTACATAGTGGACCTTTAGTATAGAAAAGAAGTAGTATAGAAAAGTACTAACATTTTATTCCTTTATTTATCAAATGTACATCCAGTTAGTGTTTCTTGTCACTTAAAATCCCTTTTTCAGAGCAGCACTGACTCAACAGCCTGATACAGATCACACAAACATGGACTCCACACTATAGCACAAAAACATTTAAAAAGGAAAAGACAATACAACATAACATTTGTGCAATTTCTTTTGATGGTGGAAAAAAATAAAATGAAGGCTGATTTAGGCCACGTTTTTACAAAGAGACATTATTTTAATCATTTGTTCGTGAATACACATCTTTGCCGATATTATTATTCCAAAAATTGAGTAGGCAAACAAAATTCATTTACAATTTCTTGCCAAAAAATGTCTTTCTCCAATTTTGCCCAACAGCTATGGCACCGACACATCAGGACGGTTAAAATCATGCAAATATCGTTAGCAGTTAAACTTAATGACAATTTTTGTAATTTTTATTCTTGGCCCAAACCTCAACTGCACATTCCAGACATCATTATGAAAAAATACATCAACAAAACACAATATAGTGCAGAGGATCATTGGAAAAGCAGCTTCTAGTCGTTTCAAAGGCACTAAACAGAAATTATTATATCAGTAGTAGAAAAAGCTACAGCGAGAATTCAAAATATTCAACAAAAATATAAATCAGAAATGAGATTTTTTTTTTTTTTTTTTTAGTTTGACAGCGAGCCGAGTCCGCAATATTAAAATACAGTCACCTTTAGAAATATGGCACCAAATCTGATCTCTGAATTGCCAAAAATGATGACAAATTCAGAATAAATTTAGAGGAAATTGAGATATTATAGACAGTTTTGGATACAGCATCAACAAATAAGCATCCAAGAATATCCTGAAATGCAAAAATGTGAAAAATTTGAGAGAAGAACTCAGCCTAAATGTGCAGAGTTTGTGCGTTAAACGTGTGTGAATGAAACAAAACACAACTCCAGGTCTGTTTGTGATGAGGAAACATTATAACGTGGATCAGACAATAGCGTAATATCGGCCCTTTAGTGTATTTTTGCTGTCAGTGTTGTATGTCTGGTGTGTGGTATGGTATTGTAGTTTAATTTTGTGGACCCAGTTTCCAGTTACAGATTTCAAATTAGTTTCAGTTTTAGTCTTACATAAAGTATAAAAAATATAGTTATGGACAAAGCTCATACAACTTTCCAGCACATTGTGATAGTTTTGACATTTCAAAATTATTTACACGAGATTTAAAAAAAAAATAAAAAATGAAAGAGTCTACATTCACTTAAGGAATTTTAAGTTTTGTTTTTTTTTTGTTTTCTTCTTTTATGGCACTGAGAGTTATTTTATTGCCGAAAAGTTAAGGTTTATAAACTGGAGTGACAGTTAAAAGTGAATACACCAAGTCAAGACATAATGTGGAGGAATGCAGATTTTCAGCATCATTTAAAGGTGCATTATGTAACTTTTCTGGTGAAGGGTCAGTCACCTGCTTGTTTCTATGGAGATGTCATTGCTCTGCTGCCTGGAATGTTACATAGTAAAACTTTAAACAGCTCTACCTTACATTTATTCAATCGCAGTGGTTTTATAGCTCAAAGATACCTGCAAAAACAGACATTCTGACTGTGAGCGGGTGTTGCCTCTCCACAGATCTGACCTGTAACTTGGTCTGGTTTGGTCCACATGAAGATAAAAAGGTTTAATGCCATACTGTGAAACATTCCAGACAAAGCAATAACATCTCCATGGAGAAAAGCGTTTCACGGACCCTCCACCAGAAAAAGTTACACAACCTTTAACATTTTGACATTTTTTAATTTTGCTATTTTAGTAGCCGACAGAAGAAAACATCAAAATGAAAGCAAAAAGAAAAACTAATGCATAATATGTTCTAAAATGGTGATGTTTCCATTTTTAGACAGCTGGTAGACGTTTTTTTTTTACTTTAAATTGCAACCATGGGATAGTTTGATCAATACATAATACAGATCTATGAAATGAAGTCAAAAATACATCAGCGTAGACATTGCCAGATTTTTAAAGATACAGCAGGCTACAACTTGGGCGGATTCATATAAATGTAATATGTGACATCTGTGTTTGAATTGGAGATGTTTTTGAAGAGAAGTTTTAAAATGCATTGATGTAGACATTGCTCATTAAATTACCCATTCTAATGTCAAAAATAAATAGTGTTTCGTTATGACTGTGGAATTTTGGACAGGGTTTGGGCATTTAGGGCATCTGGGGCTTTTAGTTACATAGCCAGACAGAAACACGCGCTTTGACAAAACTTTACAAAGACAAATGGATTTGGAACCGTGTCCTGTCTCAATGATTTCAGAGGGTGTGATTTACAGGAGGATTAACCAATCAGAGAGATGCATGCTCTATTTTGGTAATAAACAAGTATGACAGTTTAAGAGTTAAAAAAAAGGAAAAAAACAAAACATAAAGGACTGAGAAACAGCGTGGAATTCTGCTGAATCAACAATCGAAGCACCAAACCCTCATTTACCCAAGGCAAAGGGCAAAGAAGTGATATATTTTATTCTGAATGATACAAGAATTTTGGAGAGGAGACGTCTTCTGCATTTGAGAGACCCGTGATACAAATTAGGGGTTGTGATTGGACCGTCAAGTTAGGAGGGAGGTTTGTCACCGTCACTCTATGGTCCAGTATGGAACCGAATCTAGAAGGGACTGGCTGCTCAGGCAAGGCTTTTAGGGCATTTTTGGGGCATTTTTGGGGCATTTTTGGGGCATTCTTGGGGCATTTTTGGGCATTTAGGCGCGTTCAGGGTACGACGACGTGGAAGGGTGACCCGGGCACATGCTGATCGACCCATTTGACCACCAGGGTGTAGTCCCCTCTTTCCTTCAGGACGTAGCTCACGTTGTACTGCAGTCGCCCCATGTGTTTGACCACCACCTCCTCACAGGGGACATGGGGGCCGTGCACACCCACCAGCAGCATGCTCTTTCCTAAATAGAAAACAAAGGAAGTATTAATAGAATATTAGAACTAGAGACTGTGGTGACATACTATTCCAACTGTATTCTCTGTAAAAACAAGCCAAAAGACAAATATAAGTAAGGTTTGCATTAATATTACTTAATACTGCATTACACACAAGTAGTACGGGAACAGCCAAATCACTGTTCTGTATCACTGCTCTGTGGCCATCACCAGGACATCACCATAGCAACGGGTAAAACAGATCACTTTTAAATCATTTTTCATTTGAAACATTTTGGCCATCCATGGATGTTCAAAGCATTAGTTATTTCTGTTTTAGTTGAAGCCAATTCCTCCTAACAGCAGTTCATTTGTTTACCCGTTGCTATGGTGATGCTCACAGTGCAGTGATATAGAACAGTGACTAATTGTTGCCAGAACTACCTGTGCGGTTATTCAAAAATAATGCACGGCAGTCCTAACTTGATGTAACACATTTTTGGAGTTAAAAAGAGCTGTGGTAAGATTAAAAAGAATAAGAAAAGTGACAGCTTGTATAGAAATTGTATAAAGGTTGCACTATGTAAGCTTTCTGGTGGAAAATTCACCAACTGCTCGTCTCCATGGAGATTCACAACTCTACAATTTGACATTCATCTCGTCTATCTCCATGGAGACGAAAAGGAGACACCACTAGACTTATACAGTCAAATCTGTGGAAAAACTACTTTGCTCACAGTGAGTGCGAATACATTTCTTTAAGCATTTATATAAATACATGTAATTAGGATAAGGTTAAGATAAGTTTAATTTCATTCTGTGGAAGATTTAAAGCAAAGCAATAACATCTACCCATCTGTCTATCTATATAAATTCATTTTTGTTTAATCAGATAACCAAAGGCAACAACTGACAACACAGACCCCAAGAACACCATGAAACAGTGCGTTTTCTGACCTGCTTTGCTGCAATCCACACTGAAGCTGCTCCTCTGTCCCACAAAGGCCTTACTCAGACCTGGCCCTCGGCTCAGGACTTTACTGGCGTCGGCCTCGCTGGTCCAGGAGGGGGCGCTGTGAGCAGGGCTGACACTGGAGGAGCGCACAGCCGGGTCCAGCATCAGTGTAGAAGTCTTGTGGGTGCCCAATATGGGCGAAAGTACCTGATGTGGGCTCTGTGTGTACTGCACATGCGCACAATGACGTATAATGACGTATCAGGAAACATCAGGAAGAAGGCGGGTTTTCCTGCCCGATTCGGGCTTTTTTTGGGATTATTTATTTTATTTACGACAGAGACCTATTTTGACAACGAATTTTCGGCATTTTGGATAGATAGATAGATGGATCGATGGACAGATAGATATAGATGATATAGATAGATAGATGGATAGAGATAGATAGACAGACACGGATTATTCGTAGCCAGTTTAATAACGTTGACATCCCCAGACCATCTACCCAGAGACAGTGCACTGTCACTGGGATAGGTCTAGGGAAAAGCCCCGGTCTCTGGAGCTCCGGGACAACCGGGGGACATCCCCAGACCGTTTACCCAGCCACAGTGCACCGTCACTGGGATAGATCTGCGGAGAAGTCCCGGTCCCGGTCTGGAGCTCCTCAGCTCCGGGACAAACAGGGGACATTCCCAGACCACCTACCCAGAGACAGTGCACTGTCACTGGGCTAGGTCCGCGGAGAGACCCCGGTCCGTGTCTTAGCTTCTTTATTTTCACCACAGTGGACCTTTTTCCTGTGGACATGTAGTCCAGCAGTGCAGCATAAAATTGAAAATCCTCGCTCATCGCCATCGCGTACAGTAAAACCGACGACAGCCACCTACGCACAATGCAGACATAAACAAACTGCAAGAGCCGTAAACCAACTGCAAGGGACGAATCGGGCACTGTCGTGAAACCCGTACAACAATACACAAACTGCACATGCGCGAACACAGAGCCCACTGTGGGTGCCCAATGTGGGCGGAAGTACCTGATGTGGGCTCTGTGTTCGCGCATGTGCAATGCTTAAGTACAATTTTTAGGTATCTGTACTTTACTTAAGTACATTTTACAGTGGATACTTCTTACTTTTACTTCACTACATTTGAGATCATGTATTTGTACTTTCTACTTCACTACATTTGAGAGTATTTTTCTTTATGGTTTGAGATCTGTTGAAAAAGCTGAGACTTATTTTTTGCACATTTCATTTGAGTTAACGTCCCAAAAAATACACAAAAACACAAAAAATAAGTAGAAAATTAAGAAATCAATCAATCAATTCCTTAAAATCTGCTAAATTCTTTTTTAAAATCACAACTTTTCATCCTTTAATTGTTCTAAAAGTCTCTGCAAAATACTTTTACTTTTTACTCTTAAAGAACATTTTTAAACAGGTACTTCAATAAAAAAGTGGATATTTTTATTTTTACTTCACTACATTTAAGAGAAGATATCAGTACTTTCTACTTCACTACATTTTTTAACTGGACTGAAAAGTAGAAGTCTTTTTTTTATTATAGTTTGAGACCTGACTTTAATTTGATCAAGTTCATAATTTGAGCAAACAAAAATATACAAATAAAAACAGCTAGGAAAAAACAACTGACAAAATTCTGTACAAATCTTGATCAAAATCACTACATTTGAAGCTTTATTAGATTTCAAATACTTGTACTTTTTACTCTTGAAGCACATTTTAAACAGGTACTTGAATATTTTTATTTAAGTCGATTTTTTCATGTGTTTTACTTGAGGGTTTTTGGTTTTTTTTGCTCTGGTATCTGTACTTTTACTTAAGTAACAAAATCAAGCACTTCTTCCACCACTGTACAGCAACCACAATATTAACAGATAAATAAAATAGATGTGATCAGAATGATACAGTTTGTTAATTCAAGGTTTAATTTAATTTTAATTAAAGTTTTGGTCAGAAAAATGCCTTCCTTGTGCTTAAATTGTTCCTGCATTTTAGATGGAATGTTCAGTGTAAGGAGGGAATCCTTCAGATCTCCCAACTACTTCCTCGTTTTTGTACTTTTCGTAACTTTTTTTTTTATTTTTCCCCAACAAACTGCCACTTGACCGATGTAAAACTGTGATAAATATTTAGCACATGTACTATCCCACCAAACCAGGTAATAATTAAAGGTGTATTGTGTAACTTTTCTTGGTGGAGGGTCTTTCTATCTTCATGTAGACCAGAACCAGACTAAGTTAGAGGTCAGATCTGTGGAGAGGCGACCCCGCTCACAGTCAGAATGTCTGTTTTTCTAGGTATTTTTGAGCTATAAAACCCGCTGTAATTGAATGAATGTAGAGCAGAGCTGTTTAATGTCATACTGTGGAACATTCCAGGCAGAACAATGGCAAATCCATAGAAACAAGCAGGTGACGGACCCCAACTAAAAAATTACATCGTGCACCTTTAAAACAACATGAAAACCTGTCACATGTACTTTAGGCGAATTCTACCGTTAGATGCCGTTTTACTTTGTGAGCAGGTATTTGTACTTTCTACTCCACTATGTTTCTGAACACAACTAAAATTTACTTTACCAAAACCCTAAAGAAAAAGTACTTTTCCATGGTTTTATTTTTATTAGTTTTATTAGTCAGTGAAAATGAAAAGTATTAGTTGATTGCTTCTGGTGTCCGTAACACACAAACCTTTGTCAAGATCACATCATTTGACACTTCAGTTGTTCTGAAAATCTTTGTGAATTCCTTTCACATTTTTAATCTGGCACATCAGAACATTTCCTTGAGTAGTTTATTTATGTTTTGTATTGGCTCCTGTAGACCTTTCTGTACTTTTACTGAATCTGAATCAAAGTTACATTGGGGACCTTTACATGACACACTGGTCCAGAAAATGTCAAATAAAAGGATTTATTAAGATCACAGTAGAATGGCACCAAATATAATGACAAGACTCCTACAACTTTTTGAAGGTATTGTGAAAAAATCATTTCACCTTTATGCTCACCAAGATGACATTTGTACATTGTGCACATCTGAGAAATGCACATGCAGATAGTTTTACACTGAAGGGAGTTGACAGTTGAACAACTCCAGTTTACGATCCACGACTTTCATCTTCCTGTTCATCACATGTTGTGGACCATTCCAAAGATACAATATTTGAATGATTAATTGCTATGGCAAGGGACAACAGCAACCTGTGTAAAATCATCCAACAAATATAAAATAAAAAGACTATTTTTGGTTAAACATTTATGGGTAACTGACGTCTGATGTTTTATTTCATTATTTTACATACAGCAGTCAGACCACAGGACATCAAAAATGTGCCAAGTTTTTCAGAAAAGTCGAATTATATAAAAACTAGAAAAGCACTCAGAGAGCGCAGACCTCCGCCAAGCCCCATTTAACGCAATGCTAACGAAATTTTCAAAGTGATCCAGAATCCACGATTTCTTCTGGATCATCACCAAAATCTAATCATCTGTTGAATTTACCATTGGGAACATTTCCTGAAAATTTCATCAAGATCCGTCCATAACTTTTTGAGTTATCTTGCTACCTAACAAACTAACAAACAAACAGACAGACGCAGGCGAAAACATTACCTCCTTGGCGGAGGTAATAAGAAATTAATCTTATGACCTTTAACCTCAGAGCTCTTTCTGGTGCATAAGTTTGATAGATATTTATTTATCCCAAAGGAAATTCATTTTTCGGCAGCAACAATGGAACATAAATGAAAATAAATAAATGAAATCTTTTTCAGGTTTTGGTGTAACGTTTAGGCAGAGAGTTTAAGTAAACAATGTAGAATTATCATTATGGATTTATAATGGTTAAGATTCAGTCACACCGCAGGACATTTTTAGTGTTTTTCTTTTGATACGTACACAAAAAGTAAAAGACAACTTAACTCTAAAAGTACATGTCATTTATAGAAGACATTTTTGTGCACTGTTGAATATAATCCTTGATGTCTTTGAGTATTCAGTGAGTTGTGCAAATTGTCCTTTATAATCTAAGAGAAATAATGACCCACAGTCTTCTGGTCTGAGGGAGGTCAGATGTTTCTGGAGCCTTGATGACAATTTCTATTTAATAACATGTACCTTCAATCTTTTAAGGAGGTGATTAAAGCAAACTGCAGCGTCTGTGATTGGTTAAATCTACCTGTCACTCACTCAGAGCCTTACAGAGGCTGACCAATAGGAGGAGTGGGAGGGGTCTGTGTTTGAACATAGAGCTGCATTTAAGATAAGATAAGATATGCCTTTATTAGTCCCACAGTGGGGAAATTCCAGTGTTGCAACGCACAGTTCAAGAACAGCAGGAAAATGGAACATGCAATAAAACAAGATAATAGATAATGGCTAAAAAAAGAATAATTTAGAAATAGACTTAAAGATAGACTCTAATTTTGTTTTGTTTTGGTGGAGCAGAAATATAAAATACAAAATATAAAATACCAAAAAATACTATTATGTACAATAAAAGTAACAGTGCAGCATATGAACAGAGTAAATCTCAGTAAAGTGACTTCAGTATATTATGTTATTTACAGTAATGACTATGTTTATGTACAGACAGGATAAATATCAGTAAAGTGACATGAGTGAATTGTACCAGAGGTCTTCAGTATTGCACATAGATAGAGTTGAATGACACATGTTCAGTGTTAACAGTGTTCACATGTTCAGTGTTAACAGTGTTCATTGTACAGTCTGACAGCAGCAGGAAGGAAAGACCTGCGAAACCTCTCCTTCACACAGCGAGGGTGAATCAGTCTGTCACTGAAGCTGCTCTCCAGAGCAGACAGGGCGTCCTGCAGGGGGTGACACTCATGGTCCAGCATAGAGATGACCTTAGCCAGGACCCTCTTGTCCCCCACCTGCTGCACTGAGTCCAGAGGACAGCCCAGGACGGAGCTGGACTTCTTGATGACCTTGTCCAGCTTCTTCCTCTCCCTCTCTGTGATGCTGCTGCTCCAGCAGACCACACCGTACAGGATGGCTGATGCCACCACAGAGTCATAGAAGGTCTTCAGGAGTGGCCCCCTCACTCCAAAAGACCTGAGTCTCCTCAGGAGATAGAGCCGACTCTGGCCCTTCCTGTACAGTGCATCTGTGTTGTGAGTCCAGTCCAGTTTGTTGTTCAGATGAACACCCAGGTACTTGCAAGAGTCCACTCTCTCAATGTCCCTTCCCTGGATGTTCACTGAGGTGACAGTAGAGTGGCGTCTGCGGAAGTCCACCACCATCTCCTTGGTCTTCCCTGCATTGATGATGAGGTGGTTCTGCTGACACCAGTCCACAAAGTCCTGCGCTAGTCCTCTGTACTCCACATCGTCATCATCCTTAATGAAGCCAATGATGGCAGAGTCATCAGAGAACTTCTGCAGGACGCAGCTGTCCGTGTTGTGTCTGAAGTCTGCAGTGTAAAGTGTGAAAAGAAAGGGCGCGAGGACCGTGCCCTGGGGCGCCCCCACACTGCAGGTCAGTAGGTCAGACACGCAGTTCTTGGCTCTCACAAACTGGGGCCGGTTTGTGAGGTAGTCCAGGATCCAGTCTGCCAGGTCACAGTCCACACCGGCAGTCTCCAGTTTGTCCCTCAGGAGCAGTGGCTGGATGGTGTTGAAAGCACTGGAGAAGTCAAAGAAGAGAATCCTCACAGTGCTGCCGGGGTTCTCCAGGTGAGACAGTGAGCGGTGCAGCAGGTAGATGACGGCGTCCTCCACTCCGATGCCAGGCTGGTATGCAAACTGCAGCGGGTCCATCGCTGAGCTCACGGTGGAGCGGAGGTGGCCAAGGACCAGTCTCTCCAGTGTCTTCATCAGGTGCGATGTTAGAGCCACCGGCCTGAAGCTGCTGGGGTCTTTAGCGTGCGGTGTCTTAGGCACTGGTACCACGCAGGAGGTCTTCCAGAGTTGTGGTACCACCCTCAGCTTAAGGCTCATGTTGAAGACATGCTCCATAACTCCGCACAGTTCGTCTGCACAGGACTTAAGGAGCCTGGAGCTGATGCCGTCTGGTCCTGCTGCCTTCCTGGGTCTGATCTTCTTGAGCTCCAGTCTCACCTGGGCTGTAGAAAATGACAGTGGCAGGCTGGGGGGATGGGTGAGTCCATGAATCAAAACACTTATTGTGCAATGTTCCTGTGCCTTTTAGCTTAGCTTACAGTGTTGTGTTTTTTAGTTGATTGTAAATACTTATTATTATTTATCTTGATTTTGATGCATGCTCTTATTTCCTACTGTTTCTGTAACTTGCGTTGTGACACTGCAATTTCCCCATTGTGGGACAAATAAAGGATTATCTTATCTTATCTTATCTTATCTTATGTGTAGTGGTGGGCTGAAGAGCAGAGGCAGAGGTGTGAAGAGGTGCAGGAGTTCCCCATTGTCCAGCTGGGGAGGTGAGAGCTGGCAGCTGGGTGGGGGGAGTGGTGGGTGATTGATCAAATCTCAGGACAACAGAACAACGCTGAATATCTCCAAACAGCAGATTGTCACAGGGATCAGATCATGATTTAAGTTTGATTTACATATCGTCCCACTTCACCAGAGACACAGAGGAACCAGGAGCCTCCAGACCAAAGCCAACAAACAGAGGCTCTGAGAAGGTGCAGCTGGAGGTGTGGCGCTGGTACAGGAAACCATCATCATCAACAACATCATAGAAGGACAGAGCTCCAGCCTCAGAGTCCAGGAAAACGCCTACTCTATCTGATATGGGGTAACTGCAGTATGTTTCCCTTTTACAATGACAAACAGAGCTTCTTCCTCCATTGCTCCTCATACTCCAGGACTGATCATTGTCTCCAAACCTACAGTCCTCTGCGTCTCCTCGCCGTCTGATTCCTCTGTAACTCACTGCTATATCAACATCCCCTCTCCACTTCACCTCCCAGTAACAGCGCCCAGTCAGACCAGTGGAGCTCAGGACCTGGGCACAGGAGCTGAACCTGTCCTGGTGAGAGGGATACAGCTGGAGCTCCTCCACTCTGGTCACTGTCCTTTTGTCCGCAGACAGCTCCAGTGTGTCGTTGGCAGTGTTTGGATCCAGAGAGACCTCACAGAAATCTGTAAACACACAAATATAATGACATCACTTATTTCATTATTATTATTACAAAACTTATAATACAAATAATACAGTAGTAAACAGAACACAACTAAATATATATGTTACAGGCAAAGTTAATAACTCAGGCATTTGTTTTTAGGCAAAGTAGGAAATAGGCATTTTATCATCTACTTTGTAAATGTACAATGTACTTTTTAAAGTGTGACAGATGCAAATTAAAGGAGAAAAAGGAAAAAAGAAGTGCATTAAATGTGCCACAATAACTGTAAAATACAAATAAATGTCAGAAAATTACAAAGATGGTCTTGATTTGGTCTGGATTAGTCATGGTCTTGTCTCAGTCTCGATCTCGACCTTTAAAAGTCTCGGTCTCGGGACCCTGTGGTCTCTGTGGTCTTGGTCTCGATTAGTGTGGTCTTAACACTGGGTAGTTGAGTAGCTACAGAAATACAGGAGGTCTCTTCATCACAACACTGGGATTTCAGACACTCCACTCCTCAAACTGTGCTCGATCATTTGGGACTGTACTCAATGTGGCGTTAACACACAGAACCAGTGTTAGGGCAAAGGGAAGGGAGCTGTTTGGAAAAGCCCAGGTGAAAAACAGCTGAGTTTCACTCATGACATTATTTCCTGTTCCTTAAACCACACTCTGGTTCTGGATCTGACTTCCTGTTTACTCACACTTCCTGGGACCTGGGACCATCCAGCGCTCTCCAGCAGGATCCAGCCTGAAACACACAGAGGTCACTCTCACACATGAACAGTAGAGTTTTCTAGACCAGAGCAGGTCCCAGAGCGGTTTGAGAGAGCAACAGAAACACAACTATACGACTAACATGACACAAATGAGGTCACATAACAACAGTAACTAGACACAGTGCAGTGACAGTGCAGAGTGACAAAGAGCCAGAGTTTGGATTTGAACCAGAAACCCTGTGGTGTATCCACTACACTACGGCTTACACAGGAGATAATGGACTGTTGGACCAAAAGGTTAAACTGGGCTCAGCTGTGAAAAACACCAGGCAACAACCTCAACAAGAGCAGGCTCTGAGCAGGCTCTGAACCCCAGTCTTCAGTGTTCAAGACCAAAGCCTGACCCATTAAACCATCAGAGCTCAGACAGGACTTACCTTTGACATCAAAATGATCCACTAGGCACAGTTTGGTGACACCTGCTGGTTAATAAATAGATCTGCTCATACATTCAGTTGTAAGTTGTGTTTGTTTACTGTGCAGATATTTCATGTTGCTGTTGATAGTGACAAATTCATGTGGTCTCACATGTGTAACATTGTTTTGTTGATTTTAGTTTTTGTACAACCACAGAACAGTGACAGCAGTTCAAAGTTCTGGACTCTGGGTTATCAGGCAGTGGACAGTTCCTCACAACAGTTTTTAAAAACTGTGTGGAGCCTTAGCTGGTGGGAGTCATTACAGTTTATGTAACAGTAAAGCAATGGGAGGTCCATTCTACAGGTGTTGTTTGGGAGCCACTGTTTTAAACAGTGAGACTCCAGGGGGCAGTGTGGAGCTCACCTGAGGGAGTCCAGGGGGCAGTGGTCCAGTAGAGCGGTCAGGAGCTCTGCTGAGGGTCCTGGATGGTTGTAGCTCAGGTCTAACTCTCTCAGATGGGAGTGGGTGGAGCTCAGAGCTGAGGCCAGAGCAGCCCCGCCCCTCTCAGAGACCAGACATCCAGACAACCTGTAGACACACAAGGACACATTCTTAAGACACACACTGGACGCTCGATCCCGTGCCACGATTGGAGTTTGTTGAATAGAGACGCATCTGAAAACACATGTTTCACAACATGTCTCTGCTTTGTGAGCAACAAAAGGAGGTGTAAACTGTGAGCTGAGGCTCAGAGCTGCAGCAGAGGCAGGGACAGCCCCAGTGTACAACTCAGCAGAACACCGGCTCCTCTCTGCTTCTGTGCTCCGTGCGGGGAAACTCTCGTCTCTCACTAAACTCACTACAACCTTCTCAAACAAGCCCCTTTCCTCTGCTCTCACAGCCTCACGCTGCCGCCGATTTCAAGATCAGGTGGTACATGTTTGCTCCACATCACCAAAATTTGAATTTTCAATAACAGTGTTTTTTTCAAAAGTATTCTTTAAGATCGATATTTCTGGTACTTAAATCCAAAATATTGGAGCACAAGGTAATTTAGTAAATTTCTCATTGATTGCTAAAATGGGGTACCTTACGTCGTAGTGTCCGTAGACAATAGGACCAGGTGTTCTCGAACACTTAAACTGCTCAATTTCTGGTTGGTTGTTCACTTAAAAAAAAAAATAATGTAATACTGAAAGACTGTTTAGAGAAAATTTCTATAAAATTTGTTATTTTTCCCCAGGATCTGTTGCTTTTGGAGCAACTAACTAAGGTACAAGCGTAACCAGACCAAATCGCAATCATGTTTTTCTGTAGCCAAGGAGGGTAATATTAAATTTGAGAAATTATTGCTTTATCGCAACTCTCCTCACTTCTAATGTTCAGATTTCTTGAAAAAATGTGGTAAAATTATCTATTAAGTTAAAAAAATATAAATTTTATGACTTTAAAGTCATTGTCTACGGACACTACCAAATGGTCATATGTTCCTTCTGTATCCAGCATTAAACAACTAAAAGAATCTCATATAAACCTTTTACAGAATTAGTCTACCAACAAAAAAAAAGATAAATGAAATTCACAAACTGACTAGTGAGTATTTGATGGCATCGTCTATGGACACAACAAAAATTATCAGACAAACAAAATAACAATTTTAGTGTTTTGTTTTGGCCAAAGATATAATATCAATATTAACTTCTATGTCATAGTTGAAATGCCATGCACTTTTTCTTCATATTTCATGCATTATGCGAGTTTCTAAAAGGATAACTTGTAAAAGAGGCACATTTTTATCTGTAATAAAGCATGATTAAGAAAATTAGGCATGAAAGTGGTATTTTGATCTTAGATCCATTTCAGGAATGTGGTTCACTTAGTCATCCATGATTCTGAAAAAAAAATGTTAGTAATCATGTAAGAATATTTTGCTATCAGTTTATTTGATATAAAATAATTTATATTTTGTCAAAAAATGATATTGTTCTATGGTTGACACAAAACTCACGGAAATACTGATATAGAAAATCAACAAAAAAAAGCTGCCTATTCGGTCACACAAGAGATATCTCCAAGTGTTTTTTCTGGACATTTGCAGTAAGAAATGTTCAATTTAAATGAACACTTAACAAACCTCAACAAGAGCTTGATATTTTTGTAGAGTGACACATGTATATAATTTAATGATTGTACACCTGATCTTGAGGTTGGGGTGTGTCTCTCATTTTATAAGTAATCTGCAGATAAAACGCTCATTTACAACACAGCAAGAGTTGTGTTAAAGTCTTTTTAAGAGCCGTGACGCGTGGGTTTGACGTGCGTCAAATGACACACTGTGGCGTGCCGCACTCTGGTGTCACTGGCCTTTAAACTCCATTATTTAACTGTGTTTATGATGTAGTGTGGGTTTGTTGAGACAAAATGAACAGATCCTTATGTTATACTTATTTAATATGAATGTGCACTAAAAGATGAAAAGGGACCTTGGCTGAGCTGCAGAGGAGCCGTCAGACAGTGTAGAGGAGTGAGTAAAGAGGAGGAGCTTTCATAAAGAACCCACACAACACATGGCATGAGGAGCGTCTCACCTGAGGACCTCCAGTCTGCAGGGGGCGCTCTTCAGTGCAGAACACAGCTGTTCCACTCCTGAGTCCTGGAGGTCGTTGTTACTGAGGTCCAGATGTGTCAGATGGGAGGAGCTGAGGACTGAGGCCAGAGCACCACAGCATCGATGGGACAGACGACAGTTGGACAGACTGAGGAGAGAACATGATACAGGCACTGACTCTGACAATGTTTCTTATTTTTATAAATAAATACAACATTTGCATTCTGACACCACCCCCTGAGCACAACTCCAGTGAAGGTGCCATAATCCTTGAATGAAGCACCGTGGTGTCAGGCTTCATGCAGCGGACAGCCGCACATCATCAGCAGGAGCGGGGAGAGCTCGTGAGAGAGCAGGGCTGCTGACGATTGGCTAAGAAGTTGGGTGGGCGGAGTCTCTGCTCACGTTATCTTGTTGTTTCTTTCCCGCACATTTCAGCTAAATGAGACAAACTCAAAGACAAAGCGACAATGGCAACGACGAGCCAGGGACATTCAAAGGCAGCGTTTTCAAACTGGAAATACCGACACGATTTCTCCCTCATTGAAATAAAGGACAAGAATGTGTATGTTAAGTGTACTCTGTGCCCTGGGAAAAAAATTCTGTCCGCGTCTGCCTCAAGTAACTCGAATCTAATGAAGCGCCTCACATCATCACATGCTAACACACCTCTCACTGCTGTTAACCCATCCCCGAGACCCGGTGCAGTTAGCGGGAGACACTGCATTAAAGCAAGCCAAACTCGATTATTGTGCAAAAATACAGACAATTGCACTACTTAATATTTGGTTTTCCCTTTGTTTATTTCTATGCAAGTTTATATTTCTGTGCCTTAGATATACACTTAAATGCAAAGTTTGTGATTATTTATATTTTCAGTATTTACATTTTATTTTATTCTTTTTTATTTCTAAGCTATGGCCGGTTGCAATCTGTTCAATTTGAATAAATACATGCTGAAATATACTGGTTTTATTCTTAATTCAGTTACTATAAACTTCTTTGATGCAATAGTACATAAAATGAAAAATAACTGGATAATTACTTTGATAAGGAATTAATTACTTTTACAGCATAGTAATTGAGTTACTTTATGGGGAAGTCATTTGTAACGGTAACTAATCACTTTTTAAAGTAAAATGCCCAACACTGCCTATGAGTATCGACTTATTCAACAAAAATATAGCGTTTTAAGTCAAAATACCAAAATTGAACTTATTCCAAATCGTCACTGTTACCAAGGGAAAGAAGAGATTTCATTTTATTCCACTCAAAGAACAGGAAGAGGGCTCCAAATTACTGATTAAACAATTTCTCAACATTTCCATTTGTTTTTAGTTTACAAAACCACAGAATGATCCAAAGAGTATTTTGTTGCATTAAGGACTCTGACTTAACAGATCTCACTCAGTTTTCTTGTCCTTTTTACTTTGAAATACTTTCGCTTTACTAAGTAGAAATTATGCTGTTTATGCTTCAAGTGTTTTTCCATGTAAGAAAGATCTTTTTTGTCGACTGTTATGTCCTGTTTTTAGTCAAGATAATCTGCAGAAAAAACTAAATAACAGTGAAATAAAGAGTAATTCATGAAAACTAAATCTTAATAGTGTAATGTCTTTGTGTATTCTAAAATTGATTTAAAATTCAAATAATGTGGTTGTACGATTCAGCAGCTCTGGTGAGAAGCAGTGCTGTCTATGGTCTGATCTGGAGCTGTTCTGAGTCTCACCTGAGGAACTCCAGTCTGCAGGGGGCGCTCTTCAGTCTAGAACACAGCTGCTCCACTACTGAGTCCTGGAGGTGGCTGTTACTGAGGTCCAGATGTGTCAGACTGGAGGAGCTGAGGACTGAGTCCACAGCATTAAAGTTGAAATAGGCCAGGCCACAGCCGGACAGACTGAGGAGAGAGAGGAATATTAGACACTAGAATCATGATGATCTGTATTAATAAAGTCTAGACTCACATGGCTTTGGTGGAGGCTTTAATTAAAGGCAACAGACCAAAGAAAGCATCTACAGAAGGTTCATATTTTCTGATGTCAAACTCCTCCAGCTCTGAGTCTGAGGACAGTAAGAGGAAGGCCATAGCCGACCACTGAGCAGTAGACATGTGTTCATCAGAGACACGTCCTTCTCTCATGTAGCGCTGCACCTGCTCCAACAGACTGTGGTCGTTCAGTTCGTTCAGACAGTGGAGCAGGTTCATACGACTCTCTGCTGAAGGATCATCATAGTCTAGCCTCAGTTTGATGTACTCTACTGTGTCCTCATTGGTCTGTGAGCTACTTCCTGTCTGACTCTGCAGACCAAGTAACAGGCTCTGATTGGTCGGCAGAGACAGACCTAAGAGGAAGCGCAAAAACAGGTCCAAGTGTCCATTTGGACTCTTTAAGGCTGCGTCCACAGCAGAGATGTAGAAGTCGAACTCTGGACTCTGTTCCTCAGACATGGACTCAGGCGACAGCAGGTTGACTCCACGGTTGTAGAAGGTCAGATGGACGTGAAGAGCAGCCAGAAACTCCTGCACACTCAGATGGATGAAGCAGTAGACTTTGTCCAGGTACAGGCCTGGCTCCTCTCTAAAGACCTGTGTGAACACTCCGGAGTGCACTGAGGCTGCTGCAGCCTCCAGCCCACACTCCTCCAGGTCTGAATCATAGAAGATCAGGTTTCCTTTCTGCAGCTGTTCAAAGGCCAGTTTTCCCAGAGACTGCACCATCTCCCTGGTCTCTGGAGTCCAGGGAGGGTCTGTCTCAGAGCGCCCGTCATACTTGAGGTTCTTGACTTTGGCCTGGACCACCAGGAAGTGGATGTACATCTGGGTCAGAGTCTGGGGCAGCTGCTCTTTGACTCCTGTCTTCATCACATGGTCCAGGACTGTGGAGATGAGCCAGCAGAAGACTGGGAGGTGGCACATTATGTACAGGCTGCGTGATTTTTGGATGTGGGAGATGACGTCTGTGGCCTGCTGTTCGTCTCTGAACCGCTTCCTGAAGTACTGCTCCTTCTGTGGGTCTGTGAATCCTTGCACCTCTGTCACCATGGAGATGCACTCAGCCGGGATCTGACTGGCCGCCGCTGGGCGTGTGGTTATCCAGAGGCGAGCGGAGGGAAGCAGACTCCCCCTGATGAGGTTCACCAGCAGCACGTCCAAAGATACGCACTCTGTGGTCTCAGTCAGGACCTGGGTTTGTCTGAA
This sequence comes from Taenioides sp. WSHXM2023, assembly GCA_029959045.1. Classification (NCBI taxonomy): domain Eukaryota; kingdom Metazoa; phylum Chordata; class Actinopteri; order Gobiiformes; family Gobiidae; genus Taenioides; species Taenioides sp. WSHXM2023. Next base: position 26,998,424 of record CM057100.1, read on the forward strand.
GTCCAGAGGAAGTCTGCACTCGTCCAGACCGTCAAAGATGAAGAGCACCTGGAGCTGTTCAAAGCTGCAGAGTCTTTTGGTTTCACTGAAGAAGTGGTGCAGCAGTCCCACCAGGCTGAACTGTCTCTCTCTGAGCACATTGAGCTCTCTGAAAGTGAACAGGAACAGCAGCTCCACGTCCTGGTTGGTCCGGCCCTCAGCCCAGTCCAGACTGAACTTCTGAGTCAAAACTGTTTTCCCCACACCGGCCACGCCCTTCGTCAGCACGACCCTGATTGGTCTGTCTGTAAAGTCCTCTCTGATTGGTCCCCGTTTGTGGGTGGGGCCTTTAAAGATGTCCTCACATGGGATGGCGGTCTCTGGAGCGGCTGGTCTCCTGGATCTGGTCTGGATGTGTCTGACCTCATGTTCCTGGTTGACCTCTGTCGCCCCTCCCTCAGTGATGTAGAGCTCTGTGTAGATCTGGTTCAGGGGGGCGGGGCTTCCTGGTTGAGCCACGCCCTCAGACACACATCTGAGCCTCTGCTGCAGACGCCTCTTCAATTTATCTCCACAAACTCCAGACAAACGCTCTGTGTAAAGATAAACAGGAAGAACACGGTGACTCATCTATGGTCAGTCCCAGCTCTGGTCCAGAGTCCAGGTTTACAGCCACACACTGTTCTCTCTCTAGACCAGAAAGACTTCATGTGCTGAACACACAGAGGCACATCCAGGGGAGGTTAAGGGAAAAGAAATCAGTTTAAAAAGGTCAGAATTTAGATTTTGTATTGATACATTTAATACAATTAATTTAAGATAAAAAATGTCAGAAATCAAATTTGAGAATCAGGCTCCAAGTTTCTAACAAAATCAGGTCATACACTCAGGAGAAGACTTTCGAGTATTACAACACTCGGCTTTTAATTTAAGCTTTTAACTCACCACATAGTTAGATTATTTCTATTCAGGGTTTTCTGTTTGATTTATAATTACATTATACTCAAATACACACAAATTATTTTTTTACATACACTCTATTTATGCTACATAATTTCTGGTGTATTTCTGATCTTATATTAAGCAGTATTTTTAGTATGTGAGTCGCGTGTCCCATGGTCAGCAGATAATCAGGACCATGGGTCAGTCTAATGTGGTCATATGGCTGGGCTCTGGGACGAGGGCAGAGCCTGTGAAAAACACTTTGTTCAGACTGAGCTCTTACTGCTCAACAGACGCTTGGCCACCTCCTCCTGTTTCATCCTCTTCAGGAAGTCCAGTGCGATGGTCAGGATGGCCTCTCTGCTGCTCTGCTCCTCCTCCTCCTCACTCTCTAAGCATTCTGGGTAATCTGAGGCCAGGACCCTGTGGAACCTCTTCAGCTGCTCTTTGACAAAGTTCAGGACCTGCTCCTCCAGCCTCTGCAACACAAACTCAGTCAGACCAAAAGAACTCACAGAGACAGTGTTTGTGGACAGACCGTGAAGACGTGGAGCAGCGGGTCTACTCCGAGGCTCTCCGGGCTCCACTCCGCTCTGGGGACAGAGTTACACCTTTGAGTGGTACATGATTGAAAAGGAAATTATAACTCATGACATTCTTAATCTCCTAATTAATCTCAGTCTTCTCTTTGTCGTTGCAAACAGACTAGATTGTCTACCCACCAGAGCCGAATAATCCTATATGCAAACTACGAAGTTGGGCATTTATTCGTTCATTCATATCATGTAGTTATGACAAAACGGGGCCCTGCTTTGCCTTTGTGTAAACATCACTTTCAGATTGGTTCAATGGGTTTGAACAATCCAGAGTGGCCTATGCCGTGCCTCGACTCCTCCCTCGCTCATAAACACATCTCAGCGACCACACGAGGACAGAATGATGGAAGTTTACCACGTGTGTGTCTTTTGTCTTTGCCTCATGTCAAGAATTCAACCACTTTGACTACAGCAGGTGCAGTGGGTCACTTACTATTGTGAATAACAGAAGCTTTGTGTTTGCTGGGCGCATTTTAGTGGATAAGTAATGAGTTTTGTGCTAATGTAGGCTATGTGTGCATATTATATGCATATTCATATGCTAATTAGTCACACACTTATTTGAAGTTTTCTTGCATTTATTGAACATAAATATTGTGATAATGAAGTGAAACTTTATCACTTTATGATAAAAAGAAGGTGAGCCTATAATATTTCAAATGCACCAGCCAAAAAATGCATAATCAAGACACTATAAGTCACATTTTTTGGACACAGACATTTCATCTTGAATGGCAAGTTATAGTAATAACAAAAGAAAAGAGAAGAGCAGGCTGAATTAGGTGTGGAACATTTTAACAGTTATTCAACTTAACATATATACTTAACAGTTAAACAACTTAACAAGTTTACCAAACTTTCGATCTCACTCCAAATCACTAAATCCATTGAATTCTTAGTGTCACTTCTGAGCAACTCTGCCAACTCTAGCTAAATCCAGCTTTTAGCCCGCGATTATCTTTTTTTGTTTTCTTCATTTTTGTTCGAGTATCCTCCACTTTTCACCAGTCCCTCACAAGTTTCTTGCTCACTCCAAACTTTCTTTCCGCTGCTCGATTACTGTTTTCGGCTGCATATTTCACTACTTGCAGCTTGTAATCTGCAGAATATGATTAACAGTTTATCGCCGTGTGATAAAATAAGTTCTGATGCTAAATGAACATTAGTGAGTGGGATACGTCTTAATAACCCGTATGCGTTAAATGCAGGTGAGGCATAAATGATGAGAAGAAACGTCTCAAACTTCAGTAGCCGGACATCCACTCATACCTGATCGATACATTTAGCACCGCCCCTGGGAGAACCTGAATTCTGCAGAAATCCTACGAGACACTGACATGATCCCAGACAGGACCATGAGACAGGAGACATGCGCAGTAGAGCGTGAAGTGACAGTGGTACAGAAGTAATAAGAGTAGCAGATACTGGCACACAGACCTAGAGCGCCCTCTTGTGGCAGTCAGTGTGAAAATAACAAACATGTGAAATTATACTTATACTCAAGTCGCACCTGAGTATAAGTCCCAGGACCACCCAAACCATGAAAAAAGTGCGACTTAAAGTGCAACAAAAAATAGGGTATAATATTGAACATGTAATAAAGATTAATTTAGTGCAGATGATGAGAGCTGTACATGATCAGATTAGGGCCCTCTGAAAGTTACATCTGGCTCTGCTTCCCACAGTTTCTACTGTCCTACTCTCACACAGTATCACTGTGGACTTACCCTGCGTCTTCAGATGGAGCCTCCTTAAATCCAGGCCCCTGGTGTTTAGAGCGGTCACTCTGCATGGACTCACAGCTCAGACCAGGACCAGAGGCTTCTGAGTCCCTATAGTGAAACAGAGGGTCTATTCAGGGCACGTCACAGTGGAGCAGAGACACAAGAACTCAACAAACCTTTTAAAGTCGATGAGCCAAGGTCTGGACCTGTCACTCTTCAGAGACTCACAGCTGGGACCAGGACCAGGTTTACTTCTGGTTTTAGATCCAGGTTTGTCCAGTTTCCTCCTGAAAAAAACCCCCCAAAAGAATCAAAACTAAACTGCTGCAGAAGAGGCTGTGGTGCTGGGTTTGTCCAGACTGTAAAAGTAAAGATGAAGAAGTGAAAAAGGAAGTATAGTTCAAAACCTTTAATTAGTCCATAATAATCTTGGTGCCTTTTGATTGACAGGTCTACAGCCAATCCTCTGTCAGTAAAAACATGTGGTTTGGAGCAAAGTTCAGACTGTGGAGGATTAAATTTAGGTGTTTTTGTGTAAAATGGCACAAATTAAATGTCTGTCTCATTTGTTTTCATAAATTAATTCATATTTGATATCATCCAGCCCAAGAAGTCTTTGGTGTTTCACAAGAACTCAACAAACCTTTTAAAGTTGATGAGCCAAGGTTTGGACCTGTCACTCTTCAGAGACTCACAGCTGGGACCAGGACCAGGTTTACTTCTGGTTTTAGATCCAGGTTTGTCCAGTTTCCTCCTGAAAAAAAAAACAAAAGAATCAAAACTAAACTGCTGCAGAAGAGGTTGTGGTGCTGGGTTTGTCCTGACTGTAAAAGTAAAGATGAAGAAGTGAAAAAGGAAGTATAGTTCAAAACCTTTAAATAGTCCATAATAATCTTGGTGCCTTTTGATTGACAGGTCTACAGCCAATCCTCTGTCAGTAAAAACATGTGGCTTGGAGCAAAGTTCAGACTGTGGAGGATTAAATTTGGGTATTTTTGTGTCAAATGGCACAAATTAAATGTCTCATTTGTGTTCATAAATTAATTCATATTTGATATCATCCAGCCCAAGAAGTCTTTGGTGTTTCACAAGAACTCAACAAACCCTTTAAAGTAGATGAGCCAAGATCTGGACCTGTCACTCTTCAGAGACTGACAGCTGGGACCAGGACCAGGTTTACTTCTGGTTTTAGATCCAGGTTTGTCCAGTTTCCTCCTGAAAAAAAACCCCCAAAAGAATCAAAAGTAAAGGTGCTGGGTTTGTCCTGACTGTAAAAGTAAATATATTTGATATCATCCAGCCCAAACAGAAGCTGTCTTTGGTGTTTCTTTTAATATTCTGTTAAACACTTCACAACACTTTTAATTTGAACCAAAACTCAAGTCAAAAGTGCAGTGAAGGGCCCAGTGTCTCACAGCGGCCCACGTCCCAAACTGAAGAGAAGAGACAAACCTTTCAGAGTCAGTGCCACAGTCTTTAGAGCGATCAGTCTCCAGACACACAGAGCTCAGACCAGGAGCCCGACCAGAATCAGGACTGGACTGGTCCATCTTCTCCTGGAACCCACCAGAGCAGAGGGACAGCTGTGATATGACTTTGTAACACAATCTTGTCTTCAGTTAACTTCTTATTTTCTTTTTAGACAAAGCTGTAATGTCATCTGACTAAAATACAATAACAAGTTAGCTGTATATGAATTGTAAGGAAACAAATTTCACACTATGCCCTTTTCCTTAAATTTGGCAGTAAACTATAACAGAGCTAAACATTTAGTTCATTGTAATCCACACTGATCTAAAATGGCTTAGTCTAATGGAAGACTGACTGATGAAATTGTGACTTCCTGTGACGGGTAGGGTCCACTAGTCCGAGGGTCCACTAGTCCGAGTTTTAAAGGTGTTTAAAGGGGATAGATCAAGGTAAGTAGACACTAAAAACAGATTGATACCCTGGTGGACTAAATTCAGATTGTGGATTCATAAACACAGATTCATGGCCACGGAGTCAATGCCAAGAATAACTAGAAGGGCACTCGAAGAGCGCAGGTCCCATGAAAGCCACGTAATGTGACAGGAGTATACTGAGGCCAATAAATCCCTGTTCAAATAAGACCAAGACGTCAAAACAACTCTTGGTACGTTTCATAACATCTATTACTCTCGAAATATACAGCCAAAAGCTCGGACTAGTGGGTAGTACCGCCTGTGACTTAAACGTCATTTAACTGGATTTAACTTGTCTTAACCTACGTGTAGCGCCATGTTGGTTTGTGTCTGATTATAAAGAGTCAATAATGCATCGTGTAAACTTGTAAATAAAAGACGAACGATATTAAACATCACTAATCACAATGTTACACAAAAATAAATTCGATGAAAATAAACAAAAACAGTGTAGGAAGAAACGGGACTGAGCAGGAAGCAGTTTCAATACCTTGTCCTGAACAGTCCTATCGGGTCCAGTTAAACTAAACTTATCTGGACGAGCCGGAGACTTGGTTTGGACTTGGTTTGGTTCTGGAAATGATCCCGTTGAGCCTGGGTTTAGCTTTAAATCAGGTACGAGCTAAGCCTTGAGCTTCTGGAATAACTGTGGCGTAGTATTTGAAGGACTTTTCACTTTCACTTTAGGTCTGACACTGACACACCCAAAGCCTTTATGTGTCCTCTGGTGACCCCTGGTGGCTGGACCTGATAAAAGCCTCTTTCGGTTGTGTAGCTGCCGTCAGAGGCAACTCATACATTTAAGGTCATGTTTTGTAATATCCCGATTAAAACACAGTAAATACATTAAAGTATTAAAAAAGGGCAATAAGTAGTCATAAATAAGTCACGTTTACAGTAAATTAATTTCATTTATTTTTGGTTATAACACAGGACATTTTATGTTGTTCCATTGTGTAAATACTTTTCTGTCAGTGTGCATGGAAGGATACGTGACTTTGTATTAATGTGTAATTAAGTGTCTAGTGAATGTGTACTATATTTATTTGTTTTATATTATGTGTGTTGACATCATATTATATTTGAAAAACCATAAAAGGGTTCATTTAAGTTAACCCGAGGGGAGTAACAGGTTGAATCTCACAATGATTGAATGTTGAGTACTGCTAACTTCTAACTTTAGTTCTTACCACTAGACGAAGAAGTACAAGAATGTTGTTTGTGTGAATTATTCCAAATGTCTCTGTGGAACAATAATCAAAGATTGTGAGAAACAAGAGCAGCTTTAATGCTCTTAACTTTTACTACAAAAACTACTTGGACTGCGGTTACTTGGATACAAAAGACACTGATTCATGATTTAAGGTGGGATCAGGTGGGTCATTAACCTGGGCACAAACAGGAAACAGAGCAGTGTAAACACAACTGTGGTTACCCATGACAACGACATTTTAACTGCCCCTGTACCCCCGATGCCCCTCTCAGATGCGATTATTCCAGTCTTACACCTGGGACTAAACTCAGAACTAAACCTGGACCAGACCATGACTAAACCAGGACTAGAACAGGACTGAACCAAGTCTACATATTACCAAACCAGGAATAAAGGGTCCATATTACTTTATTTTCCAATCTAGGCTATGTTACAATGTTGTTACCTCATCAAAAACATGTCTGGAGTTGTGTTTTGATTCATTCACACATGTTTGAGTGATCCTGGTTTCAATCAATCAATCAAACTTTATTTATAAAGCACTTTTCATACAAAAATGTAACACAAAATGCTTTACAGTGATTAAAAACAACCCCACATTTCCTTCCACCCACCCAACCAGCCCCCACAGCTGCGCGACCCCACACAACCAAGCAACCCAAACACACACACACACACACACACACACAAACACACACACACACACACTAACATGCTAACATGCTAAAATACATAAAACTACACACAGTAAAATGTGAGGCTGAATACAGGTGATCCAGTTGAGAAAGCACCACCAAAAGAGCTGTCTACACCAGGAGCAGAGAGCCGTCCTCCGCCGCCAGGAACCGCCACAGGGCCCAGGAGAGATGAGGCCCAAGCACCATCCCTCCACCAGGACACAGGGCCAGGGAAGAGAAGAGGCCCAAGCACCATCCCTCCACCAGGACACAGGGGAGAGATGAGGCCCAAGCACCATCCCTCCACCAGGAGCCCACGGGACAGACCCCAGCAGCTCCTACAGAGAAAACACTGGAAATCCTAAAAATGATAAAAGAATATGAGTTCAAGCTAAAAAAAAATAATGAATAAAATATGAATAATAAAAAAAAAGTAAAAGCATAAAATTTCAACCAAAGGCTAAGCTAAACAGGTGGGTCTTGAGCCTACTCTTAAAAACATGAACGTTCTCTTTGGCCCTGAGGTCCTCCGGCAGGCTGTTCCATAGACGAGGGCCATAGTGCTGGAAAGACGCCTCTCTGAGTGTGTGTCCTGACTTTGGGAATGACCAGGAGCTGCCGGAGGAGCACAGGGTCCGCGAGGGTTCATAAGGTAAAAGCAGTTCTGAAAGATAAGAAGGCCCAAGACCATTAAGACATTTAAAAACCAGTGCCCGAGAGAGAATGGGGCGGACTCTGGCTATGTTTTTTAGGTGATAGAAATGGATTTTTGTGATGTTTTTAATGTGTGGGATAAAAGTCAGCTCAGAGTCAAAAATGACGCCCAGGTTTTTCACTTGAGAAGATGGGTTAAAAGACTGTGCTTGTAATTTGGGTAAAAGTTTCTCTCTCTGGGCCTCAGGACCGATGACTAAAACCTCAGTTTTGTCCTGGTTAAGCTGGAGAAAGTTTTCTGCCATCCAGGATTTGATATCTAGAATACAGTTAAAAAGAGCATCCATTGGCCTGGTGTCGTCAGGAGACATGGAGATGTAAAGCCGCGTATCATCTGCATAACTGTGGAAGTTGATTCCATGTTTCCCGATGACACCACCAAGAGGGAGCATGTACAAGTTAAAAAGCACAGGGCCTAAACTGGAACCCTGGGGCACACCACATGTGATTCTATGGACCTTGGAGGAGCATGTGTCTACACTCACCATAAATGTTCTGTCTGTGAGATATGAACCATTTGTGAACAGCACCGGAGAGGCCGAGATGTTTTAGGCGAGTTAAAAGAATAGTGTGGTCTACTGTGTCAAAGGCAGCACTCAGATCCAGTAGAACCAACACAGTCACCTTTTGTGAATCGTAATTTATTCTAAAATCATTTAAAATCTTTGCCAAGGCAGTCTCGGTGCTGTGGTTCACCCTAAAACCAGATTGAATTTTTTCCAAAACGTTGTAATCATCTAAAAAATCATTTAGTTAGATAAAAACAAGTTTTTCTAAAATTTTGCTTAAAAATGGTAAATTAGACACTTACTGGTCGGTAGTTGTAAATCATTAAGATCTAAATTGCTCTTCTTCAGCAGGGGCCTGAAGAAGAGTCTGTCTACATCTCTAAAGCTCAAAATGCTCTGTTCCACCTTGTGATGTCATGAAGCGGTAGTTTTCAAGTTAACAGATAATTTTTACTGTTAGGTCAGTAGAGATTAATGCCCGGGCTGAAATCATCCAAATGATTCTAGTTTAAAAACATAGATGAGAAAATAGTGATATGAGCCCTTTAAGGTTCTTGAAAGGTGATAAATAAAGTCACTGTTCTTCACTATTACTACTGAAGTTTGGATAAAATACACATATATAATATTTTGAACTGTACATCTTTATTTTGTATAAAAGCATGCTCCTGTTTATCCCAGTGCATCTGTGGGAGAGGGGTTGCTGAAGACTCCATTTCGGGCGTAAAATGTGCTTTTGACGACTGACGATCGAGCTCGCGTGGGAGTTTTGTAATCCAGAGTGAAATCTCCTGGAGAAACAAAACAAAACAGAACAGAGTGAGAGAGAAGGAAAATGAGAAGCAAGTGAATTGTTCAGGAAATCAAATAAGATAAACCTTTATTTCAACCTGGAGAGACTCAAACAGACACAAAGAGAAAGTATTAGAAGTTTTATTGAATTGAATTGAGAGGATGAGAAGAGTTAAAGGTTGTATGGAGGATTTTATTTGTTTCAAATTGTCAGTGAAAGCATTATAGAGATGCAGCAGCCTTGTAATTATGATGACCAAAAAAACAAAACAAAACATGAAAATCCATCAACTGTGGACGTGGTGGGGCCAGATAAACATTAGGCTACCTCGTTATCTATTGGCTGTCAGGTTGTCAATCAAACTCCCTACGTTTCTAGTGTAACTGACTTGGCGCACAGGGATTACGTGGTTTACGTTCGCCTCTCACACATTCCACAGACGCAAGACACTGTTTACTCAACCAATGCAGTGGTTGAGTCTTAGCCTTAGCGGCTTTTTCCAACTGTAGCTTCCTCGCAGTTTGCACAAAGTTTGTTGCGATGGCAGACGAGAATCCACTACCAGTTAGCCGCAAAAGAAAGTCCGGTTTTGAGGTCGCTGAAAGAAGAAGAGAAGGGGAAAGGAGCGAAGCTAAACTAAGGTGATTCTTGGCGATTCCTTCCAGTGATGGTGTGCACTGAAGCAGAGGGTCTAAAGACAGACACATTGGTCGCTAAATGACTTCTGGACAGGAAACTTCTGCTTATCATTTGAAAACGTACAGTATAGTTACAGCAGGAACAGCGATTCTGAACGCACACCGGCTGTAAACAAGCAGCGTAAGCGTAAGGAGGCAGCGGGAGGAGGTGTTTCTACTTAGGGAGCTGTGGAGGAGGAGGTGGTTTCACACATGCACAACATTTGAAAAAGGACAAACAGTCGCTGGATTTCTCATTCCCTGGAAAATCCTCTATACAACCTTGAAGGGCACGATGAGAAGATGAGAAGATGTGAAGAGTGAAATGGACAAATATTGGATGAAGAGTGAAGGGGACAATGAGAGGATGAGCAGAGGGAGAGTGTTATATTTATCCATCCTGACCCAGTCTCCAGCCGTACTCCCAGGATGACACCAGTGGGAAATCAAACTTCTGCTCAGGTAACATCAGGCCACGCCTCCTCAGGTACTGGCTCCGCCCCCTGCCCTGGACACAACCAGTGATTATTTATTATGTATCCAAACATTTAACATACTGTTTTCAAATATACAGCACAGATTTAGTTTATAGATTGAGTAGACCAGAGGAACTGCTGAATATGTGGTACAGACAGGGCAGTAGACGGGGGGGACAAAGGGGTCTGTCATCCTGGGCCCAATATTTCTGTCGACAGGCCTGGGTACAGAGGGTGAATACTAGTATATACTCACCTGGTGGGAGGAGTCCTGGTACAGGGACTGTCTGGTCTGAGGGGAGGCGGGTCTCATCACTGGAGGAACTGTGAACGGCCGCACCCTCTCCGCAGGAACAGAAAGTGATGTCACGGGAAGTGAGACTGAGGAAAGGGATGTGTTGCTCCGCCTCACGGTCGTCATGGTGATGGGAGGAAGCACTAGACTGAGGAAAACAGAGAATAAAAGGTTTAGACCAATCAAAGCCCATCAATACAGGTAGAAATTTGATCACATGATATTGCATTTTCAATATGGGTAGATATGGGTAGGTCTGAGCGGCCAATGGCGTGGGTTGGCAGCCTCGCTTCCGTAGGTCTGTCCCGGGGCAGCTGTGGCTACAGTAGTAGGTTACCACAGAGTATGGAGTGAATGAATAATGCGCTGTAAATCATCTTTGATATATCTTTGATTTATAGATCCAATATATTATTATTATTTAACTGAATAAATCCACAACCCGTTTAATGTGATACTGTGGCTCATTCTGGCACATCAGTATCATCACCATGGAGACGAGCAGGTGGCGTACACTCAGCCACAAAAGTTACTGCACCTTTAAAGTCATTTCCCCTGTGTATCAATACAGTTTGTTAAAGTCTGTGTGTATTTTTTTGTAACCTCGCAGTGATATTGAGTTCATATTTACTTTATACCAAAGCTACACTGACTTCCTTGGCTTTAGATCAAACATAGATCACATCTTACCTGGTTTTGTCCCACCTGGCCCCTCCCTGCAGTGGTCCTGGTTCAGTCTCTATGGAGTCCGTGTTTTGACCTGGTTCAGACCCTGGACTGGTTTTGGTCTGGTTGGTGGGATAAAGTTTGCTGTAGCGCTGTTTCCAGTTCAGTCGCGTCATCATTTCTTTGTGGATCTGTTCTCTGTAGGAATTCTGGCTTTGAGTGGTCAACAATGAACGCATCTAGGACAGAAAAATACATTCAAATAGTGTCTCTTAATGTCCCCGTACACACACGTACAGGTGAAGTGTCTCTACTAATACACTAAACTGGTCAAATAAATCAAAACTATTAAAAGTACAAAACTTGTCATTCATTCAAATCTCCATTGACATATATATCTATCTATCTATATATATCTATACATTACCTTGCTCTGGGACTGATGCCCTGGACCCAACTGTGCCTGCTCAGGTGTCACTGTAAGTAATATGATTCTCTTTCTACCTCCCTCTCTCCTTTCTCACTCTCTCCTATCCCTCCATCAGCCCACCCCTCTCTCTCTTTCCGTTCTGCCCCCCTCCCCTCCCTCATTTTCTGAATTCATTTTCACTCACTCCATCTCACTCCCTCTTTCGCTCCCTCTTCTTTTCTTCTCTCTCTCTCTTTGCATATCTTTCTCTGTATCTCTCTCTCTAACCCCATCATTTCTCCCGTCTCTCTCTGTCCCTCTCCCTCCCTGCCCCCGTCTTTATCTCTTGCTGTCTCCTCCCCCTCTCTCTCCCCTCCTTTACCCGCCCCTCTCTCTCTCTTTTTCTCTCTCTGCCCTCCCCTTCTTTACCCCATCCCTCCCCTCCTCTCTCTCCCTCTCTCTTTATTCTCTCATGTTAAATTCTGACTGACTCTCTGTTTGCTGTTGTCATGGACCCATTCGACACAATGTTTTTTTGTTTGTTTTTTTCAGATCCCACTGACTGGAAAAACACTGAGGATCAAATTTAAATCAAGACTTTTAAGTTGAATTTTAAATAGTTTGTTTTATTTTATTTATTTATTTTTACTTTTATGGGGTATTAACTGCTTAATACATAAAACATTCAGATCACCACGTTACCTTTTATTGTTTTGAAATATGCATCGAAAACAACATATTTAACATGTTTCACTTTGGTTTTTGATGGTCTGACTGTCCCCTCCCTTTGCTCTCCGTGCTAAGTCACTGCCCATTCAGATCACAACACAATCAGCGCGCATCCCACTAATGAAACTACTGCACATCGCATCAGGTTTGTCAAGTTGCTGTGTAGTTTTGTTTCATGTTTTTGTGTATTTATGGAGAATTGTCGTGTGGGAGCGTGAGTGAAGTAGGCTGGCGGGTGGAGCACTGGACAGAATCTTACAGCTAACCGTAAGCACAGTTCAAACAGGGCCCAGGAGAGATTGCTAAATTACACAAACTTGCATGGATGACATCTAAAACCTCTTCAGACATGTTTTTGATGAGGAAACAACCTCATAACGTGATAGAAAGCTATAAAATATATATAAAAAACCTCTTTAAGCATAGAAAGAAGTACCTTTGTTGCCAGTGGCGGGCAGCCTCCATAAAGGCGCACTATGTAACTTTTCTAGCGTGCCTTTTGCCTTTCATTTATTCAGTTACATATAACATAAAACATCACTAAACATTGAGCAGGGTCTCCTCTAAAGATCTGACCTGTTCCTTGGCCTTGTGGAGTCATCTCGTCTCCATGGAGATAGAGAACACAGAACGCAAAAAGTTACATAGTGGACCTTTAGTATAGAAAAGAAGTAGTATAGAAAAGTACTAACATTTTATTCCTTTATTTATCAAATGTACATCCAGTTAGTGTTTCTTGTCACTTAAAATCCCTTTTTCAGAGCAGCACTGACTCAACAGCCTGATACAGATCACACAAACATGGACTCCACACTATAGCACAAAAACATTTAAAAAGGAAAAGACAATACAACATAACATTTGTGCAATTTCTTTTGATGGTGGAAAAAAATAAAATGAAGGCTGATTTAGGCCACGTTTTTACAAAGAGACATTATTTTAATCATTTGTTCGTGAATACACATCTTTGCCGTTATTATTATTCCAAAAATTGAGTAGGCAAACAAAATTCATTTACAATTTCTTGCCAAAAAATGTCTTTCTCCAATTTTGCCCAACAGCTATGGCACCGACACATCAGGACAGTTAAAATCATGCAAATATCGTTAGCAGTTAAACTTAATGACAATTTTTGTAATTTTTATTCTTGGCCCAAACCTCAACTGCACATTCCAGACATCATTATGAAAAAATACATCAACAAAACACAATATAGTGCAGAGGATCATTGGAAAAGCAGCTTCTAGTCGTTTCAAAGGCACTAAACAGAAATTATTATATCAGTAGTAGAAAAAGCTACAGCGAGAATTCAAAATATTCAACAAAAATATAAATCAGAAATGAGATTTTTTTTTTTTTTTAGTTTGACAGCGAGCCGAGTCCGCAATATTAAAATACAGTCACCTTTAGAAATATGGCACCAAATCTGATCTCTGAATTGCCAAAAATGATGACAAATTCAGAATAAATTTAGAGGAAATTGAGATATTATAGACAGTTTTGGATACAGCATCAACAAATAAGCATCCAAGAATATCCTGAAATGCAAAAATGTGAAAAATTTGAGAGAAGAACTCAGCCTAAATGTGCAGAGTTTGTGTGTTAAACATGTGTGAATGAAACAAAACACAACTCCAGGTCTGTTTGTGATGAGGAAACATTATAACGTGGATCAGACAATAGCGTAATATCGGCCCTTTAGTGTATTTTTGCTGTCAGTGTTGTATGTCTGGTGTGTGGTATGGTATTGTAGTTTAATTTTGTGGACCCAGTTTCCAGTTACAGATTTCAAATTAGTTTCAGTTTTAGTCTTACATAAAGTATAAAAAATATAGTTATGGACAAAGCTCCCACAACTTTCCAGCACATTGTGATAGTTTTGACATTTCAAAATTATTTACACGAGATTTAAAAAAAAAATAAAAAATGAAAGAGTCTACATTCACTTAAGGAATTTGAAGTTTCGTGTTTTTTTTTTTGTTTTCTTCTTTTATGGCACTGAGAGTTATTTTATTGCCGAAAAGTTAAGGTTTATAAACTGGAGTGACAGTTAAAAGTGAATACACCAAGTCAAGACATAATGTGGAGGAATGCAGATTTTCAGCATCATTTAAAGGTGCATTGTGTAACTTTTCTGGTGAAGGGTCAGTCACCTGCTTGTTTCTATGGAGATGTCATTGCTCTGCTGCCTGGAATGTTACATAGTAAAACTTTAAACAGCTCTACCTTACATTTATTCAATCGCAGTGGTTTTATAGCTCAAAGATACCTGCAAAAACAGACATTCTGACTGTGAGCGGGTGTTGCCTCTCCACAGATCTGACCTGTAACTTGGTCTGGTTTGGTCCACATGAAGATAAAAAGGTTTAATGCCATACTGTGAAACATTCCAGACAAAGCAATAACATCTCCATGGAGAAAAGCGTTTCACGGACCCTCCACCAGAAAAAGTTACACAACCTTTAACATTTTGACATTTTTTAATTTTGCTATTTTAGTAGCCGACAGAAGAAAACATCAAAATGAAAGCAAAAAGAAAAACTAATGCATAATATGTTCTAAAATGGTGATGTTTCCATTTTTAGACAGCTGGTAGACTGCTGGTTTTACTTTAAATTGCAACCATGGGCTAGTTTGATCAATACATAATACAGATCTATGAAATGAAGTCAAAAATACATCAGCGTAGACATTGCCAGATTTTTAAAGATACAGCAGGCTACAACTTGGGCGGATTCATATAAATGTAATATGTGACATCTGTGTTTGAATTGGAGATGTTTTTGAAGAGAAGTTTTAAAATGCATTGATGTAGACATTGCTCATTAAATTACCCATTCTAATGTCAAAAATAAATAGTGTTTCGTTATGACTGTGGAATTTTGGACAGGGTTTGGGCATTTAGGGCATCTGGGGCTTTTAGTTACATAGCCAGAACCACGCGCTTTGACAAAACTTTACAAAGACAAATGGATTTGGAACCGTGTCCTGTCTCAATGATTTCAGAGGCTGTGATTTACAGGAGGATTAACCAATCAGAGAGATGCATGCTCTGTTTTGGTAATAAACAAGTATGGCAGTTTAAGAGTTTAAAAAAAAGGAAAAAAACAAAACATAAAGGACTGAGAAACAGCGTGGAATTCTGCTGAATCAACAATCGAAGCACCAAACCCTCATTTACCCAAGGCAAAGGGCAAAGAAGTGATATATTTTATTCTGAATGATACAAGAATTTTGGAGAGGAGACGTCTTCTGCATTTGAGAGACCCGTGATACAAATTAGGGGTTGTGATTGGACCGTCAAGTTAGGAGGGAGGTTTGTCACCGTCACTCTATGGTCCAGTATGGAACCGAATCTAGAAGGGACTGGCTGCTCAGGCAAGGCTTTTAGGGCATTTTTGGGGCATTTTTGGGCATTTAGGCGCGTTCAGGGTACGACGACGTGGAAGGGTGACCCGGGCACATGCTGATCGCCCCATTTGACCACCAGGGTGTAGTCCCCTCTCTCCTTCAGGACGTAGCTCACGTTGTACTGCAGTCGCCCCATGTGTTTGACCACCACCTCCTCACAGGGGACATGGGGGCCGTACACACCCACCAGCAGCATGCTCTTTCCTAAATAGAAAACAAAGGAAGTATTAATAGAATATTAGAACTAGAGACTGTGGTGACATACTATTCCAACTGTATTCTCTGTAAAAACAAGCCAAAAGACAAATATAAGTAAGGTTTGCATTAATATTACTTAATACTGCATTACACACAAGTAGTACGGGAACAGCCAAATCACTGTTCTATATCACTGCTCTGTGGCCATCACCATGACATCACCATAGCAACGGGTAAAACAGATCACTTTTAAATCATTTTTCATTTGAAACATTTTGGCCATCCATGGATGTTCAAAGCATTAGTTATTTCTGTTTTAGTTGAAGCCAATTCCTCCTAACAGTAGTTCATTTGTTTACCCGTTGCTATGGTGATGCTCACAGTGCAGTGATATAGAACAGTGACTAATTGTTGCCAGAACTACCTGTGCGGTTATTCAAAAATAATGCACGGCAGTCCTAACTTGATGTAACACATTTTTGGAGGTAAAAAGAGCTGTGGTAAGATTAAAAAGAATAAGAAAAGTGACAGCTTGTATAGAAATTGTATAAAGGTTGCACTATGTAAGCTTTCTGGTGGAAAATTCACCAACTGCTCGTCTCCATGGAGGTTCACAACTCTACAATTTGACATTCATCTCGTCTATCTCCATGGAGACGAAAAGGAGGCACCACTAGACTTATACAGTCAAATCTGTGGAAAAACTACTTTGCTCACAGTGAGTGCGAATACATTTCTTTAAGCATTTATATAAATACATGTAATTAGGATAAGGTTAAGATAAGTTTAATTTCATTCTGTGGAAGATTTAAAGCAAAGCAATAACATCTACCCATCTGTCTATCTATATAAATTCATTTTTGTTTAATCAGATAACCAAAGGCAACAACTGACAACACAGACACCAAGAACACCATGAAACAGTGCGTTTTCTGACCTGCTTTGCTGCAATCCACACTGAAGCTGCTCCTCTGTCCCACAAAGGCCTTACTCAGACCTGGCCCTCGGCTCAGGACTTTACTGGCGTCGGCCTCGCTGGTCCAGGAGGGGGCGCTGTGAGCAGGGCTGACACTGGAGGAGCGCACAGCCGGGTCCAGCATCAGTGTAGAAGTCTCACTGGCGTTTGTCGCATTCACCAGACGAGGACCTGAAGAGACGATACAGGGTTAAAGGTCACATTAAAGCAGACCTATTATGCAAAATTTTAACCACGTTATATTTGTTTACCCTTTATTTACCCACTCAAAGGGTGATTCACTTCGTGCATGTTTGTGTAATCTTTATTCTCCTGTATTGTTCCGAATTACGCCCTGTTCACTGTCACCAGTACGCGCCTACTGCTCTGTACTTCATTCTACAATTTTATTTTCTTTATCGGTGATACACGTAGGATTTGACAGCGTCGCATAATCATTTTAGCACAAATGGAAAAAAATGCTACTTTTTTTTTTTTTTTTTAATAATATATTTATTGTCAATTACAAACATATTGGCAATACAAATGAGATCGTGCATTTAGACTGTTTACATTCAGATACAAGGCACAGTTGAAAATATATAACAAAACACACACACACACACACACACACACACACACACACACACACACACACACACACACACACACACGCACACCTATACACCAATGTACATTAGAGGTCTTCAAAAATATAAAGATTCTCAAAAGCATTAAGAAGAGATAGTGCAGGTTTACTCTTCATAATTCTTAAAGAGGTCAAATAGTTTTCTTTTAACTGTCGTTTAAATACTGTAAGTACAGGTTTTACCTTTTTCCACTTGCAAGAGTGAATCAAATATTTTGAAAGCAGTAGTAAATTGTTTAAAGCATAGTCTGACTGTGAGTCCTTCAGTGCAATTCCAAAAATGATATTGTCCAACGTAAGTGTGTCCTGTTGAAGTTGGATTTTAGAAGAGATCCAGTCCATAAAGTCCTCCCAGAATGCGTTTGTGTATATACAATGATAGAAAAGGTGTTCGGTGGTTTCAATGTCTGATTCACAAAAGATACAGTTTAGGTCAGAAAAATGCCTTCCTTGTGCGTAAACTGTTCCTGCATTTTAGATGGAATGTTCAGTGTAAGGAGGGAATCCTTCAGATCTCCCAACTACTTCCTCCATTTTTTTTTTTTCCCCCCAACAAACTGCCACTTGACTGATGTAAAACTGTGATAAATATTTAGCACATGTACTATCCCACCAAACCAGGTAATAATTAAAGGTGTATTGTGTAACTTTTCTTGGTGGAGGGTCTTTCTATCTTCATGTAGACCAGAACCAGACTAAGTTAGAGGTCAGATCTGTGGAGAGGCGACCCCGCTCACAGTCAGAATGCCTGTTTTTCTAGGTATTTTTGAGCTATAAAACCTGCTGTAATTGAATGAATGTAGAGCAGAGCTGTTTAATGTCATACTGTGGAACATTCCAGGCAGAGCAATGGCAAATCCATAGAAACAAGCAGGTGACGGACCCCAACTAAAAAATTACATAGTGCACCTTTAAAACAACATGAAAACCTGTCACATGTACTTTAGACGAATTCTACCGTTAGATGCCGTTTTACTTTGTGAGCAGGTATTTGTACTTTCTACTCCACTATGTTTCTGAACACAACTAAAATTTACTTTACCAAAACCCTACAGAAAAAGTACTTTTCCATGGTTTTATTTTTATTAGTTTTATTAGTCAGTGAAAATGAAAAGTATTAGTTGATTGCTTCTGGTGTCCGTAACACACAAACCTTTGTCAAGATCACATCATTTGACACTTCAGTTGTTCTGAAAATCTTTGTGAATTCCTTTCACATTTTTAATCTGGCACATCAGAACATTTCCTTAAGTAGTTTATTTATGTTTTGTATTGGCTCCTGTAGACCTTTCTGTACTTTTACTGAATCTGAATCAAAATTACATTGGGGACCTTTACATGACACACTGGTCCAGAAAATGTCAAATAAAAGGATTTATTAAGATCACAGTAGAATGGCACCAAATATAATGACAAGACTCCTACAACTTTTTGAAGGTATTGTGAAAAAATCATTTCACCTTTATGCTCACCAAGATGACATTTGTACATTGTGCACATCTGAGAAATGCACATGCAGATAGTTTTACACTGAAGGGAGTTGACAGTTGAACAACTCCAGTTTACGATCCACGACTTTCATCTTCCTGTTCATCACATGTTGTGGACCATTCCAAAGATACAATATTTGAATGATTAATTGCTATGGCAAGGGACAACAGCAACCTGTGTAAAATCATCCAACAAATATAAAATAAAAAGACTATTTTTGGTTAAACATTTATGGGTAACTGACGTCTGATGTTTTATTTCATTATTTTACATACACCAGTCAGACCACAGGACATCAAAAATGTGCCAAGTTTTTCAGAAAAGTCGAATTATATAAAAATAAGAAATTAATCTTATGACCTTTAACCTCAGAGCTCTTTCTGGTGCGTAAGTTTGATAGATAGATATTTATTTATCCCAAAGGAAATTCATTTTTCGGCAGCAACAATGGAACATAAATGAAAATAAATAAATGAAAGCTTTTTCAGGTTTTGGTGTAACTTTTAGGCAGAGAGTTTAAGTAAACAATGTAGAATTATCATTATGGATTTATAATGGTTAAGATTCAGTCACACCGCAGGACATTTTTAGTGTTTTTCTTTTGATGAGTACGGAAAAAGTAAAAGACAACTTAACTCTAAAAGTACATGTCATTTATAGAAGACATTTTTGTGCACTGTTGAATGTAATCCTTGATGTCTTTGAGTATTCAGTGAGTTGTGCAAATTGTCCTTTATAATCTAAGAGAAATAATGACCCACAGTCTTCTGGTCTGAGGGAGGTCAGATGTTTCTGGAGCCTTGATGACAAGTTCTATTTAATAACATGTACCTTCAATCTTTTAAGGAGGTGATTAAAGCAAACTGCAGCATCTGTGATTGGTTAAATCTACCTGTCACTCACTCAGAGCCTTACAGAGGCTGACCAATAGGAGGAGTGGGAGGGGTCTGTGTTTGAACATAGAGCTGCATTTAACAGAACAACGCTGAATATCTCCAAACAGCAGATTGTCACAGGGATCAAATCATGATTTAAGTTTGATTTGCATATCGTCCCGCTCCACCAGAGACACAGAGGAACCAGGAGCCTCCAGACCAAAGCCAACAAACAGAGGCTCTGAGAAGGTGCAGCTGGAGGTGTGGAAGTGGTACAGGAAAACATCATCATCATCATCATCATCATCATCATCATCATCATCAACAGCAGTATAGAAGGACAGAGCTCCAGCCTCAGAGTCCAGGAAAACGCCTACTCTATGTGACATGGGGTCACTGTAGGATGTTTTCCTTTTACAATGATAAACAGAGCTTCCTTCTCCATTGCTCCTCAGACTCCAGGACTGATCATTGTCTCCAAACCTACAGTCCTCTGCGTCTCCTCTCCGTCTGATTCCTCTGTAACTCACTGCTATATCAACATCCCCTCTGCACTCTACCTCCCAGTAACAGCGCCCAGTCAGACCAGTGGAGCTCAGGACCTGGGCACAGGAGCTGAACCTGTCCTGGTGAGAGGGATACAGCTGGAGCTCCTCCACTCTGGTCACTGTCCTTTTGTCCGCAGACAGCTCCAGTGTGTTGTTGGCAGTGTTTGGATCCAGAGAGACCTCACAGAAATCTGTAAACACACAAATATACTGACACTTATTTCATTATTATTATTACAAAACTTATAATACAAATAATACAGTAGTAAACAGAACACAACTAAATATATGTTACAGGCAAAGTTAATAACTCAGGCATTTGTTTTTAGGCAAAGTAGGAAATAGGCATTTTATCATCTACTTTGTAAATGTACAATGTACTTTTTTAAGTGTGACAGATGCAAATTAAAGGAGAAAAAGGAAAAAAGAAGTGCATTAAATGTGCCACAATAACTGTAAAATACAAATAAATGTCGGAAAATTACAAAGATGGTCTTGATTTGGTCTGGATGAGTCATGGTCTTGTCTCAGTCTCGATCTCGACCTTTAAAAGTCTCAGTCTCGGGACCCTGTGGTCTCTGTGGTCTTGGTCTCGATTAGTGTGGTCTTAACACTGGGTAGTTGAGTAGCTACAGAAATACAGGAGGTCTCTTCATCACAACACTGGGATTTCAGACACTCCACTCCTCAAACTGTGCTCGATCATTTGGGACTGTACTCAATGTGGCGTTAACACACAGAACCAGTGTTAGGGCAAAGGGAAGGGAGCTGTTTGGAAAAGCCCAGGTGAAAAACAGCTGAGTTTCACTCATGACATTATTTCCTGTTCCTTAAACCACACTCTGGTTCTGGATCTGACTTCCTGTTTACTCACACTTCCTGGGACCTGGGACCATCCAGCGCTCTCCAGCAGGATCCAGCCTGAAACACACAGAGGTCACTCTCACACATGAACAGTAGAGTTTTCTAGACCAGAGCAGGTCCCAGAGCGGTTTGAGAGAGCAACAGAAACACAACTATACGACTAACATGACACAAATGAGGTCACATAACAACAGTAACTAGACACAGTGCAGTGACAGTGCAGAGTGACAAAGAGCCAGAGTTTGGATTTGAACCAGAAACCCTGTGGTGTATCCACTACACTACGGCTTACACAGGAGATAATGGACTGTTGGACCAAAAGGTTAAACTGGGCTCAGCTGTGAAAAACACCAGGCAACAACCTCAACAAGAGCAGGCTCTGAGCAGGCTCTGAACCCCAGTCTTCAGTGTTCAAGACCAAAGCCTGACCCATTAAACCATCAGAGCTCAGACAGGACTTACCTTTGACATCAAAATGATCCACTAGGCACAGTTTGGTGACACCTGCTGGTTTATAAATATATCTGCTCATACATTCAGTTGTAAGTTGTGTTTGTTTACTGTGCAGATATTTCATGTTACTGTTGATAGGGACAAATTCATGTGGTCTCATGTGTAACATTGTTTTGTTGATTTTAGTTTTTGTACAACCACAGAACAGTGACAGTTCAAAGTTCTGGACTCTGGGTTATCAGGCAGTGGACAGTTCCTCACAACAGTTTTTAAAAACTGTGTGGAGCCTTAGCTGGTGGGAGTCATTACAGTTTATGTAACAGTAAAGCAATGGGAGGTCCATTCTACAGGTGTTGTTTGGGAGCCACTGTTTTAAACAGTGAGACTCCAGGGGGCAGTGTGGAGCTCACCTGAGGGAGTCCAGGGGGCAGTGGTCCAGTAGAGCGGTCAGGAGCTCTGCTGAGGGTCCTGGATGGTTGTAGCTCAGGTCTAACTCTCTCAGATGGGAGTGGGCGGAGCTCAGAGCTGAGGCCAGAGCAGCCCCGCCCCTCTCAGAGACCAGACATCCAGACAACCTGTAGACACACAAGGACACATTCTTAAGACACACACTGGACGCTCGATCCCGTGCCACGATTGGAGTTTGTTGAATAGAGACGTGTCTGAAAACACATGTTTCACAACATGTCTCTGCTTTGTGAGCAACAAAAGGAGGTGTAAACTGTGAGCTGAGGCTCAGAGCTGCAGCAGAGGCAGGGACAGCCCCAGTGTACAACTCAGCAGAACACCGGCTCCTCTCTGCTTCTGTGCTCCGTGCGGGGAAACTCTCGTCTCTCACTAAACTCACTACAACCTTCTCAAACAAGCCCCTTTCCTCTGCTCTCACAGCCTCACGCTGCCGCCGATTTCAAGATCAGGTGGTACATGTTTGCTCCACATCACCAAAATTTGAATTTTCAATAACAGTGTTTTTTTCAAAAGTATTCTTTAAGATCGATATTTCTGGTACTTAAATCCAAAATATTGGAGCACAAGGTAATTTAGTAAATTTCTCATTGATTGCTAAAATGGGGTACCTTACGTCGTAGTGTCCGTAGACAATAGGACCAGGTGTTCTCGAACACTTAAACTGCTCAATTTCTGGTTGGTTGCTCACTTAAAAAAAAAATAATAATAATACTGAAAGACTGTTTCGAGAAGATTTCCATAAAATTTGTTATTTTCCCCCAGGATCTGTTGCTTTTGGAGCAACTAACTAAGGTACAAGCGTAACCAGACCAAATCGCAATCATGTTTTTCTATAGCCAAGGAGGGTAATATTGAATTTGAGAAATTATTGCTTTATCACAACTCTCCTTACGTCTAATGTTCAGATTTCTTGAAAAATGAAAAAATGTGGTAAAATTATCTGTTAAGTAAAAAAAAATATACATTTTATGACTTTAAAGTCATTGTCTACGGACACTACCAAATGGTCATATGTTCCTTCTGTATCCAGCATTAAACAACTAAAAGAATCTCATATAAACCTTTTACAGAATTAGTCTACCAACAAAAAAAAAGATAAATGAAATTCACAAACTGACTAGTGAGTATTTGATGGCATCGTCTATGGACACTACAAAAATTATCAGACAAACAAAATAACAATTTTAGTGTTTTGTTTTGGCCAAAGATATAATATCAATATTAACTTCTATGTCATAGTTGAAATGCCATGCACTTTTTCTTCATGTTTCATGCATTATGCGAGTTTCTAAAAGGATAACTTGTAAAAGAGGCACATTTTTATCTGTAATAAAGCATGATTAAGCAAATTAGGCATGAGAGTGGTATTTTGATCTTAGATCCATTTCAGGAATGTGGTTCACTTAGTCATCCATGATTCTGAAAAAAAAATGTTAGCAAAACATTCTTACATGATTACTATCAGTTTATTTGATATAAAATAATTTGTATTTTGTCAAAAAATGATATTGTTATATGGTTGACACAAAACTACCAATATAGAAAATCAACAAAAAAAAGCTGCCTATTCGGTCACACAAGAGATATCGCCAAGTGTTTTTTCTGGACATTTGCAGTAAGAAATGTTCAATTTAAATGAACACTTAACAAACCTCGACAAGAGCTTGATATTTTTGTAGAGTGACACATGTATATAATTTAATGATTGTACACCTGATCTTGAGGTTGGGGTGTGTCTCTCATTTTATAAGTAATCTGCAGATAAAACGCTCATTTACAACACAGCAAGAGTTGTGTTAAAGTCTTTTTAAGAGCCGTGACGCGTGGGTTTGACGTGCGTCAAATGACACACTGTAGCGTGCCGCACTCTGGTGTCACTGGCCTTTAAACTCCATTATTTAACTGTGTTTATGATGTAGTGTGGGTTTGTTGAGACAAAATGAACAGATCCTTATGTTATACTTATTTAATATGAATGTGCACTAAAAGATGAAACGTGACCTTGGCTGAGCTGCAGAGGAGCCGTCAGACAGTGTAGAGGAGTGAGTAAAGAGGAGGAGCTTTCATAAAGAACCCACACAACACATGGCATGAGGAGCGTCTCACCTGAGGACCTCCAGTCTGCAGGGGGCGCTCTTCAGTGCAGAACACAGCTGTTCCACTCCTGAGTCCTGGAGGTCGTTGTTACTGAGGTCCAGATGTATCAGATGGGAGGAGCTGAGGACTGAGGCCAGAGCACCACAGCATCGATGGGACAGGCCACAGCTGGACAGACTGAGGAGAGAACATGATACAGGCACTGACTCTGACAATGTTTCTTATTTTTATAAATAAATACAACATGTGCATTCTGACACCACCCCCTGAGCACAACTCCAGTGAAGGTGCCATAATCCTTGAATGAAGCACCGTGGTGTCAGGCTTCATGCAGCGGACAGCCGCACATCATCAGCAGGAGCGGGGAGAGCGCGTGAGAGAGCAGGGCTGCTGATGATTGGCTAAGAAGTTGGGTGGGCGGAGTCTCTGCTCACGTTATTTTGTTGTTTCTTTCCCGCACATTTCAGCTAAATGAGACAAACTCAAAGACAAAGCGACAATGGCAACGACGAGCCAGGGACATTCAAAGGCAGCGTTTTCAAACTGGAAATACCGACACTATTTCTCCCTCATTGAAATAAAGGGCAAGAATGTGTATGTTAAGTGTACTCTGTGCCCTGGGAAAAAAATTCTGTCCGCGTCTGCCTCAAGTAACTCGAATCTAATGAAGCGCCTCACATCATCACATGCTAACACACCTCTCACTGCTGTTAACCCATCCCCGAGCCCCGGTGCAGTTAGCGGGAGCCACTGCATTAAAGCAAGCCAAACTCGATTATTGTGCAAAAATACAGACAATTGCACTACTTAATATTTGGTTTTCCCTTTGTTTATTTCTATGCAAGTTTATATTTGTGTGCCTTAGATATACACTTAAATGCAAAGTTTGTGATTATTTATATTTTCAGTATTTACATTTTATTTTATTCTTTTTTATTTCTAAGCTATGGCCGGTTGCAATCTGTTCAATTTGAATAAATACATGCTGAAATATACTGGTTTTATTCTTAATTCAGTTACTATAAACTTCTTTGACGCAATAGTACATAAAATTAAAAATAACTGGATAATTACTTTGATAAGGAATTAATTACTTTTACAGCATAGTAATTGAGTTACTTTATGGGGAAGTAATTTGTAACGGTAACTAATCACTTTTTAAAGTAAAATGCCCAACACTGCCTATGAGTATCGACTTATTCAACAAAAATATAGCGTTTTAAGTCAAAATACCAAAATTGAAATTATTCCAAATCGTCACTGTTACCAAGGTAAAGAAGAGATTTCATTTTATTCCACTCAAAGAACAGGAAGTTACTGATTAAACAATTTCTCAACATTTCCATTTGTTTTTAGTTTACAAAACCACAGAATGATCCAAAGAGTATTTTGTTGCATTAAGGACTCTTAACAGATCTCACTCAGTTTTCTTGTCCTTTTATTTTGAAATACTTTCGCTTTACTGAGTAGAAATTATACTGTTTATGCTTCAAGTGTTTTTCCATGTAAGAAAGATCTTTGTTGTCGACTGTTATGTCCTGTTTTTAGTCAAGATAATCTGCAGAAAAAACTAAATAACAATGAAATAAAGAGTAATTCATGAAAACTAAATCTTAATAGTGTAATGTCTTTGTGTATTCTAAATTTGATTTAAAATTCAAATAATGTGGTTGTACGATTCAGCAGCTCTGGTGAGAAGCAGTGCTGTCTATGGTCTGATCTGGAGCTGTTCTGAGTCTCACCTGAGGACCTCCAGTCTGCAGGGGGCGCTCTTCAGTCTAGAACACAGCTTCTCCACTAATGAGTCCTGGAGGTCGTTGTTACTGAGGTCCAGATGTGTCAGACTGGAGGAGCTGAGGACTGAGTCCACAGCATCAAAGTCGAAATAGGCCAGGCCACAGCCGGACAGACTGAGGAGAGAGAGGAATATTAGACACTAGAATCATGATGATCTGTATTAATAAAGTCTAGACTCACATGACTTTGGTGGAGGCTTTCATTAAAGGCAACAGACCTAAGAAAGCATTTTCAGAAGGTTGAAATTTTCTGATGTCAAACTCCTCCAGCTCTGAGTCTGAGGACAGTAAGAGTAAGGCCACAGCCGACCACTGAGCAGAAGACATGTCTTCATCAGAGACACGTCCTTCTCTCATGTAGCGCTGCACCTGCTCCAACAGACTGTGGTCGTTCAGTTCGTTCAGACAGTGGAGCAGGTTCATACGACTCTCTGCTGAAAGATCACCATAGTCCAGCCTCTGTTTGATGCACTTTACTGTGTCCTCATTGGTCCGTGAGCTACTTCCTGTCTGACTCTGCAGACCAAGTAACAGGCTCTGATTGGTCGGCAGAGACAGACCTAAGAGGAAGCGCAGAAACATGTCCAAGTGTCCATTTGGACTCTTTAAGGCTGCGTCCTCAGCAGAGATGTAGAAGTCCATCTCTGGACTTCTCTGTTCCTTTGGACTTTTTATCTTCAACAAAAATGTAAATATGGACTCAGGACTCTGCTCCTCAGACATGGACTTAGGCCTCTGTGTGGGTTGTAGTGGCGACAGCAGGTTGACTTCACAGTTGTAGAAGGTCAGATGGACGTGAAGAGCAGCCAGAAACTCCTGCACACTCAGATGGATGAAGCAGTAGACTTTGTCCAGGTACAGGCCTGGCTCCTCTCTAAAGACCTGTGTGAACACTCCGGAGTGCACTGAGGCTGCTGCAGCCTCCAGCCCACACTCCTCCAGGTCTGAATCATAGAAGATCAGGTTTCCTTTCTGCAGCTGCTCAAAGGCCAGTTTTCCCAGAGACTGCACCATCTCCCTGGTCTCTGGAGTCCAGGGAGGGTCTGTCTCAGAGCGCCCGTCATACTTGAGGTTCTTGACTTTGGCCTGGACCACCAGGAAGTGGATGTACATCTGGGTCAGAGTCTGGGGCAGCTGCTCTTTGACTCCTGTCTTCATCACATGGTCCAGGACTGTGGAGATGAGCCAGCAGAAGACTGGGAGGTGGCACATTATGTACAGGCTGCGTGATTTTTGGATGTGGGAGATGACGTCTGTGGCCTGCTGTTCGTCTCTGAACCGCTTCCTGAAGTACTGCTCCTTCTGTGGGTCTGTGAATCCTTGCACCTCTGTCACCATGGAGATGCACTCAGCCGGGATCTGACTGGCCGCCGCTGGGCGTGTGGTTATCCAGAGGCGAGCGGAGGGAAGCAGACTCCCCCTGATGAGGTTCACCAGCAGCACGTCCAAAGATACGCACTCTGTGGTCTCAGTCAGGACCTGGGTTTGTGTGAAGTCCAGAGGAAGTCTGCACTCGTCCAGACCGTCAAAGATGAAGAGCACCTGGAGCTGTTCA
The DNA here is from genome assembly GCA_029959045.1 of Taenioides sp. WSHXM2023. Lineage (NCBI taxonomy): Eukaryota > Metazoa > Chordata > Actinopteri > Gobiiformes > Gobiidae > Taenioides > Taenioides sp. WSHXM2023. The sequence continues at coordinate 27,026,126 of CM057100.1, forward strand.
AAGCTGCAGAGTCTTTTGGTTTCACTGAAGAAGTGGTGCAGCAGTCCCACCAGGCTGAACTGTCTCTCTCTGAGCACATTGAGCTCTCTGAAAGTGAACAGGAACAGCAGCTCCACGTCCTGGTTGGCCCGGCCCTCAGCCCAGTCCAGACTGAACTTCTGAGTCAAAACTGTTTTCCCCACACCGGCCACGCCCTTCGTCAGCACGACCCTGATTGGTCTGTCTGTAAAGTCCTCTCTGATTGGTCCCCGTTTGTGGGTGGGGCCTTTAAAGATGTCCTCACATGTGATGGCAGTCACTGGAGCGGCTGGTCTCCTGGATCTGGTCTGGATGTGTCTGACCTCATGTTCCTGGTTGACCTCTGTTGCCCCTCCCTCAGTGATGTAGAGCTCTGTGTAGATCTGGTTCAGGGGGGCGGAGCTTCCTGGTTGAGCCACGCCCTCAGACACACATCTGAGCCTCTGCTGCAGACGCCTCTTCAATTTATCTCCACAAACTCCAGACAAACGCTCTGTGTAAAGACAAACAGGAAGAACACGGTGACTCATCTATGGTCAGTCCCAGCTCTGGTCCAGAGTCCAGGTTTACAGCCACACACTGTTCTCTCTCTAGACCAGAAAGACTTCATGTGCTGAGCACACTTTATATAATTAAATTATACTCAAATACACACAAATTATTTTTTTACATCCACTCTATTTATGATACATAATTTCTGGTGTATTTCTGATCTTATATTAAGCAGTATTTTTAGTATGTGAGTCGCGTGTCCCATGGTCAGCAGATAATCAGGACCATGGGTCAGTCTAATGTGGTCATATGGCTGGGCTCTGGGACGAGGGCAGAGCCTGTGAAAAACACTTTGTTCAGACTGAGCTCTTACTGCTCAACAGACGCTTGGCCACCTCCTCCTGTTTCATCCTCTTCAGGAAGTCCAGTGCGATGGTCAGGACGGCCTCTCTGCTACTCTGCTCCTCCTCCTCCTCACTCTCTAAGCATTCTGGGTAATCTGAGGCCAGGACCCTGTGGAACCTCTTCAGCTGCTCTTTGACAAAGTTCAGGACCTGCTCCTCCAGCCTCTGCAACACAAACTCAGTCAGACCAAAAGAACTCACAGAGACAGTGTTTGTGGACAGACCGTGAAGACGTGGAGCAGCGGGTCTACTCCGAGGCTCTCCGGGCTCCACTCCGCTCTGGGGACAGAGTTACACCTTTGAGTGGTACATGATTGAAAAGGAAATTATAACTCATGACATTCTTAATCTCCTAATTAATTTCAGTCTTCTCTTTGTCGTTGCAAACAGACTAGATTGTCTACCCACCAGAGCCGAATAATCCTATATGCAAACTACGAAGTTGGGCATTTATTCGTTCATTCATATCATGTAGTTATGACAAAACGGGGCCCTGCTTTGCCTTTGTGTAAACATCACTTTCAGATTGGTTCAATGGGTTTGAACAATCCAGAGTGGCCTATGCCGTGCCTCGACTCCTCCCTCGCTCATAAACACATCTCAGCGACCACACGAGGACAGAATGATGGAAGTTTACCACGTGTGTGTCTTTTGTCTTTGCCTCATGTCAAGAATTCAACCACTTTGACTACAGCAGGTGCAGTGGGTCACTTACTATTGTGAATAACAGAAGCTTTGTGTTTGCTGGGCTCATTTTAGTGGATAAGTAATGAGTTTTGTGCTAATGTAGGCTATGTGTGCATATTATATGCATATTCATATGCTAATTAGTCACACACTTATTTGAAGTTTTCTTGCATTTATTGAACATAAATATTGTGATAATGAAGTGAAACTTTATCACTTTATGATAAAAAGAAGGTGAGCCTATAATATTTCAAATGCACCAGCCAAAAAATGCATAATCAAGACACTATAAGTCACATTTTTTGGACACAGACATTTCATCTTGAATGGCAAGTTATAGTAATAACAAAAGAATAGAGAAGAGCAGGCTGAATTAGGTGTGGAACATTTTAACAGTTATTCAACTTAACATATATACTTAACAGTTAAACAACTTAACAAGTTTACCAAACTTTCGATCTCACTCCAAATCACTAAATCCATTGAATTCTTAGTGTCACTTCTGAGCAACTCTGCCAACTCTAGCTAAATCCAGCCTTTAGCCCGCGATTATCTTTTTTTGTTTTCTTCATTTTTGTTCGAGTATCCTCCACTTTTCACCAGTCCCTCACAAGTTTCTTGCTCACTCCAAACTTTCTTTCCGCTGCTCGATTACTGTTTTCGGCTGCATATTTCACTACTTGCAGCTTGTAATCTGCAGAATATGATTAACAGTTTATCGCCGTGTGATAAAATAAGTTCTGATGCTAAATGAACATTAGTGAGTGGGATACGCCTTAATAACCCGTATGCGTTAAATGCAGGTGAGGCGTAAATGATGAGAAGAAACGTCTCAAACTTCAGTAGCCGGACATCCACTCATACCTGATCGATACATTTAGCACCGCCCCTGGGAGAACCTGAATTCTGCAGAAATCCTACGAGACACTGACATGATCCCAGACAGGACCATGAGACAGGAGACATGCGCAGTAGAGCGTGAAGTGACAGTGGTACAGAAGTAATAAGAGTAGCAGATACTGGCACACAGACCTAGAGCGCCCTCTTGTGGCAGTCAGTGTGAAAATAACAAACATGTGAAATTATACTTATACTCAAGTCGCACCTGAGTATAAGTCCCAGGACCACCCAAACCATGAAAAAAGTGCGACTTAAAGTGCAACAAAAAATAGGGTATAATATTGAACATGTAATAAAGATTAATTTAGTGCAGATGATGAGAGCTGTACATGATCAGATTAGGGCCCTCTGAAAGTTACATCTGGCTCTGCTTCCCACAGTTTCTACTGTCCTACTCTCACACAGTATCACTGTGGACTTACCCTGCGTCTTCAGATGGAGCCTCCTTAAATCCAGGCCCCTGGTGTTTAGAGCGGTCACTCTGCATGGACTCACAGCTCAGACCAGGACCAGAGGCTTCTGAGTCCCTATAGTGAAACAGAGGGTCTATTCAGGGCACGTCACAGTGGAGCAGAGACACAAGAACTCAACAAACCTTTTAAAGTCGATGAGCCAAGGTTTGGACCCGTCACTCTTCAGAGACTGACAGCTGGGACCAGGACCAGGTTTACTTCTGGTTTTAGATCCAGGTTTGTCCAGTTTCCTCCTGAAAAAAAAAAACAAAAGAATCAAAACTAAACTGCTGCAGAAGAGGCTGTGGTGCTGGGTTTGTCCTGAATGTAAAAGTAAAGATGAAGAAGTGAAAATGGAAGTATAGTTCAAAACCTTTAAATAGTCCATAATAATCTTGGTGCCTTTTGATTGACAGATCTACAGCCAATCCTCTGTCAGTAAAAACATGTGGCTTGGAGCAAAGTTCAGACTGTGGAGGATTAAATTTGGGTGTATTTGTGTCAAATGGCACAAATTAAATGTCTGTCTCATTTGTTTTCATAAATTAATTCATATTTGATATCATCCAGCCCAAGAAGTCTTTGGTGTTTCACAAGAACTCAACAAACCTTTTAAAGTTGATGAGCCAAGGTCTGGAGCTGTCACTCTTCAGAGACTCACAGCTGGGACCAGGACCAGGTTTACTTCTGGTTTTAGATCCAGGTTTGTCCAGTTTCCTCCTGAAAAAAACCCCCCAAAAGAATCAAAACTAAACTGTGGTGCTGGGTTTGTCCTGACTGTAAAAGTAAATATATTTGATATCATCCAGCCCAAACAGAAGCTGTCTTTGGTGTTTCTTTTAATATTCTGTTAAACACTTCACAACACTTTTAATTTCAACCAAAACTCAAGTCAAAAGTGCAGTGAAGGGCCCAGTGTCTCACAGCAGCCCACGTTCCAAACTGAAGAGAAGAGACAAACCTTTCAGAGTCAGTGCCACAGTCTTTAGAGCGATCAGTCTCCAGACACACAGAGCTCAGACCAGGAGCCCGACCAGAATCAGGACTGGACTGGTCCATCTTCTCCTGGAACCCACCAGAGCAGAGGGACTGCTGTGATATGACTTTGTAACACAATCTTGTCTTCAGTTAACTTCTTATTTTCTTTTTAGACAAAGCTGTAATGTCATCTGACTAAAATACAATAACAAGTTAGCTGTATATGAATTGTAAGGAAACACATTTCACACTATGCCCTTTTCCTTAAATTTGGCAGTAAACTATAACAGAGCTAAACATTTAGTTCATTGTAATCCACACTGATCTAAAATGGCTTAGTCTAATGGAAGACTGACTGATGAAATTGTGACTTCCTGTGACGGGTAGGGTCCACTAGTCCGAGGGTCCACTAGTCCGAGTTTTAAAGGTGTTTAAAGGGGATAGATCAAGGTAAGTAGACACTAAAAACAGATTGATACCCTGGTGGACTAAATTCAGATTGTGGATTCATAAACACAGATTCATGGCCACGGAGTCAATGCCAAGAATAACTAGAAGGGCACTCGAAGAGCGCAGGTCCCATGAAAGCCACGTAATGTGACAGGAGTATACTGAGGCCAATAAATCCCTGTTCAAATAAGACCAAGACGTCAAAACAACTCTTGGTACGTTTCATAACATCTATTACTCTCGAAATATACAGCCAAAAGCTCGGACTAGTGGGTAGTACCGCCTGTGACTTAAACGTCATTTAACTGGATTTAACTTGTCTTAACCTACGTGTAGCGCCATGTTGGTTTGTGTCTGATTATAAAGAGTCAATAATGCATCGTATAAACTTGTAAATAAAAGATGAACGATATTAAACATCACTAATCACAATGTTACACAAAAATAAATTCGATGAAAATAAACAAAAACAGTGCAGGAAGAAAAGGGACTGAGCAGGAAGCAGTTTCAATACCTTGTCCTGAACAGTCCTATCGGGTCCAGTTAAACTAAACTTATCTGGACGAGCCGGAGACTTGGTTTGGACTTGGTTTGGTTCTGGAAATGATCCCGTTGAGCCTGGGTTTAGCTTTAAATCAGGTACGAGCTAAGCCTTGAGCTTCTGGAATAACTGTGGCGTAGCATTTGAAGGACTTTTCACTTTCACTTTAGGTCTGGCACTGACACACCCAAAGCCTTTATGTGTCCTCTGGTGACCCCTGGTGGCTGGACCTGATAAAAGCCTCTTTCGGTTGTGTAGCTGCCGTCAGAGGCAACTCATACATTTAAGGTCATGTTTTGTAATATCCCGATTAAAACACAGTAAATACATTAAAGTATTAAAAAAGGGCAATAAGTAGTCATAAATAAGTCACGTTTACAGTAAATTAATTTCATTTATTTTTGGTTATAACACAGGACATTTTCTGTTGTTCCATTGTGTAAATACTTTTCTGTCAGTGTGCATGGAAGGCTACGTGACTTTGTATTAATGTGTAATTAAGTGTCTAGTGAATGTGTACTATATTTATTTGTTTTATATTATGTGTGTTGACATCATATTATATTTGAAAAACCATAAAAGGGTTCATTTAAGTTAACCCGAGGGGAGTAACAGGTTGAATCTCACAATGATTGAATGTTGAGTACTGCTAACTTCTAACTTTAGTTCTTACCACTAGACGAAGAAGTACAAGAATGTTGTTTGTGTGAATTATTCCGAATGTCTCTGTGGAACAATAATCAAAGATTGTGAGAAACAAGAGCAGCTTTAATGCTCTTAACTTTTACTACAAAAACTACTTGGACTGCGGTTACTTGGACACAAAAGACACTGATTCATGATTTAAGGTGGGATCAGGTGGGTCATTAACCTGGGCACAAACAGGAAACAGAGCAGTGTAAACACAACTGTGGTTACCCATGACAACGACATTTTAACTGCCCCTGTACCCCCGATGCCCCTCTCAGATGCGATTATTCCAGTCTTACACCTGGGACTAAACTCAGAACTAAACCTGGACCAGACCATGACTAAACCAGGACTAGAACAGGACTGAACCAAGTCTACATATTACCAAACCAGGAATAAAGGGTCCATATTACTTTATTTTCCAATCTAGGCTATGTTACAATGTTGTTACCTCATCAAAAACATGTCTGGAGTTGTGTTTTGATTCATTCACACATGTTTGAGTGATCCTGGTTTCAATCAATCAATCAAACTTTATTTATAAAGCACTTTTCATACAAAAATGTAACACAAAATGCTTTACAGTGATTAAAAACAACCCCACATTTCCTTCCACCCACCCAACCAGCCCCCACAGCTGCCCGACCCCACACAACCAAGCAACCCAAACACACACACACACACACACACACACACACACACACACACACACACACACACACACACACACACACACACACACACACACACACACTAACATGCTAACATGCTAAAATACATAAAACTACACACAGTAAAATGTGAGGCTGAATACAGGTGATCCAGTTGAGAAAGCACCACCAAAAGAGCCGTCTACACCAGGAGCAGAGAGCCGTCCTCCGCCGCCAGGAACCGCCACAGGGCCCAGGAGAGATGAGGCCCAAGCACCATCACTCCACCAGGACACAGGGCCAGGGAAGAGAAGAGGCCCAAGCACCATCCCTCCACCAGGACACAGGGGAGAGATGAGGCCCAAGCACCATCCCTCCACCAGGAGCCTACGGGACAGACCCCGGCAGCTCCTACAGAGAAAACACTGGAAATCCTAAAAATGATAAAAGAATATGAGTTCAAGCTAAAAAAAAATAATGAATAAAATATGAATAATAAAAAACAAGTAAAAGTATAAAATTTCAACCAAAGGCTAAGCTAAACAGGTGGGTCTTGCGCCTCTCTGAGTGTGTGTCCTGACTTTGGGAATGACCAGGAGCTGCCAGAGGAGCGCAGGGTCCGCGAGGGTTCATAAGGTAAAAGCAGTTCTGAAAGATAAGAAGGCCCAAGACCATTAAGACATTTAAAAACCAGTGCCCGAGAGAGAATGGGGCGGACTCTGGCTATGTTTTTTAGGTGATAGAAACGGATTTTTGTGATGTTTTTAATGTGTGGGATAAAAGTCAGCTCAGAGTCAAAAATGACGCCCAGGTTTTTCACTTGAGAAGATGGGTTAAAAGACTGTGCTTGTAATTTGGGTAAAAGTTTCTCTCTCTGGACCTCAGGACCGATGACTAAAACCTCAGTTTTGTCCTGGTTAAGCTGGAGAAAGTTTTCTGCCATCCAGGATTTGATATCTAGAATGCAGTTAAAAAGAGCATCCATTGGCCTGGTGTCATCAGGAGACATGGAGATGTAAAGCTGCGTATCATCTGCATAACTGTGGAAGTTGATTCCATGTTTCCTGATGACACCACCAAGAGGGAGCATGTACAAGTTAAAAAGCACAGGGCCTAAACTGGAACCCTGAGGCACACCACATGTGATTCTATGGACCTTGGAGGAGCACGTGTCTACACTCACCATAAATGTTCTGTCTGTGAGATATGAACCATTTGTGAACAGCACCGGAGAGGCCGAGATGTTTTAGGCGAGTTAAAAGAATAGTGTGGTCTACTGTGTCAAAGGCAGCACTCAGATCCAGTAGAACCAACACAGTCACCTTTTGTGAATCGTAATTTATTCTAAAATCATTTAAAATCTTTGCCAAGGCAGTCTCGGTGCTGTGGTTCACCCTAAAACCAGACTGAAATTTTTCCAAAACGTTGTAATCATCTAAAAAATCATTTAGATAAAAACAAGTTTTTCTAAAATTTTGCTTAAAAATGGTAAATTAGACACTTACTGGTCGGTAGTTGTAAATCATTAAGATCTAAATTGCTCTTCTTCAGCAGGGGCCTGAAGAAGAGTCTGTCTACATCTCTAAAGCTCAAAATGCTCTGTTCCACCTTGTGATGTCATGAAGCGGTAGTTTTCAAGTTAACAGATAATTTTTACTGTTAGGTCAGTAGAGATTAATGCCCGGGCTGAAATCATCCAAATGATTCTAGTTTAAAAACATAGATGAGAAAATAGTGTGATATGAGCCCTTTAAGGTTCTTGAAAGGTGATAAATAAAGTCACTGTTCTTCACTATTACTACTGAAGTGTGGATAAAATACACATATATAATATTTTGAACTGTACATCTTTATTTTGTATAAAAGCATGCTCCTGTTTATCCCAGTGCATCTGTGGGAGAGGGGTTGCTGAAGACTCCATTTCGGGCGTAAAATGTGCTTTTGACGACTGACGATCGAGCTCACGTGGGAGTTTTATAATCCAGAGTGAAGTCTCCTGGAGAAACAAAACAAAACAGAACAGAGTGAGAGAGAGAAGGAAAATGAGAAGCAAGTGAATTGTTCAGGAAATCAAATAAGATAAACCTTTATTTCAACATGGAGAGACTCAGACAGACACAAAGAGAAAGTATTAGAAGTTTTATTGAACTGAATTGAATTGAATTGAATTGAGAGGATGAGAAGAGTTAAAGGTTGTATGGAGGATTTTATTTGTTTCAAATTGTCAGTGAAAGCATTATAGAGATGCAGCAGCCTTGTAATTATGATGACCAAAAAAAACCAAAAAAACATGAAAATCCATCAACTGTGGACGTGGTGGGGCCAGATAAACATTAGGCTACCTCGTTATCTATTGGCTGTCAGGTTGTCAATCAAACTCCCTACGTTTCTAGTGTAACTGACTTGGCGCACAGGGATTACGTGGTTTACGTTCGCCTCTCACACATTCCACAGACGCAAGACACTGTTTACTCAACCAACGCAGTGGTTGAGTCTTAGCTTTAGCGGCTTTTTCCAACTGTAGCTTCCTCGCAGTTTGCACAAAGTTTGTTGCTATGGCAAAGAAGAATCCACTACCAGTTAGCCGCAAAAGAAAGTCCGGTTTTGAGGTCGCTGAAAGAAGAAGAGAAGGGGAAAAGAGCGAAGCTAAACTAAGGTGATTCTTGGAGATTCCTTCCAGCGATGGTGTGCACTGAAGCAGAGGGTCTAAAGACAGACACATTGGTCGCTAAATGACTTCTGGACAGGAAACTTCTGCTTATCATTTGAAAACGTACAGTATAGTTACAACAGGAACAGCGATTCTGAACGCACACCGGCTGTAAACAAGCAGCGTAAGCGTAAGGAGGCAGTGGGAGGAGGCGTTTCTACTTAGGGAGCTGTGGAGGAGGAGGTGTTTCTACTTAGGGAGCTGTGGAGGAGAGGAGGTGGTTTCACACATGCACAACATTTGAAAAAGGACAAACAGTCGCTGGATTTCTCATTCCTTGGAAAATCCTCTATACAACCTTGAAGGGCACGATGAGAAGATGAGAAGATGCGAAGAGTGAAATGGACAAATATTGGATGAAGAGTGAAGGGGACAATGAGAGGATGAGCAGAGGGAGAGTGTTATATTTATCCATCCTGACCCAGTCTCCAGCCGTACTCCCAGGATGACACCAGTGGGAAATCAAACTTCTGCTCAGGTAACATCAGGCCACGCCTCCTCAGGTACTGGCTCCGCCCCCTGCCCTGGACACAACCAGTGATTATTTATTATGTATCCAAACATTTAACATACTGTTTTCAAATATACAGCATAGATTTAGTTTATAGATTGAGTAGACCAGAGGAACTGCTGAATATGTGGTACAGACAGGGCAGTAGACGGGGGGACAAAGGGGTCTGTCATCCTGGGCCCAATATTTCTGTCGACAGGCCTGGGTACAGAGGGTGAATACTAGTATATACTCACCTGGTGGGAGGAGTCCTGGTACAGGGACTGTCTGGTCTGAGGGGAGGCGGGTCTCATCACTGGAGGAACTGTGAACGGCCGCACCCTCTCCGCAGGAACAGAAAGTGATGTCACGGGAAGTGAGACTGAGGAAAGGGATGTGTTGCTCCGCCTCACGGTCGTCATGGTGATGGGAGGAAGCACTAGACTGAGGAAAACAGAGAATAAAAGGTTTAGACCAATCAAAGCCCATCAATACAGGTAGAAATTTGATCACATGATATTGCATTTTCAATATGGGTAGATATGGGTAGGTCTGAGGGGCCAATGGCGTGGGTTGGCAGTCTCGCTTCCGTAGGTCTGTCTCAGGGCAGCTGTGGCTACAGTAGTAGGTTACCACAGAGTATGGAGTGAATGAATAATGCACTGTAAATCATCTTTGATATATCTTTGATTTATAGATCCAATATATTATTATATATATAATCCACAGCCCGTTTAATGTGATATTGTGGCTCATTCTGGCACATCAGTATCATCACCATGGAGACGAGCAGGTGGCGTACACTCAGCCACAAAAGTTACTGCACCTTTAAAGTCATTTCCCCTGTGTATCAATACAGTTTGTTAAAGTCTGTGTGTATTTTTTTGTAACCTCGCAGTGATATTGAGTTCATATTTACTTTATACTAAAGCTACACTGACTTCCTTGGCTTTAGATCAAACATAGATCACATCTTACCTGGTTTTGTCCCACCTGGCCCCTCCCTGCAGTGGTCCTGGTTCAGTCTCTATGGAGTCCGTGTTTTGACCTGGTTCAGACCCTGGACTGGTTTTGGTCTGGTTGGTGGGATAGAGTTTGCTGTAGCGCTGTTTCCAGTTCAGTCGCGTCATCATTTCTTTGTGGATCTGTTCTCTGTAGGAATTCTGGCTTTGAGTGGTCAACAATGAACGCATCTAGGACAGAAAAATACATTCAAATAGTGTCTCTTAATGTCCCCGTACACACACGTACAGGTGAAGTGTCTCTACTAATACACTAAACTGGTCAAATAAATCAAAACTATTAAAACTACAAAACTTGTCATTCATTCAAATCTCCATTGACATATATATCTATCTATATATATATATATCTATACATTACCTTGCTCTGGGACTGATGCCCTGGACCCAACTGTGCCTGCTCAGGTGTCACTGTAAGTAATATGATTCTCTTTCTACCTCCCTCTCCTTTCTCACTCTCTCCTATCCCTCCATCAGCCCACCCCTCTCTCTCTTTCCGTTCTGCCCCCCTCCCCTCCCTCATTTTCTGAATTCATTTTCACTCACTCCATCTCACTCCCTCTTTCGCTCCCTCTTCTTTTCTTCTCTCTCTCTTTGCATATCTTTCTCTGTATCTCTCTCTCTAACCCCATCATTTCTCCCGTCTCTCTCTCTCTGTCCCTCTCCCTCCCTGCCCCCCTGTCTTTATCTCTCACTGTCTCCTCCCCCTCTCTCTCCTCTCCTTTACCTGCCCCTCTCTGTCTCTCTTTCTCCCCTTCTCGTTCCCCTTCACTCTTTTTCTCTCTCCTCTCACCCTCCCCTCATTTACCCCCCCATCTCTCTCTCTCTCCTCCCTCTCCTCTCTTTCTCTCTGTGTGACTTACCTCCATCTCTCTTTCTCTCTCTCTCCTCCCCTTCTCCCCTCCTTTACCCGCCCCTCTCTCTCTCTCTCTTTTTCTCTCTCTGCCCTCCCCTTCTTTACCCCTCCCCTCCTCTCTCTCCCTCTCTCTTTATTCTCTCATGTTAAATTCTGACTGACTCTCTGTTTGCTGTTGTCATGGACCCATTCGACACAATGTTTTTTTGTTTGTTTTTTTCAGATCCCACTGACTGGAAAAACACTGGGGATCAAATTTAAATCAAGACTTTTAAGTTGAATTTTAAATAGTTTGTTTTATTTTATTTATTTATTTTTACTTTTATGGGGTATTAACTGCTTAATACATAACACATTCAGATCACCACGTTACCTTTTATTGTTTTGAAATATGCATCGAAAACAACATATTTAACATGTTTCACTTTGGTTTTTGATGGTCTGACTGTCCCCTCCCTTTGCTCTCCGTGCTAAGTCACTGCCCATTCAGATCACAACACAATCAGCGCGCATCCCACTAATGAAACTACTGCACATCGCATCAGGTTTGTCAAGTTGCTGTGTAGTTTTGTTTCATGTTTTTGTGTATTTATGGAGAATTGTCGTGTGGGAGCGTGAGTGAAGTAGGCTGGCGGGTGGAGCACTGGACAGAATCTTACAGCTAACCGTAAGCAGAGTTCAAACAGGGCCCAGGAGAGATTGCTAAATTACACAAACTTGCATGGATGACATCTAAAACCTCTTCAGACATGTTTTTGATGAGGAAACAACCTTATAACGTGATAGAAAGCTATAAAATATATATAAAAAAAACTCTTTAAGCATAGAAAGAAGACACAACACGGACAGCTGCGTCCTGCAGAAGTTCTCCGATGACTCCGCCATCATCGGTCTCATCACGGACGATGACGACGCGGAGTACAGAGGACTAACACAGGACTTTGTGGACTGGTGTCACCGGAACCATCTTCTCATCAACGCGGGGAAGACCAAGGAGATGGTGGTGGACTTCCGCAGACGCCACTCTACTGCCCCCTCACCAGTGAACATCCAGGGAAGAGACATTGAGAGAGTGGACTCTTACAAGTACCTGGGTGTGCATCTGAACAATAAACTGGACTGGACTCATAATACAGATGCACTGTACAGGAAGGGCCAGAGTCGGCTCTATCTCCTGAGGAGACTGCGGTCCTTTGGAGTGAGAGGGCCACTCCTGAGGACCTTCTATGACTCTGTGGTGGCATCAGCCATCCTGTATGGTGTGGTCTGCTGGAGCAGCAGCGTCACAGAGAGGGAGAAGAAGAAACTGGACAAGATCATCAAGAAGTCCAGCTCAGTCCTGGGCTGTCCTCTGGACTTGGTGCAGCAGGTGGGGGACAAGAGGGTCCTGGCTAAACTCATGTCTATGCTGGACCATGAGGGTCACCCCCTGCAGGACGCCCTGTCTGCTCTGGAGAGCAGCATCAGTGACAGACTGATTCACCCTCGCTGTGTAAAGGAGAGATTTCGCAGGTCTTTCCTTCCTGCTGCTGTCAGACTGTATAATGAACAATGCTAGTCATGTGTCATCTCCATAGCAACCATGTGTAATCTCCATAGTAATAATAACAATGTGCAATATTATTTAAAGTCACTTTACCTGCTATTATTTATTTACCCACCACTGTCCATCACTGCACTGTACACAATCATCTCAGAATCAAAAACATTTATTGTGCAATGTTCCTGTGCCTTTTAGCTTAGCTTACAGTGTTGTGTTTTTTTAGTTGATTGTAAATACTTATTATTATTTATCTTGATTTTGATGCATGCTCTTATTTTCCTACTGTTTCTGTAACTTGCGTTGTGACACTGCAATTTCCCCATTGTGGGACAAATAAAGGATTATCTTATCTTATCTTATCTTATCTTACCTTTGTTGCCAGTGGCGGGCAGTCTCCATAAAGGCGCACTATGTAACTTTTCTAGCGTGCCTTTTGCCTTTCATTTATTCAGTTACATATAACATAAAACATCACTAAACATTGAGCAGGGTCTCCTCTAAAGATCTGACCTGTTCCTTGGCCTTGTGGAGTCATCGCGTCTCCATGGAGATAGAGAACACAGAACGCAAAAAGTTACATAGTGGACCTTTAGTATAGAAAAGAAGTAGTATAGAAAAGTACTAACATTTTATTCCTTTATTTATCAAATGTACATCCAGTTAGTGTTTCTTGTCACTTAAAATCCCTTTTTCAGAGCAGCACTGACTCAACAGCCTGATACAGATCACACAAACATGGACTCCACACTATAGCACAAAAACATTTAAAAAGGAAAAGACAATACAACATAACATTTGTGCAATTTCTTTTGATGGTGGAGAAAATAAAATGAAGGCTGATTTAGGCCATGTTTTTACAAAGAGACATTATTTTAAATCATTTGTTCGTGAATACACATCTTTGCCGATATTATTATTCCAAAAATTGAGTAGGCAAACAAAATTCATTTACAATTTCTTGCCAAAAAATGTCTTTCTCCAATTTTGCCCAACAGCTATGGCACCGACACACATCAGGACGGTTAAAATCATGCAAATATCGTTAGCAGTTAAACTTAATGACAATTTTTGTCATTTTTATTCTTGGCCCAAACCTCAACTGCACATTCCAGACATCATTATGAAAAAATACATCAACAAAACACAATATAGTGCAGAGGATCATTGGAAAAGCAGCTTCTAGTCGTTTCAAAGGCACTAAACAGAAATTATTATATCAGTAGTAGAAAAAGCTACAGCGAGAATTCAAAATATTCAACAAAAATATAAATCAGAAATTAGATTTTTTTTTTTTTTTTAGTTTGACAGCGAGCCGAGTCCGCAATATTAAAATACAGTCACCTTTAGAAATATGGCACCAAATCTGATCTCTGAATTGCCAAAAATGATGACAAATTCAGAATAAATTTAGAGGAAATTGAGATATTATAGACAGTTTTGGATACAGCATCAGCAAATAAGCATCCAAGAATATCCTGAAATGCAAAAATGTGAAAAATTTGAGAGAAGAACTCAGCCTAAATGTGCAGAGTTTGTGCGTTAAACGTGTGTGAATGAAACAAAACACAACTCCAGGTCTGTTTGTGATGAGGAAACATTATAACGTGGATCAGACAATAGCGTAATATCGGCCCTTTAGTGTATTTTTGCTGTCAGTGTTGTATGTCTGGTGTGTGGTATGGTATTGTAGTTTAATTTTGTGGACCCAGTTTCCAGTTACAGATTTCAAATTAGTTTCAGTTTTAGTCTTACATAAAGTATAAAAAATATAGTTATGGACAAAGCTCACACAACTTTCCAGCACATTGTGATAGTTTTGACATTTCAAAATTATTTACACGAGATTTAAAAAAAAATAAATAAATAAATGAAAGAGTCTACATTCACTTAAGGAATTTTAAGTTTCGTTTTTTGTTTTTTTTTTCTTCTTTTATGGCACTGAGAGTTATTTTATTGCCGAAAAGTTAAGGTTTATAAACTGGAGTGACAGTTAAAAGTGAATACACCAAGTCAAGACATAATGTGGAGGAATGCAGATTTTCAGCATCATTTAAAGGTGCATTATGTAACTTTTCTGGTGAAGGGTCAGTCACCTGCTTGTTTCTATGGAGATGTCATTGCTCTGCTGCCTGGAATGTTACATAGTAAAACTTTAAACAGCTCTACCTTACATTTATTCAATCGCAGTGGTTTTATAGCTCAAAGATACCTGCAAAAACAGACATTCTGACTGTGAACGGGTGTTGCCTCTCCACAGATCTGACCTGTAACTTGGTCTGGTTTGGTCCACATGAAGATAAAAAGGTTTAATGCCATACTGTGAAACATTCCAGACAAAGCAATAACATCTCCATGGAGAAAAGCGTTTCACGGACCCTCCACCAGAAAAAGTTACACAACCTTTAACATTTTGACATTTTTTAATTTTGCTGTTTTAGTAGCCGACAGAAGAAAACATCAAAATGAAAGCAAAAAGAAAAACTAATGCATAATATGTTCTAAAATGGTGATGTTACCATTTTTAGACAGCTGGTAGACTTTTTTTTTACTTTAAATTGCAACCATGGGCTAGTTTGATCAATACATAATACAGATCTATGAAATGAAGTCAAAAATACATCAGCGTAGACATTGCCAGATTTTTAAAGATACAGCAGGCTACAACTTGGGCGGATTCATATAAATGTAATATGTGACATCTGTGTTTGAATTGGAGATGTTTTTGAAGAGAAGTTTTAAAATGCATTGATGTAGACATTGCTCATTAAATTACCCATTCTAATGTCAAAAATAAATAGTGTTTCGTTATGACTGTGGAATTTTGGACAGGGTTTGGGCATTTAGGGCATCTGGGGCTTTTAGTTACATAGCCAGACAGAAACACGCGCTTTGACAAAACTTTACAAAGACAAATGGATTTGGAACCGTGTCCTGTCTCAATGATTTCAGAGGGTGTGATTTACAGGAGGATTAACCAATCAGAGAGATGCATGCTCTGTTTTGGTAATAAACAAGTCTGGCAGTTTAAGAGTTTAAAAAAAAGGAAAAAAACAAAACATAAAGGACTGAGAAACAGCGTGGAATTCTGCTGAATCAACAATCGAAGCACCAAACCCTCATTTACCCAAGGCAAAGGGCAAAGAAGTGATATATTTTATTCTGAATGATACAAGAATTTTGGAGAGGAGACGTCTTCTGCATTTGAGAGACCCGTGATACAAATTAGGGGTTGTGATTGGACCGTCAAGTTAGGAGGGAGGTTTGTCACCGTCACTCTATGGTCCAGTATGGAACCGAATCTAGAAGGGACTGGCTGCTCAGGCAAGGCTTTTGGGGCATTTTTGGGGCATTTTTGGGCATTTAGGCGCGTTCAGGGTACGACGACGTGGAAGGGTGACCCGGGCACATGCTGATCGCCCCATTTGACCACCAGGGTGTAGTCCCCTCTCTCCTTCAGGACGTAGCTCACGTTGTACTGCAGTCGCCCCATGTGTTTGACCACCACCTCCTCACAGGGGACATGGGGGCCGTGCACACCCACCAGCAGCATGCTCTTTCCTAAATAGAAAACAAAGGAAGTATTAATAGAATATTAGAACTAGAGACTGTGGTGACATACTATTCCAACTGTATTCTCTGTAAAAAACAAGCCAAAAGACAAATATAAGTAAGGTTTGCATTAATATTACTTAATACTGCATTACACACAAGTAGTACGGGAACAGCCAAATCACTGTTCTGTATCACTGCTCTGTGGCCATCACCATGACATCACCATAGCAACGGGTAAAACAGATCACTTTTAAATCATTTTTCATTTGAAACATTTTGGCCATCCATGGATGTTCAAAGCATTAGTTATTTCTGTTTTAGTTGAAGCCAATTCCTCCTAACAGTAGTTCATTTGTTTACCCGTTGCTATGGTGATGCTCACAGTGCAGTGATATAGAACAGTGACTAATTGTTGCCAGAACTACCTGTGCGGTTATTCAAAAATAATGCACGGCAGTCCTAACTTGATGTAACACATTTTTGGAGTTAAAAAGAGCTGTGGTAAGATTAAAAAGAATAAGAAAAGTGACAGCTTGTATAGAAATTGTATAAAGGTTGCACTATGTAAGCTTTCTGGTGGAAAATTCACCAACTGCTCGTCTCCATGGAGATTCACAATTCTACAATTTGACATTCATCTCGTCTATCTCCATGGAGACGAAAAGGAGACACCACTAGACTTATACAGTCAAATCTGTGGAAAAACTACTTTGCAACATCAATTTCTTTAAGCATTTATATAAATACATGTAATTAGGATAAGGTTAAGATAAGTTTAATTTCATTCTGTGGAAGATTTAAAGCAAAGCAATAACATCTACCCATCTGTCTATCTATATAAATTCATTTTTGTTTAATCAGATAACCAAAGGCAACAACTGACAACACAGACCCCAAGAACACCATGAAACAGTGCGTTTTCTGACCTGCTTTGCTGCAATCCACACTGAAGCTGCTCCTCTGTCCCACAAAGGCCTTACTCAGACCTGGCCCTCGGCTCAGGACTTTACTGGCGTCGGCCTCGCTGGTCCAGGAGGGGGCGCTGTGAGCAGGGCTGACACTGGAGGGGCGCACAGCCGGCTCCAGCATCAGTGTAGAAGTCTTGTGGGTGCCCAATATGGGCGAAAGTACCTGATGTGGGCTCTGTGTGTACTGCACATGCGCACAATGACGTACAATGACGTATCAGGAAACATAAGGAAGAAGGCGGGTTTTCCTGCCCGATTCGGGCTTTTTTTTTGATTATTTATTTTATTTACGACAGAGACCTATTTTGACAACGAATTTTCGGCATTTTGGATAGATAGATAGATGGATTGATGGACAGATAGATATAGATGATATAGATAGATAGATAGATAGATAGATAGATAGATAGATAGATGGATAGAGATAGATAGACAGACACGGATTATTCGTAGCCAGTTTAATAACGTTGACATCCCCAGACCATCTACCCAGAGACAGTGCACTGTCACTGGGATAGGTCTAGGGAAAAGCCCCGGTCTCTGGAGCTCCGGGACAACCGGGGGACATCCCCAGACCGTTTACCCAGCCACAGTGCACCGTCACTGGGATAGATCTGCGGAGAAGTCCCGGTCCCGGTCTGGAGCTCCTCAGCTCCGGGACAAACAGGGGACATTCCCAGACCACCTACCCAGAGACAGTGCACTGTCACTGGGCTAGGTCCGCGGAGAGACCCCGGTCCGTGTCTTAGCTTCTTTATTTTCACCACAGTGGACCTTTTTCCTGTGGACATGTAGTCCAGCAGTGCAGCATAAAATTGAAAATCCTCGCTCATCGCCATCGCGTACAGTAAAACCGACGACAGCCACCTACGCACAATGCAGACATAAACAAACTGCAAGAGCCGTAAACCAACTGCAAGGGACGAATCGGGCACTGTCGTGAAACCCGTACAACAATACACAAACTGCACATGCGCGAACACAGAGCCCACTGTGGGTGCCCAATGTGGGCGGAAGTACCTGATGTGGGCTCTGTGTTCGCGCATGTGCAATGCTTAAGTACAATTTTTAGGTATCTGTACTTTACTTAAGTACATTTTACAGTGGATACTTCTTACTTTTACTTCACTACATTTGAGATCATGTATTTGTACTTTCTACTTCACTACATTTGAGAGTATTTTTCTTTATGGTTTGAGATCTGTTGAAAAAGCTGAGACTTATTTTTTGCACATTTCATTTGAGTTAACGTCCCAAAAAATACACAAAAACACAAAAAATAAGTAGAAAATTAAGAAATCAATCAATCAATTCCTTAAAATCTGCTAAATTCTTTTTTAAAATCACAACTTTTCATCCTTTAATTGTTCTAAAAGTCTCTGCAAAATACTTTTACTTTTTACTCTTAAAGAACATTTTTAAACAGGTACTTCAATAAAAAAGTGGATATTTTTATTTTTACTTCACTACATTTAAGAGAAGATATCAGTACTTTCTACTTCACTACATTTTTTAACTGGACTGAAAAGTAGAAGTCTTTTTTTTATTATAGTTTGAGACCTGACTTTAATTTGATCAAGTTCATAATTTGAGCAAACAAAAATATACAAATAAAAACAGCTAGGAAAAAACAACTGACAAAATTCTGTACAAATCTTGATCAAAATCACTACATTTGAAGCTTTATTAGATTTCAAATACTTGTACTTTTTACTCTTGAAGCACATTTTAAACAGGTACTTGAATATTTTTAATTAAGTCGATTTTTTCATGTGTTTTACTTGAGGGTTTTTGTTTTTTTTTTTGCTCTGGTATCTGTACTTTTACTTAAGTAACAAAATCAAGCACTTCTTCCACCACTGTACAGCAACCACAATATTAACAGATAAATAAAATAGATGTGATCAGAATTATACAGTTTGTTAATTCAAGGTTTAATTTAATTTTAATTAAAGTTTTGGTCAGAAAAATGCCTTCCTTGTGCTTAAATTGTTCCTGCATTTTAGATGGAATGTTCAGTGTAAGGAGGGAATCCTTCAGATCTCCCAACTACTTCCTCGTTTTTGTACTTTTCATAACGTTTTTTTTTTTCAAACTGCCACTTGACCGATGTAAAACTGTGATAAATATTTAGCACATGTACTATCCCACCAAACCAGGTAATAATTAAAGGTGTATTGTGTAACTTTTCTTGGTGGAGGGTCTTTCTATCTTCATGTAGACCAGAACCAGACTAAGTTAGAGGTCAGATCTGTGGAGAGGCGACCCCGCTCACAGTCAGAATGTCTGTTTTTCTAGGTATTTTTGAGCTATAAAACCAGCTGTAATTGAATGAATGTAGAGCAGAGCTGTTTAATGTCATACTGTGGAACATTCCAGGCAGAGCAATGGCAAATCCATAGAAACAAGCAGGTGATGGACCCCAACTAAAAAATTACATCGTGCACCTTTAAAACAACATGAAAACCTGTCACATGTACTTTAGGCGAATTCTACCGTTAGATGCCGTTTTACTTTGTGAGCAGGTATTTGTACTTTCTACTCCACTATGTTTCTGAACACAACTAAAATTTACTTTACCAAAACCCTAAAGAAAAAGTACTTTTCCATGGTTTTATTTTTATTAGTTTTATTAGTCAGTGAAAATGAAAAGTATTAGTTGATTGCTTCTGGTGTCCGTAACACACAAACCTTTGTCAAGATCACATCATTTGACACTTCAGTTGTTCTGAAAATCTTTGTGAATTCCTTTCACATTTTTAATCTGGCACATCAGAACATTTCCTTAAGTAGTTTATTTATGTTTTGTATTGGCTCCTGTAGACCTTTCTGTACTTTTACTGAATCTGAATCAAAATTACATTGGGGACCTTTACATGACACACTGGTCCAGAAAATGTCAAATAAAAGGATTTATTAAGATCACAGTAGAATGGCACCAAATATAATGACAAGACTCCTACAACTTTTTGAAGGTATTG
Source organism: Taenioides sp. WSHXM2023 (assembly GCA_029959045.1). Taxonomy (NCBI): domain Eukaryota; kingdom Metazoa; phylum Chordata; class Actinopteri; order Gobiiformes; family Gobiidae; genus Taenioides; species Taenioides sp. WSHXM2023. The sequence continues at coordinate 27,046,510 of CM057100.1, forward strand.
TGAAAAAATCATTTCACCTTTATGCTCACCAAGATGACATTTGTACATTGTGCACATCTGAGAAATGCACATGCAGATAGTTTTACACTGAAGGGAGTTGACAGTTGAACAAATCGAGTTTACGATCCACGACTTTCATCTTCCTGTTCATCACATGTTGTGGACCATTCCAAAGATACAATATTTGAATGATTAATTGCTATGGCAAGGGACAACAGCAACCTGTGTAAAATCATCCAACAAATATAAAATAAAAAGACTATTTTTGGTTAAACATTTATGGGTAACGTCTGATGTTTTATTTCATTATTTTACATACAGCAGTCAGACCACAGGACATCAAAAATGTGCCAAGTTTTTCAGAAAAGTCGAATTATATAAAAACTAGAAAAGCACTCAGAGAGCGCAGACCTCCGCCAAGCCCCATTTAACGCAATGCTAACGAAATTTTCAAAGTGATCCAGAATCCAGGATTTCTTCTGGATCATCACCAAAATCTAATCATCTGTTGAATTTACCATTGGGAACATTTCCTGAAAATTTCATCAAGATCCGTCCATAACTTTTTGAGTTATCTTGCTACCTAACAAACTAACAAACAAACAGACAGACGCAGGCGAAAACATTACCTCCTTGGCGGAGGTAATAAGAAATTAATCTTATGACCTTTAACCTCAGAGCTCTTTCTGGTGCATAAGTTTGATAGATTGATATTTATTTATCCCAAAGGAAATTCATTTTTCGGCAGCAACAATGGAACATAAATGAAAATAAATAAATGAAAGCTTTTTCAGGTTTTGGTGTAACTTTTAGGCAGAGAGTTTAAGTAAACAATGTAGAATTATCATTATGGATTTATAATGGTTAAGATTCAGTCACACCGCAGGACATTTTTAGTGTTTTTCTTTTGATGAGTACGCAAAAAGTAAAAGACAACTTAACTCTAAAAGTACATGTCATTTATAGAAGACATTTTTGTGAATGTAATCCTTGATGTCTTTGAGTATTCAGTGAGTTGTGCAAATTGTCCTTTATAATCTAAGAGAAATAATGACCCACAGTCTTCTGGTCTGAGGGAGGTCAGATGTTTCTGAAGCCTTGATGACAATTTCTATTTAATAACATGTACCTTCAATTTTTTAAGGAGGTGATTAAAGCAAACTGCAGCGTCTGTGATTGGTTAAATCTACCTGTCACTCACTCAGAGCCTTACAGAGGCTGACCAATAGGAGGAGTGGGAGGGGTCTGTGTTTGAACATAGAGCTGCATTTAACAGAACAACGCTGAATATCTCCAAACAGCAGATTGTCACAGGGATCAGATCATGATTTAAGTTTGATTTGCATATCGTCCCACTCCACCAGAGACACAGAGGAACCAGGAGCCTCCAGACCAAAGCCAACAAAAAGAGGCTCTGAGAAGGTGCAGCTGAAGGTGTGGCGCTGGTACAGGAAACCATCACTAGTAACATCATAGAAGGACAGAGCTCCAGCCTCAGAGTCCAGGAAAACGCCTACTCTATCTGATATGGGGTAACTGCAGTATGTTTTCCTTTTACAATGACAAACAGAGCTTCTTCCTCCATTGCTCCTCATACTCCAGGACTGATCATTGTCTCCAAACCTACAGCCCTCTGCGTCTCCTCTCCGTCTGATTCCTCTGTAACTCACTGCTATATCAACATCCCCTCTCCTCTCCACCTCCCAGTAACAGCGCCCAGTCAGACCAGTGGAGCTCAGGACCTGGGCACAGGAGCTGAACCTGTCCTGGTGAGAGGGATACAGCTGGAGCTCCTTCACTCTGGTCACTGTCCTTTTGTCCACAGACAGCTCCAGTGTGTTGTTGGCAGTGTTTGGATCCAGAGAGACCTCACAGAAATCTGTAAACACACAAATATACTGACACTTATTTCATTATTATTATTACAAAACTTATAATACAAATAATACAGTAGTAAACAGAACACAACTAAATATATGTTACAGGCAAAGTTAATAACTCAGGCATTTGTTTTTAGGCAAAGTAGGAAATAGGCATTTTATCATCTACTTTGTAAATGTACAATGTACTTTTTTAAGTGTGACAGGTGCAAATTAAAGGAGAAAAAGGAAAAAAGAAGTGCATTAAATGTGCCACAATAACTGTAAAATAGAAATAAATGTCGGAAAATTACAAAGATGGTCTTGATTTGGTCTGGATGAGTCATGGTCTTGTCTCAGTCTCGATCTCGACCTTTAAAAGTCTCGGTCTCGGGACCCTGTGGTCTCTGTGGTCTTGGTCTCGATTAGTGTGGTCTTAACACTGGGTAGTTGAGTAGCTACAGAAATACAGGAGGTCTCTTCATCACAACACTGGGATTTCAGACACTCCACTCCTCAAACTGTGCTCGATCATTTGGGACTGTACTCAATGTGGCGTTAACACACAGAACCAGTGTTAGGGCAAAGGGAAGGGAGCTGTTTGGAAAAGGCCCCGGTGAAAAACAGGTGAGTTTCACTCATGACATTATTTCCTGTTCCTTAAATCACACTCTGGTTCTGGATCTGACTTCCTGTTTACTCACACTTCCTCGGACCTGGGACCATCCAGCGCTCTCCAGCAGGATCCAGCCTGAAACACACAGAGGTCACTCTCACACATGAACAGTAGAGTTTTCTAGACCAGAGCAGGTCCCAGAGCGGTTTGAGAGAGCAACAGAAACACAACTATACGACTAACATGACACAAATGAGGTCACATAACAACAGTAACTAGGCACAGTGCAGTGACAGTGCAGAGTGACAAAGAGCCAGAGTTTGGATTTGAACCAGAAACCCTGTGGTGTATCCACTACACTACGGCTTACACAGGAGATAATGGACTGTTGGACCAAAAGGTTAAACTGGGCAGTGAAAAACACCAGGCAACAACCTCAACAAGAGCAGGCTCTGAGCAGGCTCTGAACCCCAGTCTTCAGTGTTCAAGACCAAAGCCTGACCCATTAAACCATCAGAGCTCAGACAGGACTTACCTTTGACATCAAAATGATCCACTAGGCACAGTTTGGTGACACCTGCTGGTTAATAAATAGATCTGCTCATACATTCAGTTGTAAGTTGTGTTTGTTTACTGTGCAGATATTTCATGTTGCTGTTGATAGTCACAAATTCATGTGGTCTCACATGTGTAACATTGTTTTGTTGATTTTAGTTTTTGTACAACCACAGAACAGTGACAGCAGTTCAAAGTTCTGGACTCTGGGTTATCAGGCAGTGGACAGTTCCTCACAACAGTTTTTAAAAACTGTGTGGAGCCTTAGCTGGTGGGAGTCATTACAGTTTATGTAACAGTAAAGCAATGGGAGGTCCATTCTACAGGTGTTGTTTGGGAGACACTGTTTTAAACAGTGAGACTCCAGGGGGCAGTGTGGAGCTCACCTGAGGGAGTCCAGGGGGCAGTGGTCCAGTAGAGCGGTCAGGAGCTCTGCTGAGGGTCCTGGATGGTTGTAGCTCAGGTCTAACTCTCTCAGATGGGAGTGGGTGGAGCTCAGAGCTGAGGCCAGAGCAGCCCCGCCCCTCTCAGAGACCAGACATCCAGACAACCTGTAGACACACAAGGACACATTCTTAAGACACACACTGGACGCTCGATCCCGTGCCACGATTGGAGTTTGTTGAATAGAGACGCATCTGAAAACACATGTTTCACAACATGTCTCTGCTTTGTGAGCAACAAAAGGAGGTGTAAACTGTGAGCTGAGGCTCAGAGCTGCAGCAGAGGCAGGGACAGCCCCAGTGTACAACTCAGCAGAACACCGGCTCCTCTCTGCTTCTGTGCTCCGTGCGGGGAAACTCTCGTCTCTCACTAAACTCACTACAACCTTCTCAAACAAGCCCCTTTCCTCTGCTCTCACAGCCTCACGCTGCCGCCGATTTCAAGATCAGGTGGTACATGTTTGCTCCACATCACCAAAATTTGAATTTTCAATAACAGTGTTTTTTTCAAAAGTATTCTTTAAGATTGATATTTCTGGTACTTAAATCCAAAATATTGGAGCACAAGGTAATTTAGTAAATTTCTCATTGATTGCTAAAATGGGGTACCTTACGTCGTAGTGTCCGTAGACAATAGGACCAGGTGTTCTCGAACACTTAAACTGCTCAATTTCTGGTTGGTTGTTCACTTAAAAAAAAAAATAATGTAATACTGAAAGACTGTTTAGAGAAAATTTCTATAAAATTTGTTATTTTTCCCCAGGATCTGTTGCTTTTGGAGGAACTAACTAAGGTACAAGCGTAACCAGACCAAATCGCAATCATGGTTTTATGTAGCCAAGGAGGGTAATATTAAATTTGAGAAATTATTGCTTTATCGCAACTCTCCTCACTTCTAATGTTCAGATTTCTTGAAAAAATGTGGTAAAATTATCTATTAAGTTAAAAAAAATATAAATTTTATGACTTTAAAGTCATTGTCTACAGACACTACCAAATGGTCATATGTTCCTTCTGTATCCAGCATTAAACAACTAAAAGAATCTCATATAAACCTTTTACAGAATTAGTCTAATAACAAAAAAAAAGATAAATGAAATTCACAAACTGACTAGTGAGTATTTGATGGCATCGTCTATGGACACAACAAAAATTATCAGACAAACAAAATAACAATTTTAGTGTTTCGTTTTGGCCAAAGATATAATATCAATATTAACTTCTATGTCATAGTTGAAATGCCATGCACTTTTTCTTCATATTTCATGCATTATGCGAGTTTCTAAAAGGATAACTTGTAAAAGAGGCACATTTTTATCTGTAATAAAGCATGATTAAGCAAATTAGGCATGAGAGTGGTATTTTGATCTTAGATCCATTTCAGGAATGTGGTTCACTTAGTCATCCATGATTCTGAAAAAAAAATGTTAGCAAAACATTCTTACATGATTACTATCAGTTTATTTGATATAAAATCATTTATATTTTGTCAAAAAAATATAAATGATATTGTTCTATGGTTGACACAAAACTCACGGAAATACTGATATAGAAAATCAACAAAAAAAAGCTGCCTATTCGGTCACACAAGAGAATCTCCAAGTGTTTTTTCTGGACATTTGCAGTAAGAAATGTTCAATTTAAATGAACACTTAACAAACCTCAACAAGAGCTTGATATTTTTGTAGAGTGACACATGTATATAATTTAATGATTGTACACCTGATCTTGAGGTTGGGGTGTGTCTCTCATTTTATAAGTAATCTGCAGATAAAACGCTCATTTACAACACAGCAAGAGTTGTGTTAAAGTCTTTTTAAGAGCCGTGACGCGTGGGTTTGACGTGCGTCAAATGACACACTGTGGCGTGCCGCACTCTGGTGTCACTGGCCTTTAAACTCCATTATTTAACTGTGTTTATGATGTAGTGTGGGCTTGTTGAGACAAAATGAACAGATCCTTATGTTATACTTATTTAATATGAATGTGCACTAAAAGATGAAACGTGACCTTGGCTGAGCTGCAGAGGAGCCGTCAGACAGTGTAGAGGAGTGAGTAAAGAGGAGGAGCTTTCATAAAGAACCCACACAACACATGGCATGAGGAGCGTCTCACCTGAGGACCTCCAGTCTGCAGGGGGCGCTCTTCAGTGCAGAACACAGCTGTTCCACTCCTGAGTCCTGGAGGTCGTTGTTACTGAGGTCCAGATGTGTCAGATGGGAGGAGCTGAGGACTGAGGCCAGAGCACCACAGTATCGATCGGACAGACCACAGTGGGACAGACTGAGGAGAGAACATGATACAGGCACTGACTCTGACAATGTTTCTTATTTTTATAAATAAATACAACATGTGCATTCTGACACCACCCCCTGAGCACAACTCCAGTGAAGGTGCCATAATCCTTGAATGAAGCACCGTGGTGTCAGGCTTCATGCAGCGGACAGCCGCACATCATCAGCAGGAGCGGGGAGAGCTCGTGAGAGAGCAGGGCTGCTGATGATTGGCTAAGAAGTTGGGTGGGCGGAGTCTCTGCTCACGTTATCTTGTTGTTTCTTTCCCGCACATTTCAGCTAAATGAGACAAACTCAAAGACAAAGCGACAATGGCAATGACGAGCCAGGGACATTCAAAGGCAGCGTTTTCAAACTGGAAATACCGACACTATTTCTCCCTCATTGAAATAAAGGGCAAGAATGTGTATGTTAAGTGTACTCTGTGCCCTGGGGAAAAAATTCTGTCCGCGTCTGCCTCAAGTAACTCGAATCTAATGAAGCGCCTCACATCATCACATGCTAACACACCTCTCACTGCTGTTAACCCATCCCCGAGCCCCGGTGCAGTTAGCGGGAGCCACTGCATTAAAGCAAGCCAAACTCGATTATTGTGCAAAAATACAGACAATTTCACTACTTAATATTTGGTTTTCCCTTTGTTTATTTCTATGCAAGTTTATATTTGTGTGCCTTAGATATACACTTAAATGCAAAGTTTGTGATTATTTATATTTTCAGTATTTACATTTTATTTTTATTTTTTTTATTTCTAAGCTATGGCCAGTTGCAATCTGTTCAATTTGAATAAATACATGCTGAAATATACTGGTTTTATTCTTAATTCAGTTACTATAAACTTCTTTGACGCAATAGTACATAAAATGAAAAATAACTGGATAATTACTTTGATAAGGAATTAATTACTTTTACAGCATAGTAATTGAGTTACTTTATGGGGAAGTAATTTGTAACGGTAACTAATCATTTTTTAAAGTAAAATGCCCAACACTGCCTATGAGTATCGACTTATTCAACAAAAATATAGCGTTTTAAGTCAAAATACCAAAATTGAAATTATTCCAAATCGTCACTGTTACCAAGGTAAAGAAAAGATTTCATTTTATTCCACTCAAAGAACAGGAAGAGGGCTCCAAATTACTGATTAAACAATTTCTCAACATTTCCATTTGTTTTTAGTTTACAAAACCACAGAATGATCCAAAGAGTATTTTGTTGCATTAAGGACTCTGACTTAACAGATCTCACTCAGTTTTCTTGTCTTTTTTACTTTGAAATACTTTCGCTTTACTGAGTAGAAATTATGCTGTTTATGCTTCAAGTGTTTTTCCATGTAAGAAAGATCTTTTTTGTTGACTGTTATGTCCTGTTTTTAGTCAAGATAATCTGCAGAAAAAACTAAATAACAATGAAATAAAGAGTAATTCATGAAAACTAAATCTTAATAGTGTAATGTCTTTGTGTATTCTAAATTTGATTTAAAATTCAAATAATGTGGTTGTACGATCCTGCAGCTCTGGTGAGAAGCAGTGCTGTCTATGGTCTGATCTGGAGCTGTTCTGAGTCTCACCTGAGGACCTCCAGTCTGCAGGGGGCGCTCTTCAGTCTAGAACACAGCTTCTCCACTAATGAGTCCTGGAGGTGGCTGTTACTGAGGTCCAGATGTGTCAGACTGGAGGAGCTGAGGACTGAGTCCACAGCACCAAAGTCGAAATAGGCCAGGCCACAGCCGGACAGACTGAGGAGAGAGAGGAATATTAGACACTAGAATCATGATGATCTGTATTAATAAAGTCTAGACTCACATGGCTTTGGTGGAGGCTTTAATTAAAGGCAACAGACCTAAGAAAGCATTTTCAGAAGGTTGATATTTTCTGATGTCAAACTCCTCCGGCTCTGAGTCTGAGGACAGTAAGAGGAAGGCCATAGCCGACCACTCAGCAGGAGACATGTGTTCACCAGAGACACGTCCTTCTCTCATGTAGCGCTGCACCTGCTCCAACAGACTGTGGTCGTTCAGTTCGTTCAGACAGTGGAGCAGGTTCATACAACTCTCTGCTGAAAGATCATCATAGTCTAGCCTCAGTTTGATGCACTTTACTGTGTCCTCATTGGTCCGTGAGCTACTTCCTGTCTGACTCTGCAGACCAAGTAACAGGCTCTGATTGGTCGGCAGAGACAGACCGAAGAGGAAGCGCAGAAACAGGTCCAAGTGTCCATTTGGACTCTCTAAGGCTGCGTCCACAGCAGAGATGTAGAAGTCCATCTCTGGACTTCTCTGTTCCTTTACACTTTCTCTCATAAACAAAGATGTTAATATGGACTCAGGACTCTGTGTGGGTTGTAGTGGCGACAGCAGGTTGACTTCACGGTTGTAGAAGGTCAGATGGACGTGAAGAGCAGCCAGAAACTCCTGCACACTCAGATGGATGAAGCAGTAGACTTTGTCCAGGTACAGGCCTGGCTCCTCTCTAAAGACCTGTGTGAACACTCCGGAGTGCACTGAGGCTGCTGCAGCCTCCAGCCCACACTCCTCCAGGTCTGAATCATAGAAGATCAGGTTTCCTTTCTGCAGCTGCTCAAAGGCCAGTTTTCCCAGAGACTGCACCATCTCCCTGGTCTCTGGAGTCCAGGGAGGGTCTGTCTCAGAGCGCCCGTCATACTTGAGGTTCTTGATTTTGGCCTGGACCACCAGGAAGTGGATGTACATCTGGGTCAGAGTCTGGGGCAGCTGCTCTTTGACTCCTGTCTTCATCACATGGTCCAGGACTGTGGAGATGAGCCAGCAGAAGACTGGGAGGTGGCACATTATGTACAGGCTGCGTGATTTTTGGATGTGGGAGATGACGTCTGTGGCCTGCTGTTTGTCTCTGAACCGCTTCCTGAAGTACTGCTCCTTCTGTGGGTCTGTGAATCCTTGCACCTCTGTCACCATGGAGATGCACTCAGCCGGGATCTGACTGGCCGCCGCTGGGCGTGTGGTTATCCAGAGGCGAGCGGAGGGAAGCAGACTCCCCCTGATGAGGTTCACCAGCAGCACGTCCAAAGATACGCACTCTGTGGTCTCAGTCAGGACCTGGGTTTGTCTGAAGTCCAGAGGAAGTCTGCACTCGTCCAGACCGTCAAAGATGAAGAGCACCTGGAGCTGTTCAAAGCTGCAGAGTCTTTTGGTTTCACTGAAGAAGTGGTGCAGCAGTCCCACCAGGCTGAACTGTCTCTCTCTGAGCACATTGAGCTCTCTGAAAGTGAACAGGAACAGCAGCTCCACGTCCTGGTTGGCCCGGCCCTCAGCCCAGTCCAGACTGAACTTCTGAGTCAGAACTGTTTTCCCCACACCGGCCACGCCCTTCGTCAGCACGAGTCTGATTGGTCTGTCTGTAAAGTCCTCTCTGATTGGTCCCCGTTTGTGGGTGGGGCCTTTAAAGATGTCCTCACATGTGATGGCAGTCTCTGGAGCGGCTGGTCTCCTGGATCTGGTCTGGATGTGTCTGACCTCATGTTCCTGGTTGACCTCTGTTGCCCCTCCCTCAGTGATGTAGAGCTCTGTGTAGATCTGGTTCAGGGGGGCGGGGCTTCCTGGTTGAGCCACGCCCTCAGACACACATCTGAGCCTCTGCTGCAGACGCCTCTTCAATTTATCTCCACAAACTCCAGACAAACTCTCTGTGTAAAGACAAACAGGAAGAACACGGTGACTCATCTATGGTCAGTCCCGGCTCTGGTCCAGAGTCCAGGTTTACAGCCACACACTGTTCTCTCTCTAGACCAGAAAGACTTCATGTGCTGAGCACACAGACGCACATCCAGGGGAGGTTAAGGGAAAAGAAATCAGTTTAAAAAGGTCAGAATTTAGATTTTGTATTGATACATTTAATACAATTAAAGATAAAAAATGTCAGAAAACAAATTTGAGAATCAGGCTCCAAGTGTCATGACTTGTGCTCCCCTCCCTCCTTTCCCCTGTGTGTGTGTGTGTGTGTGTGTGTGTGTGTGTGTGTGTGTGTGTGTGTGTGTGTGTGTATGTGTGTGTGTGTGTGTGGACGGAGTCTCCTGGGACCTGTGATCATCTCACCTGCTGCACTCAAGAGCCCTCGTTATTTAAGACCTGCTCTCCAGCGAGACTCTGTCAGATTGTTTTCATCCAACACACGGTGAACCTCTAGGCTCCTCACTACTGAGTTTTTGTGATCCATGTTACCAGCTGATTATTTTTCCACTTACCTGCTTTTTCTGCTCTCCAGAGATCCCCGCCTGCTCCAGCCAGATACTCACCCACTGCAGCCTGTTATCCACCCGGTCCAGCCACGTTTCACCCTGCATCCAGTTTTTGTAAATAAATTCACCTTTTCCTTTTTCTATTGGTCTGTGTCCATTTTATGGGTCCCTCCACTGCTGTGCCATAACACCAAGTTTCTACCGAAATCAGGTCGTACACTCAGGAGAAGACTTTCGAGTATTACAACACTCGGCTTTTAATTTAAGATTTTAACTCACCTCATAGTTAGATTATTTCTATTCAGAGTTTCTATTTCTATTTCTGCTACATAATTTCTGGTGTATTTCTTATCTTATATTAAGCAGTATTTTTAGTATGTGAGTCGCGTGTCCCATGGTCAGCAGATAATCAGGACCATGGGTCAGTCTAATGTGGTCATATGGCTGGGCTCTGGGACGAGGGCAGAGCCTGTGAAAAACACTTTGTTCAGACTGAGCTCTTACTGCTCAACAGACGCTTGGCCACCTCCTCCTGTTTCATCCTCTTCAGGAAGTCCAGTGCGATGGTCAGGACGGCCTCTCTGCTGCTCTGCTCCTCCTCCTCCTCACTCTCTAAGCATTCTGGGTAATCTGAGGCCAGGACCATGTGGAACCTCTTCAGCTGCTCTTTGACAAAGCTCAGGACCTGCTCCTCCAGCCTCTGCAACACAAACTCAGTCAGACCAAAAGAACTCACAGAGACAGTGTTTGTGGACAGACCGTGAAGACGTGGAGCAGCGGGTCTACTCCGAGGCTCTCCGGGCTCCACTCCGCTCTGGGGACAGAGTTACACCTTTGAGTGGTACATGATTGAAAAGGAAATTATAACTCATGATATTCTTAATCTCCTAATTAATCTCAGTCTTCTCTTTGTCGTTGCAAACAGACTAGATTGTCTACCCACCAGAGCCGAATAATCCTATATGCAAACTACGAAGTTGGGCATTTATTCGTTCATTCATATCATGTAGTTATGACAAAACGGGGCCCTGCTTTGCCTTTGTGTAAACATCACTTTCAGATTGGTTCAATGGGTTTGAACAATCCAGAGTGGCCTATGCCGTGCCTCGACTCCTCCCTCGCTCATAAACACATCTCAGCGACCACACGAGGACAGAATGATGGAAGTTTACCACGTGTGTGTCTTTTGTCTTTGCCTCATGTCAAGAATTCAACCACTTTGACTACAGCAGGTGCAGTGGGTCACTTACTATTGTGAATAACAGAAGCTTTGTGTTTGCTGGGCTCATTTTAGTGGATAAGTAATGAGTTTTGTGCTAATGTAGGCTATGTGTGCATATTATATGCATATTCATATGCTAATTAGTCACACACTTGTTTGAAGTTTTCTTGCATTTATTGAACATAAATATTGTGATAATGAAGTGAAACTTTATCACCTTATGATAAAAAGAAGGTGAGCCTATAATATTTGAATTCCTTGACGGTCCTTGATGGTAAACTGTTCATAGGTGTTGCATGTTTTTGGTTGATGGGGGGAAACCGGAGTACCCGGAGGAAACCCATCCAGACACGGGGAGGAAACATGCAAACTCCACACAGAAAGGCCCGGGCGACCGGGGATCGAACCCGTAACCTTGCTGTGAGGCATGAGTGTTGCCACTTAGCCACCGTGCTGGTTGTGGAACATTTTAACAGTTATTCAACTTAACATATATACTTAACAGTTAAACAACTTAACAAGTTTACCAAACTTTCGATCTCACTCCAAATCACTAAATCCATTGAATTCTTAGTGTCACTTCTGAGCAACTCTGCCAACTCTAGCTAAATCCAGCCTTTAGCCCGCGATTATTTGGCCCTCGCCAGTGACTTTAGTCAATGGCGAGGGCTATTGTTCTTCGTTTGTGTTATTATTTTTCCTTGCAAACGATCGTGATTTTGAAGGCCTGAACATCGACGAAAAGTCCCACATGGGGGTATCAGATCGACCGGTCCGGCGAAAAATTTGATAAAATGGGCATCGCGACAATGCCCAAAGTGACCCCACTCGATAGCGCCACCTTGAAAAATCTAAATTTCAACATGAATGGGCAGCTGAAAAGAATATTTTGGCGTAGGCTGACAAAATTCAGAACAGTGATAGAGCTCAGGGAGACAAACAAAAAAGTCATTCATAACACTGCTCTATGACGAACAGGAAGTCGGCCATATTGGATCAAAAATTCGGCGCCGTTTTGACTTGGGTGTGTGCAAAAAGATTCAAGTCCCTTGTGTTTAGTCCAAATGAGCTCAGATTTGACAAGTCACATCTACAGACATGGGTTCACATAATTCTTCAATGTTTTTTCTTAACTCTTTACGGTTTGTCTGTAGCACGCCGGCGAAAAACGCCTTCATTTCCTGTTTTTTTGACGACCTCTCACGGCCACAGGCGTTGGCCTAGAGAGCTCAAATTCAAATCACAATTGCGTGACCCCGGCCCAAATGTAATGAAATATAAAATATAATAAAAGTGAACACTATAGCGCCCCCTAGCATAGACGTGAAACGTCTACATTATCAGATCTGGACCAAATTCGGGGATTAAATTCTATGCATGATTACAAGAAAATAAATGTATTATGGACATGGGGCAATTTTCACGGTTGGCCAGCAGGGGCACAAATACACCTCAAAAAAATAGTTTAAAATCTATTACACACACATGCTTTGTCCTATCGTGCTGAAATTTTAATCACTAATGTTTGATTTCAACTTGATTATAAAACAATATAAAGTATATCAAAAGTGAACACTATAGCGCCCCCTACCATAGACATAAAACAACTACATTATCTGATCTGAACCAAACTCTGGGAATAAATTCTATGCATGATTACAAGCAGATAAATATATTACAGACATGGGGTATTTTTCACGGTTGGCCAGTAGGGGCGCATAATGTAAATTCCTGATGGAGGATCTGTGCAAGGGATGAAATTCTACGAATGATTACAAGAAAAACAAATTTTGGACATGTGGCATTTTTCATGGTTCGCCAGCAGGGGCGCACTGACTCCTACAGTATATTTAAAAGTGCATATTTAAAGGTGCATTATGTAATTTTTCCAGCGGACGAGCTGGCAGCCTGGCCGGCTCTCGGGAGGAGCGAGTGGCGAGCCGGAGCGGTCGTGGGTCCCCAGCGGCTGCGCGGGGGGGGGGCGAACCGGGGCGAGGGCCACCATAGCCGCGCGCGGCTTTAATCTTTTTTTGTTTTCTTCATTTCAGTTCGAGTATCCTCCACTTTTCACCAGTCCCTCACAAGTTTCTCGCTCACTCCAAACTTTCTTTCCGCTGCTCGATTACTGTTTTCGGCTGCATATTTCACCACTTGCAGCTTGTAATCTGCAGAATATGATTAACAGTTTATCGCCGTGTGATAAAATAAGTTCTGATGCTAAATGAACATTAGTGAGTGGGATACGTCTTAATAACCCGTATGCGTTAAATGCAGGTGAGGCGTAAATGATGAGAAGAAACGTCTCAAACTTCAGTAGCCGGACATCCACTCATACCTGATCGATACATTTAGCACCGCCCCTGGGAGAACCTGAATTCTGCAGAAATCCTACGAGACACTGACATGATCCCAGACAGGACCATGAGACAGGAGACATGCGCAGTAGAGCGTGAAGTGACAGTGGTACAGAAGTAATAAGAGTAGTAGATACTGGCACACAGACCTAGAGCGCCCTCTTGCGGCAGTCAGTGTGAAAATAACAAACATGTGAAATTATACTTATACTCAAGTCGCACCTGAGTATAAGTCCCAGGACCACCCAAACCATGAAAAAAGTGCGACTTAAAGTGCAACAAAAAATAGGGTATAATATTGAACATGTAATAATGATTCATTTAGTGCAGATGATGAGAGCTGTACATGATCAGATTAGGGCCCCCTGAAAGTTACATCTGGCTCTGCTTCCCACAGTTTCTACTGTCCTACTCTCACACAGTATCACTGTGGACTTACCCTGCGTCTTCAGATGGAGCCTCCTTAAATCCAGGCCCCTGGTCTTTAGAGCGGTCACTCTGCATGGACTCACAGCTCAGACCAGGACCAGAGGCTTCTGAGTCCCTATAGTGAAACAGAGGGTCTATTCAGGGCACGTCACAGTGGAGCAGTGACACAAGAACTCAACAAACCTTTTAAAGTTGACGACCAAAGGTTTGGACCTGTCACTCTTCAGAGACTGACAGCTGGGACCAGGACCAGGTTTACTTCTGGTTTTAGATCCAGGTTTGTCCAGTTTCCTCCTGAAAAAACCCCCAAAAGAATCAAAACTAAACTGCTGCAGAAGAGGCTGTGGTGCTGGGTTTGTCCTGACTGTAAAAGTAAATATATTTGATATCATCCAGCCCAAACAGAAGCTGTCTTTGGTGTTTCTTTTAATATTCTGTTAAACACTTCACAACACTTTTAATCTGAACCAAAACTCAAGTCAAAAGTGCAGTGAAGGGCCCAGTGTCTCACAGCGGCCCACGTCCCAAACTGAAGAGAAGAGACAAACCTTTCAGAGTCAGTGCCACAGTCTTTAGAGCGATCAGTCTCCAGACACACAGAGCTCAGACCAGGAGCCCGACCAGAATCAGGACTGGACTGGTCCATCTTCTCCTGGAACCCACCAGAGCAGAGGGACTGCTGTGATATGACTTTGTAACACAATCTTGTCTTCAGTTAACTTCTTATTTTCTTTTTAGACAAAGCTGTAATGTCATCTGACTAAAATACAATAAAAAGTTAGCTGTATATGAATTGTAAGGAAACAAATTTCACACTATGCCCTTTTCCTTAAATTTGGCAGTAAACTATAACAGAGCTAAACATTTAGTTCATTGTAATCCACACTGATCTAAAATGGCTCAGTCTAATGGAAGACTGACTGATGAAATTGTGACTTCCTGTGACTTAAACGTCATTTAACTGGATTTAACTTGTCTTAACCTACGTGTAGCGCCATGTTGGTTTGTGTCTGATTATAAAGAGTCAATAATGCATCGTGTAAACTTGTAAATAAAAGATGAACGATATTAAACATCACTAATCACAATGTTACACAAAAATAAATTTGATGAAAATAAACAAAAACAGTGTAGGAAGAAACGGGACTGAGCAGGAAGCAGTTTCAATACCTTGTCCTGAACAGTCCTATTGGGTCCAATTAAACTAAACTTATCTGGATGAGCCGGAGACTTGGTTTGGACTTGGTTTGGTTCTGGAAATGATCCCGTTGAGCCTGGGTTTAGCTTTAAATCAGGTACGAGCTAAGCCTTGAGCTTCTGGAATAACTTTGTGGCGTAGTATTTGAAGGACTTTAACCTTTTCCCTTTAACCTGAGCTGCAGGTCTGGCACTGACACGCCTAAAGCCTTGTACCTGTCCTCTGGCAGGTCTGGCAGCTTTATTGCATATTTGGGTGTGTCATTGCTGCTATATCTACCAGAGGACAGCATACATAAGAAACTTATATACGTAAGAAGACTTTATAAAGTCGAAATTGTAATTAGAACGGTAGGATTATAAATGATAATGTCTTAAATAAGACATTATCTTATTTAAGACGAATTGAATGTCTTCAATTCATCTTGAAGACTTCAATTCATCTTGAAGACATTCATCTTGAATTGAATGTCTTCAATTCATCTTATTCATCTTAAATAAGATGAATTGAAGCCTATATATACCATAATGTTTGAATGTAGTCTACTCTGCCCTGCTAACTTTCATTCTCAGTATTAGGACGAGGAAGTACAAAAATATTGTTTGTGTGATTTAAAGACCATCCAAGCTCCATCAGTACATCAAGGACAAGACCCCAACAGATGATGTGCTCAGAGAATGTCTCAGACAGTGGAGCTCAGAGGAAGAGGTGCAGGAGGGACCATCATGGGAGGACAAGCCCCTACATTAAATAATTCATTAATCATTGCATTTATATAGAGTCTTTCAAGACACCCAAAGCACTTTACAGATCATTGTTCATTCACTCCACACTCAGTGGTGGTAAACTACTATTGTAGCCACAGCTGTCCTGGGGCAGACTGACAGAAGCAAGGCTGCCAATCTGCACCATCAGCCCCTCCAACCACCACCAACACTCACGCTCACTCCACTTTCATACTAGGCAATGTGGGTGAAGTGTCTTGCCTAAGAACAGAACGACAGTTTTTGCGACTGGCGCCCCCCTGTGGCACCTGGACTTCCCAGTGTCTCCCATCCAAGTCCTGACCAGGCCCGGCCCTGCTGAGCTCCTGAGATCTGAGGGATCAGGCTTTGACAAACCGGTATAGCCACATGGGGCGTACCACCGAAACATAACTGAAGTGGCTGATATCAAGAAATCCTGCCAACGGCTTGAGAGGGCTGGACTGAAGGACACACAGAGGCCCTCATCCAGGCTGCTCAGAGCAGGAGGTGTGTGTGTGTGTGTGTGTGTGTGTGTGTGTGTGTGTGTGTGTGTGTGTGTGTGTGTGTGTGTGTGTGTGTGTGTGTGTGTGTTTTGAATTTTAACTTAATTTATGAACTTTCCCCTTAGCTGGCACTGACACACCCAAAGCCTGGGCTGTCCTCTGGTGATTATTATTATTATTATTATTATTATTATTATTATTATTATTATTATTATTAATAATAATAATAATAATAATAATAATATTTTATTTACTTTATGGGGTATTAACTGCTTAATACATAACATATTCAGATCACCACGTTACCTTTTATTGTTTTGAAATATGCATTGAAAACAACATATTTAACATGTTTCACTTTGGTTTTTGATGGTCTGACTGTCCCCTCCCTTTGCTCTCCGTGCTAAGTCACTGCCCATTCAGATCACAACACAATCAGCGCGCATCCCACTAATGAAACTACTGCACATCGCATCAGGTTTGTCAAGTTGCTGTGTAGTTTTGTTTCATGTTTTTGTGTATTTATGGAGAATTGTCGTGTGGGAGCGTGAGTGAAGTAGGCTGGCGGGTGGAGCACTGGACAGAATCTTACAGCTAACCGTAAGCACAGTTCAAACAGGGCCCAGGAGAGATTGCTAAATTACACAAACTTGCATGGATGACATCTAAAACCTCTTCAGACATGTTTTTGATGAGGAAACAACCTTATAACGTGATAGAAAGCTATAAAATATATATAAAAAACCTCTTTAAGCATAGAAAGAAGTACCTTTGTTGCCAGTGGCAGGCAGCCTCCATAAAGGCGCACTATGTAACTTTTCTAGCGTGTCTTTTGCCTTTCATTTATTCAGTTACATATAACATAAAACATCACTAAACATTGAGCAGGGTCTCCTCTAAAGATCTGACCTGTT
Source organism: Taenioides sp. WSHXM2023 (assembly GCA_029959045.1). Taxonomy (NCBI): domain Eukaryota; kingdom Metazoa; phylum Chordata; class Actinopteri; order Gobiiformes; family Gobiidae; genus Taenioides; species Taenioides sp. WSHXM2023. The sequence continues at coordinate 27,063,858 of CM057100.1, forward strand.
CCTTGGCCTTGTGGAGTCATCTCGTCTCCATGGAGATAGAGAACACAGAACGCAAAAAGTTACATAGTGGACCTTTAGTATAGAAAAGAAGTAGTATAGAAAAGTACTAACATTTTATTCCTTTATTTATCAAATGTACATCCAGTTAGTGTTTCTTGTCACTTAAAATCCCTTTTTCAGAGCAGCACTGACTCAACAGCCTGATACAGATCACACAAACATGGACTCCACACTATAGCACAAAAACATTTAAAAAGGAAAAGACAATACAACATAACATTTGTGCAATTTCTTTTGATGGTGGAAAAAAATAAAATGAAGGCTGATTTAGGCCACGTTTTTACAAAGAGACATTATTTTAATCATTTGTTCGTGAATACACATCTTTGTCGATATTATTATTCCAAAAATTGAGTAGGCAAACAAAATTCATTTACAATTTCTTGCCAAAAAATGTCTTTCTCCAATTTTGCCCAACAGCTATGGCACCGACACACATCAGGACGGTTAAAATCATGCAAATATCGTTAGCAGTTAAACTTAATGACAATTTTTGTCATTTTTATTCTTGGCCCAAACCTCAACTGCACATTCCAGACATCATTATGAAAAAATACATCAACAAAACACAATATAGTGCAGAGGATCATTGGAAAAGCAGCTTCTAGTCGTTTCAAAGGCACTAAACAGAAATTATTATATCAGTAGTAGAAAAAGCTACAGCGAGAATTCAAAATATTCAACAAAAATATAAATCAGAAATTAGATTTTTTTTTTTTTTTTAGTTTGACAGCGAGCCGAGTCCGCAATATTAAAATACAGTCACCTTTAGAAATATGGCACCAAATCTGATCTCTGAATTGCCAAAAATGATGACAAATTCAGAATAAATTTAGAGGAAATTGAGATATTATAGACAGTTTTGGATACAGCATCAGCAAATAAGCATCCAAGAATATCCTGAAATGCAAAAATGTGAAAAATTTGAGAGAAGAACTCAGCCTAAATGTGCAGAGTTTGTGCGTTAAACGTGTGTGAATGAAACAAAACACAACTCCAGGTCTGTTTGTGATGAGGAAACATTATAACGTGGATCAGACAATAGCGTAATATCGGCCCTTTAGTGTATTTTTGCTGTCAGTGTTGTATGTCTGGTGTGTGGTATGGTATTGTAGTTTAATTTTGTGGACCCAGTTTCCAGTTACAGATTTCAAATTAGTTTCAGTTTTAGTCTTACATAAAGTATAAAAAATATAGTTATGGACAAAGCTCACACAACTTTCCAGCACATTGTGATAGTTTTGACATTTCAAAATTATTTACACGAGATTTAAAAAAAAAAAAAAAAAAAAGAAAGAGAAAGAGAAAGAGTCTACATTCACTTAAGGAATTTTAAGTTTCGTGTTTTTTTTTGTTTTCTTCTTTGTTTTCTTCTTTTATGGCACTGAGAGTTATTTTATTGCCGAAAAGTTAAGGTTTATAAACTGGAGTGACAGTTAAAAGTGAATACACCAAGTCAAGACATAATGTGGAGGAATGCAGATTTTCAGCATCATTTAAAGGTGCATTATGTAACTTTTCTGGTGAAGGGTCAGTCACCTGCTTGTTTCTATGGAGATGTCATTGCTCTGCTGCCTGGAATGTTACATAGTAAAACTTTAAACAGCTCTACCTTACATTTATTCAATCGCAGTGGTTTTATAGCTCAAAGATACCTGCAAAAACAGACATTCTGACTGTGAGCGGGTGTTGCCTCTCCACAGATCTGACCTGTAACTTGGTCTGGTTTGGTCCACATGAAGATAAAAAGGTTTAATGCCATACTGTGAAACATTCCAGACAAAGCAATAACATCTCCATGGAGAAAAGCGTTTCACGGACCCTCCACCAGAAAAAGTTACACAACCTTTAACATTTTGACATTTTTTAATTTTGCTATTTTAGTAGCCGACAGAAGAAAACATCAAAATGAAAGCAAAAAGAAAAACTAATGCATAATATGTTCTAAAATGGTGATGTTTCCATTTTTAGACAGCTGGTAGACGTTTTTTTTTTTTACTTTAAATTGCAACCATGGGCTAGTTTGATCAATACATAATACAGATCTATGAAATGAAGTCAAAAATACATCAGCGTAGACATTGCCAGATTTTTAAAGATACAGCAGGCTACAACTTGGGCGGATTCATATAAATGTAATATGTGACATCTGTGTTTGAATTGGAGATGTTTTTGAAGAGAAGTTTTAAAATGCATTGATGTAGACATTGCTCATTAAATTACCCATTCTAATGTCAAAAATAAATAGTGTTTCTTTATGACTGTGGAATTTTGGACAGGGTTTGGGCATTTAGGGCATCTAGGGCTTTTAGTTACATAGCCAGAAACACGCGCTTTGACAAAACTTTACAAAGACAAATGGATTTGGAACCGTGTCCTGTCTCAATGATTTCAGAGGGTGTGATTTACAGGAGGATTAACCAATCAGAGAGATGCATGCTCTGTTTTGGTAATAAACAAGTCTGGCAGTTTAAGAGTTTAAAAAAAAGGAAAAAAACAAAACATAAAGGACTGAGAAACAGCGTGGAATTCTGCTGAATCAACAATCGAAGCACCAAACCCTCATTTACCCAAGGCAAAGGGCAAAGAAGTGATATATTTTATTCTGAATGATACAAGAATTTTGGAGAGGAGACGTCTTCTGCATTTGTGAGACCCGTGATACAAATTAGGGGTTGTGATTGGACCGTCAAGTTAGGAGGGAGGTTTGTCACCATCACTCTATGGTCCAGTATGGAACCGAATCTAGAAGGGACTGGCTGCTCAGGCAAGGCTTTTAGGGCATTTTTGGGGCATTTTTGGGGCATTTTTGGGGCATTTTTGGGGCATTTTTGGGCATTTAGGCGCGTTCAGGGTACGACGACGTGGAAGGGTGACCCGGGCACATGCTGATCGCCCCATTTGACCACCAGGGTGTAGTCCCCTCTCTCCTTCAGGACGTAGCTCACGTTGTACTGCAGTCGCCCCATGTGTTTGACCACCACCTCCTCACAGGGGACATGGGGGCCGTGCACACCCACCAGCAGCATGCTCTTTCCTAAATAGAAAACAAAGGAAGTATTAATAGAATATTAGAACTAGAGACTGTGGTGACATACTATTCCAACTGTATTCTCTGTAAAAACAAGCCAAAAGACAAATATAAGTAAGGTTTGCATTAATATTACTTAATACTGCATTACACACAAGTAGTACGGGAACAGCCAAATCACTGTTCTATATCACTGCTCTGTGGCCATCACCAGGACATCACCATAGCAATGGGTAAAACAGATCACTTTTAAATCATTTTTCATTTGAAACATTTTGGCCATCCATGGATGTTCAAAGCATTAGTTATTTCTGTTTTAGTTGAAGCCAATTCCTCCTAACAGTAGTTCATTTGTTTACCCGTTGCTATGGTGATGCTCACAGTGCAGTGATATAGAACAGTGACTAATTGTTGCCAGAACTACCTGTGCGGTTATTCAAAAATAATGCACGGCAGTCCTAACTTGATGTAACACATTTTTGGAGGTAAAAAGAGCTGTGGTAAGATTAAAAAGAATAAGAAAAGTGACAGCTTGTATAGAAATTGTATAAAGGTTGCACTATGTAAGCTTTCTGGTGGAAAATTCACCAACTGCTCGTCTCCATGGAGATTCACAACTCTACAATTTGACATTCATCTCGTCTATCTCCATGGAGACGAAAAGGAGACACCACTAGACTTATACAGTCAAATCTGTGGAAAAACTACTTTGCTCACAGTGAGTGCGAATACATTTCTTTAAGCATTTATATAAATACATGTAATTAGGATAAGGTTAACATAAGTTTAATGTCATTCTGTGGAAGATTTAAAGCAAAGCAATAACATCTACCCATCTGTCTATCTATATAAATTCATTTTTGTTTAATCAGATAACCAAAGGCAACAACTGACAACACAGACCCCAAGAACACCATGAAACAGTGCGTTTTCTGACCTGCTTTGCTGCAATCCACACTGAAGCTGCTCCTCTGTCCCACAAAGGCCTTACTCAGCCCTGGCCCTCGGCTCAGGACTTTACTGGCGTCGGCCTCGCTGGTCCAGGAGGGGGCGCTGTGAGCAGGGCTGACACTGGAGGAGCGCACAGCCGGGTCCAGCATCAGTGTAGAAGTCTCACTGGCGTTTGTCGCATTCACCAGACGAGGACCTGAAGAGACGATACAGGGTTAAAGGTCACATTAAAGCAGACCTATTATGCAAAATTTTAACCACGTTATATCTGTTTACCCTTTATTTACCCACTCAAAGGGTGATTCACTTCGTGCATGTTTGCAATAATTTATCAAACAATAATTTACACATTTGCTTCTTGTATTATTAAAAATATACTTAATATAGTAACTCAATTCTGAAAGATGCACTATGTAACTTTTTGGTTAGGGGTCTGTCACCTGGTTGTTTCTATGGATATGCCATTGTTCTGCCTGGAATGCTCCACAGTATGACATTAAACTGCTCTACGTTACATTTATTCAATTACAGGTGGTTTTATAGCTCAAATACCAAGAAAAACAGGCATTCTGACTGTGAACGGGGTCACCTCTCCACAGATCTGACCTGTAACGTGGTCTGGTTTGGTCTCCATGAAGATAGAAAGGTTTAATGCCGTACTGTGACGCATTCCAGACAAAGCAATAACATCTACATGGAGAAAAGCATTTGACAGAACCTCCACCAGAAAAGCTACACAATGCACCTTTAATACTCAAAATTTATACTGACTAAATGTACAGAATTATTGTGAATGAAACAAAACATGTTTTCAAAGCTCATATCAGTCACCGTTGACTCTGGCGGTGAAGGGGCTGCCCTGGATGTGGTTGGGCCCTCCGTATTTCACACTGATGCAGTAGTTCCCAGGGGCCATGGGCGTGTAGTGCACTCTGTAGCCCTCAGGCAGCTCCACACAGTCCAGCTTCACTTTGGACGGGCCTTCGATGCTCACGCTCAGGGCTCCAGGGCTGGCTCTGCTGTTGTTTATGGTGAACTCGGACTGTACTCCTGCAACAAGAGAGAGAACAATTCACCTTATTGTGCCATCAACATTCAGGTTGTATTATTTTGCATGGGGCTGCTGATCTTAAATTCACAAAACTTAAAGGTGCATTCCGCAACTTTTCTGGTGGAGGCGCCGTCACTTGCTTGTCTCCATGGAGATGTTATTGCTTTGCCTTGAATGTGCCATGATATGGCATTAAACATATCCCTCTTGTATTTATTCATTAGGGGTGTTTTCATTGCTCAAAAATACAATAATTTTCTCTGTGAATAGGGTTGCCTCTCCACAGATCTGAACTGTAAGGTAGCTTATAGTTGTCTCTCTTGCGATTGATAAGTTTAATCTCTACTGTGGAACATTCTAAAAGTAATAACACCTCCATGAAGACAAGCAGGTGACTGAAAAGTTGTGCAATTCACCTTTAAATTCATCACTTAAAAAATTCTTATTTTTATTCTTTAAAGGGTCCATATCACACTATTTTCTGATCTATGTTATAATGTTGTATCTTCATCAAAAACACACCTGGAGTTGTGTTTTGTTTCACACACAAATCCTGCATTTTTAAGTTGAGTTCTTCTCTCAAACTGAAAACACTCTCTTCCACCTTGTGACGTCATATGCTAATACAGGAAGTGCTTCCCTGTGTTTTTAAACCTCATACACCAGAATAATTTTGATCTCTACCAATCTCTACAAAGCTAAAGGTAAAACTTGAAACTTCACAAGGTGGAAGGAACAGAGGTTTTGGAGCTTTGGAGATGGACAGACTAATAAACCAGGATTATTTAACCATGTGTGAACGAAACAAAACACAACTCTGGGTATGTTGTCTTAAAGCGCTCAAGAATCCATTTTGTGTAATATAGGACCTATAATATAGAGCATATATATTATACATGATATTACTGTTTATTGTCCCATCCCTGTTGCAATTTTGTGTCATTTATTTGTTGTTTTTTTCCATTTGTTATTGTAAAGCACCTTGGGCACGTTAGGTTGTTGTAAATGTGCTGTTTAATAAAGTTGACCTTGACTCTTTCTTTTCATTGATAAAAATAGCATTAGTTTTACATCGCACTGCCTGCTAATCTGGCGGTAGGGAAATTAAACACTGTTGTTGTGCCCCCAAGCAAGACACTTCAATCATGTTACCTGTATATTAAAGATGTATTAAAGAATAGTGTGAATAGTAAAACAGGTCAGAATCCTTAAAAAAAAGTGGGAAGAAGAAAATCTATTTAATCTCACCCACATCAGAAATTAAGACTCAACCAGGACCACACCAAGACTACACCAAGACCACACCAGGTCTAAGCCAGGACTCAACCAGGACTCAACCAGATCCCGGGTGATACAAAAGCCTCACCTGTGGTCCCTCTCTCTAGTCCTGCTCCGTAGGCCGTCACTAGCCCCGCATCGCCAGTCTGTCCAGGCTCGCCCACCCTGACCTTAAAAGGACTTTCTGGGATGTGAGCTCCGTTAAACTTCACGTCAATCGAGTGCACGCCGTTCTCTCGAGGAATGAACCGAATCACGTACTTATCTGAAAGAGGAGGAGAGAAAATACACAGGGAAATGTCCGTTATAACTGACGAAAACGCACACTTTGACCCCCGCACTCCCCTTTCAGATAAGGGGTTAACAAATGCAGAAAATATTTTGTACAAGTCTGCAAATATGAGAGAGATCATAATTAGTATTTTCTTTTCCTTCCCATTTATGACACCAACACAGAGGTGGATTTACATATTAAGAACATCTGTGGTTAGGAGCAGACTCTGAGGGAACATTTCACTTTTGGATTAATACATTTTTGAGTTAAATGGCAAAGATTAAAAATGTATGCATTGTTCAAATTCAAGAAATTAATACTGAAAAATCCTGTATTTAATATGATAGTTCTAAACCAGGTCTAAACCAGGTCCAAACCAGGTCCAAACCCAGGTCTAAACCCAAGTCTAAACCCGGTTCCAAACCAGGTCTAAAGCAGTACCTTTCTCGATCTCAGTGACCACGCACTCGTCCAGGGCTCCAGACGGACTGTGGACCTGAGCCTCCATCTTCCCCTGGGCTCCGTTCAGACGCACCGCAAACGAGGCCGGATGGTTCACCTTTAAACCAGACTCCTGCAAAAACACAGGGTAAACCAGGACTAAACCAGGACTAAACCAGGACTAAACCAGGACTAAAACAGAACTAAACCAGGGCTAAACCAGAACTAAACCAGAACTAAACCAGAACTAAACCAGGACTAAACCAGGACTAAACCAGGACAGAAACATAGCTAGAACATGACTGAACCAGGACTGAACCAGGACTAAACCAGGACTAAACCAAGACAAAACAACAAAACTAGGGCGAAAGCAGTACAAAACCCAAACGAAACTACGGCTAAACAAGGACTAAATCAGGGCTAAACCAGGACAAAAACAGGGCTAGAACATGACTAAACCAGGACTAAACCAAGGCTAAAACACAACTAAACCAGGACTAAACCAAGATTAAACAAAGACTAAACAAAGACTCAAGTGGAATTAAAGCAGGAATGAATTAGACTGAGACAAAGATGGCACCCACACCCAAGCAGGACTAAAACAACTGTGTTACTTACCTGAGCTGTGAATGGTTCATCTGCAGCCAACTATAGAGCACGGGCACAGCTTTGGAAAGTCTACTACTACTACTACTACTACTACTACTACTACCACTACCACTACCACTACCACTACCACTACCACCACTACTACTACTACTACTACTACTACTACTACCACTACCACTACCACTACCACTACCACTACCACTACCACCACTACTACTACTACTACTACTACTACTACTCCTGCTGCTGCTGCTACGGCTACAATTGCCAGATATATTACAGTGGCTTCCAACAAAAAAATAAGGACCTTAACCCATCACCTTTGTGAATAAATACTAAATGTTTGTTAAAGAAGGGGTATTTTACTTCTATGGGGTATTGTCTGCTATTAACACATAACATATTTACATCACCATTTACCTTTTATCATTTTGAAAATGCTATATTCGCCGAAAACAACGTATTAACATAAGTTATATGTTTCAGTTTCAGTTTTGACTCCCTTTGCTCCCTGTGTTAAGTCACCCCCCCTTCAGAGAGCTATTACTTTACAATCAGCATGCATCCCGCTAATGGAACTTGAAACTAAAGTTGCTGTGTAGAGTTTTGTATCATGCCTTTGTATATTTATGGAGAATTGTCGTGTGGGAGCATGGGTGACGTAGGCTTGTGGGCGGAGCATTGGACAGAATCTTACAGCTAACACTGTAAAGAAGGTTTGAAAGGGCTGAGGAGAGATCGCTAGATTACTCAAACACGCATGGATGACATCTAAAACCTCTTCAGATATATTTTTGATGAGGAAACCCCCTTATAACATGGTAGAAAGCTCCAAAAATGTTGCACAATACCCCCTTTAAAATAAAATCATTAATGAAACTAGTTGGGAACCACTTACTACTTGGTAAATGTAAACTAAAGACTACGAGTGAAAAGTAGCTGTGAGGATGCTGGCTGCAGTTGGACCAGTCAGAGCGTGAGTGAGTTCTGTTAGTCGTCTTTAAATGAAACACAGAGGGGAGTCTCGAGAACTGGACTGGGTCAGGACAGAGGCACATGGAGAGGGACCACGGCAAAATTATAATCATCAAATTCTCAAATAAAACGAAATACTACTAAAGGGGTCATTAGAAAGTCAGATACGGAAAGTTCAACAGGTCTAAACGGGAGGTAAAAAACAAAAAACACTACCACTAATACTACCACTAATACTACCACGACAACTACCACCACTACCATGACTACTACTACTACTACTACTGCTAATACTACTACCACTAGCACCATTATTAGTACTACTGCTAATACTACAACGACTATTACCATGACAACTACTAGTACCACTACTACTGCTAATACTACCATGACAATTACCATGACAACTACTAGTACCACTACTACTGCTACTACTACTACTGGTACAGGTACAACCACAACAACTACCACTACTACTACTACTACTACTACTGCCAATACTACTATGACAACTACCACTACCACACCATGACTACTACCACAACACTACCAGTACTACTACTACCACAACACTACCAGTACTACTACCAGTACTACTACCAGTACTACTACTACTACTACCACTACCACTACCACCACTACCACTACCACTACCACTACCACTACCACTACTACTACTACTACTACCACCTATTATGAGTACTACCATGACTACTGCTACTTCTAATACTACGACAACTACCATGACTACTACCACGACTGCTACTACTACTAATACTACCATAACAACTATTACTACCACTACTACTGCTGCCAATACTACCACGACAACTACTAGTACCACTACTACCATAACTACTACCACAACAACTACCATGACTACTGTTACTACCACAATGACTACTATGACTACTACCACAACTACTACCACTACTACTACTACTTTTACATTCAAATTCTGATTTCAACAAAACCAAAATTTGACTTTTTGAACCGTTTCCCATGTTTTATATTTGCTCCCGTGACCAGTCTCCATGCCTCTGTCCTGAGTCCAGGTTTAGTCCAGTCCAAGTCCAAACCGGTCCAGATGAGTCCCCTCTGAGTCTCACCTGAAGACCGCTAACAGTTAGCCGTCGCGCGTCCGTCACCGGGGCAACCACCGGGACCAGGAAGGGGCTGTCCGGGATGTGCTGCTCGTTAAACTTCACTGAGATCTCATAGTCTCCTGCAAAAAGAGAGAAGGATTATGTCAAGTATTTCCTCAGTTGGGGAAAGAAGTCAAAAGAAGATTTTTTTTTTTTTTTTTTATCATGTCATGTGGTACAGGAAGTTCTCTAGTGTGTTTTTAAACTCCATAAACCTTCACTCGAATCGTTTGGATCATTTCAGACCTGAAATTGCTAATCACCACTAAACAAAATGACATCACAAGGTGGAAAGGAGCATTTTGAGCTTTGAAGATGTAGACAGACTAATAATAAAGGATTACTTAAACATGTGAATGAAACAAAAACACAACTCCAGGTTTGTTTTTGAGGAGGGAACAACATAACAAAGCTTAAAGCGCACAGGAGTTAATTTAAAGAGTGGATATTTTACTTCTATGACGTAATAACCGCTAACAGGTAACATATTTAGATCATCATGTTACCTTTTATTGTTCTGAAAATGCTATATTTGCCTAAAACAACATATTACCACATTTTGCAAGTTTCACTTTCGGTTTTGATTGTCTTGAGTCTCCCCTCCCTTTGCTTTCTTTATTAGTTCATTCTCTTAATTATTTATTGCAAGGATTATCTTCTTACAGTTTTGTTATTGTATCAGTGGCATAAAGTAGTTTCAATATGATCTTTTACCATAATACATCACTGCTTCAAAATGTGTTAGCGTGACAGGCTTAATTACACTGTCTAATTACTAGAGAAGTAAAGATATCTAAATTTCTCTGTACGATATTTTCACAATATGCATCGCTCGGTACAGTATTTATTACAATATGTTGTAGAAAATTGTGAATATGCAACTTTTTTCTTTAAAAATACTTGACAGTCCTTTGGTTCTGTCATAACCCAAAGACTTAAGATTTGAAAGTGCTTGTAACAGTTATTTCTTCATGTAGTCAGCACTGAAACGGAGCAGTTCCATTTGTTTTTTGTTTTTTTTATTTAAGCAATATATTTAAAGTGATATATTGTTATGGCCCATGATATTATTATGAGACTTTTGACAATACGATATCACGATATTGTGTTTCGGTGATTGTTACATGCCTACTAATTAGAAAACAGCCGATTCCTCCTTCCTCCTTCCTCCTGATACAAAGGAGCTCATTCTCCAACAGGCTCCTACAGCTCCGCTCAAACAGTGAGAGATACAGGACTACATTCATACTATAATACCCCCTACAACAGTACAACAACTCACCCTTATGTAACAGATAATACTCCCTACAACAGTACAACAACTCACCCTTATGTAACAGATAACCTTATGTACTGCCAATCATCATATCATCTTTGCACTGTTGTATATAGCTGTGATATAGTGTATTTATATTACTATATTTCTGTATTTTACTTTACTTGTACATATAAGTCTAAGTGATTCAGCGTTTAGTCCCATTGTGCCTCAGTTTGTGTACAGTACCAGGCTCCTGTGCGATGTAGGCCACTCCACACGATCCGTCTTTTCTGTCGTCGAAGGAAATCTCTGCTCGACTGGGACCCTCCACCGCGATGGACAGACCTCCAGCCCCAGCTTCCCGAGTCCAGATACTGAACTCCGCTGCGCACACACACAGGAAGCCAGGGGGTTGTTGTATAGAAACGTATAAATAAAAATGTTTACAAAAGAAGCTTTTCATATCATCTTTGCACTGTTTTTCCTTACGACCTGGTGCATATATTTTTACTTGTACATGTACATTTATATAATTATGCCTTATTTGACACGAGTCTCTTACTATTTTTGCTACTTATTTAGAATTTATTATGACTATTTATATTTTTGCTCTTTGTTATTATAATGTATTGTGATGTGTGAACTACTGTGTCCAAGTCATTTCCCTTTTGAATTAATAAAGTTTGTCTAAGTCTAAGTTTAGTCAGGCATCAAATCTGTTCTGTTTAGCTGTGCATGTGACTGACTGGCTTTTTATTTTTTTTATATTATTATTTTTATTCTATTAATTAATCTGTGAAACACTTTTGAAACACTTTAAAATTCTTTAGTGGACTTGTGTTTTGTAGTCCTCTGTTGTCTTTTTTCGCTTGTTTTATTTATGCCTATTAGCCTATTTTATGGTTTTATTTGCTAGGTTAAAGTGATAGTATGTAACTTTCTGGAGATGGATTCCATGGAAACAGAAAGTTAAAACTGTAATTTGGAACATTCTCCATGGAGACAGATGGGTTTTATGCCATACTGTAGAATATTATAGCCAAAGGAATGATATTTCCATGGGCAAATAAAAGAATAAAAAAGGCTTGTGGAGATTCAAGTTTTTCATTGCAATAAAAACATTGATAACATTGGTGTCAAAACACTGAAAAAAAAACATGCTTTTATTTATGTATATTTAAATAGTATATATAATTTAGCTTTCCTTATTTGATTTAGTTTCACAATGTGCAGCACATTGGAAACTGCTTTTGTTTGTAAAATGTACAATAGAAATAAAGTGTATTTGGAGTTGTACCTGGCTCTCCGATCTCTGCCCTCTCCAGCCCGGGGCCCCCCGCCTTCACCTTCTGGGCCCCTCCCTCTCCTAGGGGTCCCACGGTGAACTGGAAGGGGCTACCCGGCACGTGCACGCCCCTGTACTTCACACTCACGGCGTGCACGCCCATCTCCGTGGGGACAAACCGCACGCAGTAAGTGTCATTTCCCACGGCCACGAGCTCAGCCGGTTGGCAAGAGCCAGACGGAGACGTGACCTCTGCGGTGACTTCGTGAATGTCCAGAGCTGGAGAGACAGAGAGAGGGAGAGAGAGAGAGAGAGGAGGAGAGCGAAGAGAAGAGTTAGAGACATTTATACTGTATTTATGTATGTAACTTTAATGGTGGAGGGTCTGCTTCCTGTTTTTCTCCATAAAGGTGTTATTGCTTTGCCTCGAAAGTTCCACTCTATGGCAGTAAACATACTTTATTACTAAGAAGAAATACCCTGGAAATGTTTTCTGCTTAACAATTTTGTTATTTAATTACAAATAAAAATCATAAAAAATATACACATTTAAAAATCCACCAATAAGACATGAGCAGGTTTTAAATTTATACATAATCACTGTATTGAAGGTAAAAGGTGAAGGACACACACAAGTCCACTGCAGTGCCAATATTGTACCTGCGCCTTTACACTGCACCAACATAAACACCATCAAAACAAAGCCAGATCTGTGGAGACATGAGCTTAAGGAGGTGGAAGGTATTTTTTAGCAATGAAGTACATAGGTTTAATGCCATATTGTGTAACTTTTGAAGCAAAGCAATATATCCATGAAGACAAGCAAAAGGCCCTGCACCAAAAATTGTCCACCTTTACTTAATGGAAGAAATATAATACAAAAGCAATGGATAAAAAGGGCTTAAGCAAGATTCATGTTTTTAATAATCGGTCACTGTGTTGCCCCCTGCTGGGCTAGTTAAGCTACTGAATGAGGCAGTCCACAAAACATACCTAAAAATAAGATTGTGTTATTAAATTGCTTACTTGCAGACCTAAAACTTTTATTTCCTTACTTTTCCTGATCAATTTTTAGAGAATAACAATAAATATACAACAAATTAAAAACAAAACTGAACAAAAGTGCAGGTATTGGCATGAAATGGGGCGAACCTTGCGAACAGGGCCCTATCACACACCCTTGGCCCCAGAATCAAGTACCCACACGGCCCGGGACACTTTGACTGCCCGGTCCACCACCACCACACCGCCGCCAGAGAGGCCAGAGACAAGGCGAGCGTGCCCAGGAGAGAGACACCGTGTCTGGGCAGGAGGAAAGCCGGCAGCCCCCCGAGAGTCTGGAGCTCCGGAGATACGCAGAGAGCAAGAGGAGCGGTAGAAGAAACGACAAAAGGAAGAGGAGGAAAGGACCAACAGGAACCAGCTGACTGAGGAGAGGAGACAAGGAGGCAAGGAAGGAGGAGACAAGGAAGTAGGAGGCAAGGAGAAAAGGAAAGAAGGAAGAAAAAAGTAGATGTAAAGACAGGTTGAAAAGTAATAAGTAAGACAGCAGTTTCAGATAATAAGTCCTGGTTTTAACCCAAGTTTTAACCCTGGTTTATTCCATGTTTGATCATAGTTTAGTCCTGGTTTTAGTCCTGGTTTTAGTCCTGGTTTTAGTCCTGGTTTTGGTCAGGGTCCAGGGAAGGTTTAGCCCTGATTTGGTCTTACTTTAGTCCTGGTTTAAGACTGGGTTCAGACCCGTTTGCTTCTCCTGGATTCAACCGTGAGTTGGTTTTAGTCCCGTTTTAGTCCTGTTTTAGTCCCGTTTTAGTCCTGTTTTAGTCCCGTTTTAGCCCCGGTTTCACCCTAGCTCTAGTTCAGGCCTGCAGGCCTGGTTTAGACCCGGTTTTGGCCTGCTTTAGTCCTCATTTAGTCCTTATTTACCTGGGATCTTGATGCTGAGGTCACATACAGAGCCCACAGATGCCACAGAGGCGGCTCTTTGTTTCCGGCTGATGCTCTCTTTGATACGACCCTCTCCAACCACTTGCACTGTGAACGGGCTCCCTGGAAAAACATGGAAAAATATTCAAAAACATATCAAAATGCATTAGTCACTTTAACAATAAAACATGCTTATAATTGTACTGTTTATTCACCCGCCATATTGCTGATTTTCAGATTCTAAAATGTGATAATGCAGGAGCCACTTTTCCATACTGATTACATTGTACTTTCATTGACAATATCTAAAAAGTAACTTAAAAAACATTGAACCTGATCATTGATATTAGTGACTGGACCCAAGAACTCACTGTATTACAACAGAAAACGTCAATTTAATAATAATAATTTCAGCTGCACTCCATCTGTATTAAATATGATTGGCCTATAGAATGTTGTGAAGTCATCTGAAACCCACCAACTGCCGATCAGCCCCCGTTTTCACAGTCATACTTCGTTCTCCAATTTTATTTCCTTAATCAGTGATAAGGATGTGGCACTGTTGCGCAGTCATTTTGGTGTAACTGAAAAAAAAAATCCACTGCTTGCAAGTGTGATGTGCAGCTATCCATCAGTGGTGCCAACAGCTGTGCAGCTCTTTGCTGTGATGAAGATTACGGACGTCTTCTTTTATCAAGTCATTTTAGATTTAGATTATAGAGCAGACACAAGCACAATATGTCTGATTTAAAGGTCTTATATTACACAAAACTGACTCTAGTGAGCTTCTAGCCATGTTATAATGTTGTTATCTCATCAAAAACATACCTGGAGTTGTGTTTTGTTTCTTTCACACATGTTTGAGTAATCCTGGTTTATTAGTCTCTCTACATTTCCAAATCTCCAAATGCTCTGTTCCACCTTGTGATGTCATGAAGCAATAGTTTTTAAATTAACAGCTACCTTTTACACTTAGTTAAGCAGAGATTGGCAATTCCAGGGCTGAAATCATCCAAACAATTCTAATGAAGGTGCATGGAGTTTAAAAACACAGTGGAGCACTTCCTGTATTACCACATGACATCACAAGGAGGAACAGAGTGTTTTCTGTTTGAGAGAAGAACTCAAAATCTGCAGGGTTTGTGTGTTAAACATGTGTGAATGAAACAAAACACAACTCCAGGTGTGTTTGTGATGAGGAAACAACAATATGACGAAGATCCGAAAATAGTGTAATATGGGCGTTTAAATATCTGTTATGTACCTGGGACGTGCTGGTCGGCGAAGCGTATGGACACAATGTAGTTTCCAGGTTCAGTGGGACAGTAGGACACCTCACAGGTCCCGTCCTCCATGTCCTCCGTTTGAATGTCCACTTTACTGGGACCCTCCACGGACAGGGCCAGACCCCCATAACCTGTCCACATACAGAGAGGAGGTATTACACTATTAACAACTACAGGCTGCTCGTCTAAAGCCAAGACTACTGCTAGTCCTGTCAGAGTTCTTTTGACCCGCTCCTGTCACTGAACTGTTCAAATTGGATTTTTTTTGTTTTTGTTTTAAAGAAACGGCAGACAACACAAGTACATACTGTCTTATGCTCAGCAGTGTTGGGTGTGTTTACACTTGTCCCTGTTCGGTTCTGGTATGAGCCGAGTTTGGACCAGTTCTAGTTCTGGTTTTGGTCTACTTCAGGTATACTTTTAAATCAATTTTTCTGGTGGAGAGAGTAAACCACCAGTAAAGTTATAAAGAGCAGCTTTAATCTAAAATGATCTTAAACTCCTTCCTGACCTGCCTCCCTGGTGTCCACGATGAAGCTGCAGTTGTTGAAGGTGGTCCCGTGTTTGAGTCCGTCTCCGTGGGCGACGACTCGGCTGGCGTCTCCGATCTCAGACTGGACCACCCTGATGCTGATGGGACTGTTGGCCACGTGCACGCCGTTTTTCAGAATACTCACCTGGTGCTCACCCACCTCCCTCGGGATGAACGAGATGCCTACAACCAGAGAAGGTTGGAAGAGATCTCTTTTATTAATATTGTCCTATAGAATGCTGTGATGTCATCTGAAACCCACCAATACTGTGCATTTGCGGGTTATTTGCGTGCATGTTACCAATGTGGTTGTTGGGCATCCTCTTGAGCAGGCAGGGCTCATCTCGGCCTGATGGAGACTTGATGCTGGCCGTGAGTAAACTCAGGTCTGTCTCATTTATGTCCAAAGAGAAATCTGCAGCAGAACCCAGCTTCACCTGAGAGCGGCGCTGGCTGTCCTCTGCAACACCGCAAAATAAAGAAATACAGAAATGCACTCATTAGAGCAGTGTTTCCCAACCAGGGCGCACTTGGGATGATTTCAGATTTAAAGAAAGGTGGAACTGAGAAGTATTTAAAACTAAAATGTTCTTAGCAATATATTTTCAATTTTTAAAGGTACACTGTGTAACTTTTCTTGGTGGAGGGTCTTTCTATTTTCATGTAGACCAGAACCAGACTAAGTTAGAGGTCAGATCTGTGGAGAGGCGACCCCGCTCACAGTCAGAATGTCTGTTTTTCTAGGTATTTTTGAGCTATAAAACCCGCTGTAATTGAATGAATGTAGAGCAGAGCTGTTTAATGTCATACTGTGGAACATTCCAGGCAGAGCAATGGCAAATCCATAGAAACAAGCAGGTGATGGACCCCAACTAAAAAAATTACATCGTGCACCTTTAAAACAACATGAAAACCTGTCACATGTACTTTAGGCGAATTCTACCGTTAGATGCCGTTTTACTTTGTGAGCAGGTATTTGTACTTTCTACTCCGCTATGTTTCTGAACACAACTAAAATTTACTTTACCAAAACCCTAAAGAAAAAGTACTTTTCCATGGTTTTATTTTTATTAGTTTTATTAGTCAGTGAAAATGAAAAGTATTAGTTGATTGCTTCTGGTGTCCGTAACACACAAACCTTTGTCAAGATCACATCATTTGACACTTCAGTTGTTCTGAAAATCTTTGTGAATTCCTTTCACATTTTTAATCTGGCACATCAGAACATTTCCTTAAGTAGTTTATTTATGTTTTGTATTGGCTCCTGTAGACCTTTCTGTACTTTTACTGAATCTGAATCAAAGTTACATTGGGGACCTTTACATGACACACTGGTCCAGAAAATGTCAAATAAAAGGATTTATTAAGATCACAGTAGAATGGCACCAAATATAATGACAAGACTCCTACAACTTTTTGAAGGTATTGTGAAAAAATCATTTCACCTTTATGCTCACCAAGATGACATTTGTACATTGTGCACATCTGAGAAATGCACATGCAGATAGTTTTACACTGAAGGGAGTTGACAGTTGAACAACTCCAGTTTACGATCCACGATTTTCATCTTCCTGTTCATCACATGTTGTGGACCATTCCAAAGATACAATATTTGAATGATTAATTGCTATGGCAAGGGACAACAGCAACCTGTGTAAAATCATCCAACAAATATAAAATAAAAAGACTATTTTTGGTTAAACATTTATGGACACTTGACGTCTGATGTTTTATTTCATTATTTTACATACACCAGTCAGACCACAGGACATCAAAAATGTGCCAAGTTTTTCAGAAAAGTCGAATTATATAAAAATAAGAAATTAATCTTATGACCTTTAACCTCAGAGCTCTTTCTGGTGCATAAGTTTGATAGATATTTATTTATCCCAAAGGAAATTCATTTTTCGGCAGCAACAATGGAACATAAATGAAAATAAATAAATGAAAGCTTTTTCAGGTTTTGGTGTAACTTTTAGGCAGAGAGTTTAAGTAAACAATGTAGAATTATCATTATGGATTTATAATGGTTAAGATTCAGTCACACCGCAGGACATTTTTAGTTTTTCTTTTGATACGTACACAAAAAGTAAAAGACAACTTAACTCTAAAAGTACATGTCATTTATAGAAGACATTTTTGTGCACTGTTGAATGTAATCCTTGATGTCTTTGAGTATTCAGTGAGTTGTGCAAATTGTCCTTTATAATCTAAGAGAAATAATGACCCACAGTCTTCTGGTCTGAGGGAGGTCAGATGTTTCTGGAGCCTTGATGACAATTTCTATTTAATAACATGTACCTTCAATCTTTTAAGGAGGTGATTAAAGCAAACTGCAGCATCTGTGATTGGTTAAATCTACCTGTCACTCACTCAGAGCCTTACAGAGGCTGACCAATAGGAGGAGTGGGAGGGGTCTGTGTTTGAACATAGAGCTGCATTTAACAGAACAACGCTGAATATCTCCAAACAGCAGATTGTCACAGGGATCAGATCATGATTTAAGTTTGATTTACATATCGTCCCACTTCACCAGAGACACAGAGGAACCAGGAGCCTCCAGACCAAAGCCAACAAACAGAGGCTCTGAGAAGGTGCAGCTGAAGGTGTGGCGCTGGTACAGGAAACCATCACTAGTAACATCATAGAAGGACAGAGCTCCAGCCTCAGTGTCCAGGAAAACGCTGACTCTATCTGACACGGAGTAACCGTAGTATGTTTCCCTTTTACAATGATAAACAGACCTTCTTCCTCCATTGCTCCTCAGACTCCAGGACTGATCATTGTCTCCAAACCTACAGTCCTCTGCGTCTCCTCTCCGTCTGATTCCTCTGTAACTCACTGCTATATTAACATCCCCTCTCCTCTCCACCTCCCAGTAACAGCGCCCAGTCAGACCAGTGGAGCTCAGGACCTGGGCACAGGAGCTGAACCTGTCCTGGTGAGAGGGATACAGCTGGAGCTCCTCCACTCTGGTCACTGTCCTTTTGTCCGCAGACAGCTCCAGTGTGTCGTTGACAGTGTTTGGATCCAGAGAGACCTCACAGAAATCTGTAAACACACAAATATAATGACATCACTTATTTCATTATTATTATTACAAAACTTATAATACAAATAATACAGTAGTAAACAGAACACAACTAAATATATGTTACAGGCAAAGTTAATAATAAATAGGCATTTTATCATCTACTTTGTAAATGTACAATGTACTTTTTTTAAGTGTGACAGATGCAAATTAAAGGAGAAAAAAGAAAAAAGAAGTGCATTAAATGTGCCACAATAACTGTAAAATACAAATAAATGCCAGAAAATTACAAAGATGGTCTTGATTTGGTCTGGATGAGTCATGGTCCTGTCTCAGTCTCGATCTCGACCTTTAAAAGTCTCGGTCTCGGGACCCTGTGGTCTCTGTGGTCTTGGTCTCGATTAGTGTGGTCTTAACACTGGGTAGTTGAGTAGCTACAGAAATACAGGAGGTCTCTTCATCACAACACTGGGATTTCAGACACTCCACTCCTCAAACTGTGCTCGATCATTTGGGACTGTGCTCAATGTGGCGTTAACACACAGAACCAGTGTTAGGGCAAAGGGAAGGGAGCTGTTTGGAAAAGCCCAGGTGAAAAACAGGTGAGTTTCACTCATGACATTATTTCCTGTTCCTTAAATCACACTCTGGTTCTGGATCTGACTTCCTGTTTACTCACACTTCCTGGGACCTGGGACCATCCAGCGCTCTCCAGCAGGATCCAGCCTGAAACACACAGAGGTCACTCTCACACATGAACAGTAGAGTTTTCTAGACCAGAGCAGGTCCCAGAGCGGTTTGAGAGAGCAACAGAAACACAACTATACGACTAACATGACACAAATGAGGTCACATAACAACAGTAACTAGGCACAGTGCAGTGACAGTGCAGAGTGACAAAGAGCCAGAGTTTGGATTTGAACCAGAAACCCTGTGGTGTATCCACTACACTACGGCTTACACAGGAGATAATGGACTGTTGGACCAAAAGGTTAAACTGGGCTCAGCTGTGAAAAACACCAGGCAACAACCTCAACAAGAGCAGGCTCTGAGCAGGCTCTGAACCCCAGTCTTCAGTGTTCAAGACCAAAGCCTGACCCATTAAACCATCAGAGCTCAGACAGGACTTACCTTTGACATCAAAATGATCCACTAGGCACAGTTTGGTGACACCTGCTGGTTAATAAATATATCTGCTCATACATTCAGTTGTAAGTTGTGTTTGTTTACTGTGCAGATATTTCATGTTGCTGTTGATAGGGACAAATTCATGTGGTCTCACATGTGTAACATTGTTTTGTTGATTTTAGTTTTTGTACAACCACAGAACAGTGACAGTTCAAAGTTCTGGACTCTGGGTTATCAGGCAGTGGACAGTTCCTCACAACAGTTTTTAAAAACTGTGTGGAGCCTTAGCTGGTGGGAGTCATTACAGTTTATGTAACAGTAAAGCAATGGGAGGTCCATTCTACAGGTGTTGTTTGGGAGCCACTGTTTTAAACAGTGAGACTCCAGGGGGCAGTGTGGAGCTCACCTGAGGGAGTCCAGGGGGCAGTGGTCCAGTAGAGCGGTCAGGAGCTCTGCTGAGGGTCCTGGATGGTTGTAGCTCAGGTCTAACTCTCTCAGATGGGAGTGGGCGGAGCTCAGAGCTGAGGCCAGAGCAGCCCCGCCCCTCTCAGAGACCAGACATCCAGACAACCTGTAGACACACAAGGACACATTCTTAAGACACACACTGGACGCTCGATCCCGTGCCACGATTGGAGTTTGTTGAATCGAGACGCGTCTGAAAACACATGTTTCACAACATGTCTCTGCTTTGTGAGCAACAAAAGGAGGTGTAAACTGTGAGCTGAGGCTCAGAGCTGCAGCAGAGGCAGGGACAGCCCCAGTGTACAACTCAGCAGAACACCGGCTCCTCTCTGCTTCTGTGCTCCGTGCGGGGAAACTCTCGTCTCTCACTAAACTCACTACAACCTTCTCAAACAAGCCCCTTTCCTCTGCTCTCACAGCCTCACGCTGCCGCCCATTTCAAGATCAGGTGGTACATGTTTGCTCCACATAACCAAAATTTGAATTCTCAATAACAGTGTTTTTTTCAAAATTATTCTTTAAGATCGATATTTCTGGTACTTACATCCAAAATATTGGAGCACAAGGTAATTTAGTCAATTTCTCATTGATTGCTAAAATGGGGTACCTTACGTCGTAGTGTCCGTAGACAATAGGACCAGGTGTTCTCGAACACTTAAACTGCTCAATTTCTGGTTGGTTGTTCACTTAAAAAAATATATATATAATACTGAAAGACTGTTTAGAGTTAATTTCCATAAAATGTATTATTTTCCCCCAGGATCTGTTGCCTTTGGAGCAACTAACTAAGGTACAAGCGTAACCAGACCAAATCGCAATCATGTTTTTCTGTAGCCAAGGAGGGTAATATTAAATTTGAGAAATTATTGCTTTATCGCAACTCTCCTCACTTCTAATGTTCAGATTTCTTGAAAAAATGTGGTAAAATTATCTATTAAGTTAAAAAAATATAAATTTTATGACTTTAAAGTCATTGTCTACGGACACTACCAAATGGTCATATGTTCCTTCTGTATCCAGCATTAAACAACTAAAAGAATCTCATCTCAACCTTTTACAGAATTAGTCTACCAACAAAAAAAAAGATAAATGAAATTCACAAATTGACTAGTGAGTATTTGATGGCATCGTCTATGGACACTACAAAAATTATCAGACAAACAAAATACCAATTTTAGTGTTTTGTTTTGGCCAAAGATATAATATCAATATTAACTTCTATGTCATAGTTGAAATGCCGTGCACTTTTTCTTCATGTTTCATGCATTATGCGAGTTTCTAAAAGGATAACTTGTAAAAGAGGCACATTTTTATCTGTAATAAAGCATGATTAAGCAAATTAGGCATGAGAGTGGTATTTTGATCTTAGATCCATTTCAGGAATGTGATTCACTTAGTCATCCATGATTCTGAAAAAAAAATGTTAGCAAAACATTCTTACATGATTACTATCAGTTTATTTGATATAAAATAATTTATATTTTGTCAAAAAAATATAAATGATATTGTTCTATGGTTGACACAAAACTCACGGAAATACTGATATAGAAAATCAACAAAAAAAAGCTGCCTATTCGGTCACACAAGAGATATCTCCAAGTGTTTTTTCTGGACATTTGCAGTAAGAAATGTTCAATTTAAATGAACACTTAACAAACCTCAACAAGAGCTTGATATTTTTGTAGAGTGACACATGTATATAATTTAATGATTGTACACCTGATCTTGAGGTTGGGGTGTGTCTCTCATTTTATAAGTAATCTGCAGATAAAACGCTCATTTACAACACAGCAAGAGTTGTGTTAAAGTCTTTTTAAGAGCCGTGACGCGTGGGTTTGACGTGCGTCAAATGACACACTGTGGCGTGCCGCACTCTGGTGTCACTGGCCTTTAAACTCCATTATTTAACTGTGTTTATGATGTAGTGTGGGTTTGTTGAGACAAAATGAACATATCCTTATGTTATACTTATTTAATATGAATGTGCACTAAAAGATGAAACGTGACCTTGGCTGAGCTGCAGAGGAGCCGTCAGACAGTGTAGAGGAGTGAGTAAAGAGGAGGAGCTTTCATAAAGAACCCACACAACACATGGCATGAGGAGCGTCTCACCTGAGGACCTCCAGTCTGCAGGGGGCGCTCTTCAGTGCAGAACACAGCTGTTCCACTCCTGAGTCCTGGAGGTCGTTGTTACTAAGGTCCAGATGTGTCAGATGGGAGGAGCTGAGGATTGAGGCCAGAGCATCATAGTGCTCTTCGAACAGACCACAGCCGGACAGACTGAGGAGAGAGAGGAATATTAGACACTAGAATCATGATGATCTGTATTAATAAAGTCTAGACTCACATGACTTTGGTGGAGGCTTTTATTAAAGGCAACAGACTAAAGAAAGCATATTCAGAAGGTTCATATTTTCTGATGTCAAACTCCTCCAGCTCTGAGTCTGAGGACAGTAAGAGGAAGGCCACAGCCGACCACTGAGCAGGAGACATGTCTTCACCAGAGACACGTCCTTCTCTCATGTAGCGCTGCACCTGCTCCAACAGACTGTGGTCGTTCAGTTCGTTCAGACAGTGGAGCAGGTTCATACGACTCTCTGATGAATTATAATCCTCATCCAGCTCATCCAGCTTTAGTTTGACGTACTTTACTGTGTCCTCATTGGTCCGTGAGCTACTTCCTGTCTGACTCTGCAGACCAAGTAACAGGCTCTGATTGGTCGGCAGAGACAGACCGAAGAGAAAGCGCAGAAACAGGTCCAAGTGTCCATTTGGACTCTCTAAGGCTGAGTCCACAGCAGACTCATACAAGTCGAACTCAGGACCCTGTGTGGGTTGTGGTGGTGACAGCAGGTTGACTCCACGGTTGTAGAAGGTCAGATGGACGTGAAGAGCAGCCAGAAACTCCTGCACACTCAGATGGATGAAGCAGTAGACTTTGTCCAGGTACAGGCCTGGCTCCTCTCTAAAGACCTGTGTGAACACTCCGGAGTGCACTGAGGCTGCTGCAGCCTCCAGCCCACACTCCTCCAGGTCTGAATCATAGAAGATCAGGTTTCCTTTCTGCAGCTGCTCAAAGGCCAGTTTTCCCAGAGACTGCACCATCTCCCTGGTCTCTGGAGTCCAGGGAGGGTCTGTCTCAGAGCGCCCGTCGTACTTGAGGTTCTTGATTTTGGCCTGGACCACCAGGAAGTGGATGTACATCTGGGTCAGAGTCTGGGGCAGCTGCTCTTTGACTCCTGTCTTCATCACATGGTCCAGGACTGTGGAGATGAGCCAGCAGAAGACTGGGAGGTGGCACATTATGTACAGGCTGCGTGATTTTTGGATGTGGGAGATGACGTCTGTGGCCTGCTGTTCGTCTCTGAACCGCTTCCTGAAGTACTGCTCCTTCTGTGGGTCTGTGAATCCTTGCACCTCTGTCACCATGGAGATGCACTCAGTCGGGATCTGACTGGCCGCCGCTGGGCGTGTGGTTATCCAGAGGCGAGCGGAGGGAAGCAGACTCCCCCTGATGAGGTTCACCAGCAGCACGTCCAAAGATACGCACTCTGTGGTCTCAGTCAGGACCTGGGTTTGTGTGAAGTCCAGAGGAAGTCTGCACTCGTCCAGACCGTCAAAGATGAAGAGCACCTGGAGCTGTTCAAAGATGCAGAGTCTTTTGGTTTCACTGAAGAAGTGGTGCAGCAGTCCCACCAGGCTGAACTGTCTGTCTCTGAGCACATTGAGCTCTCTGAAAGTGAACAGGAACAGCAGCTCCACGTCCTGGTTGGTCCGGCCCTCAGCCCAGTCCAGACTGAACTTCTGAGTCAGAACTGTTTTCCCCACACCGGCCACGCCCTTCGTCAGCACGAGTCTGATTGGTCTGTCTGTAAAGTCCTCTCTGATTGGTCCCCGTTTGTGGGTGGGGCCTTTAAAGATGTCCTCACATGGGATGGCCGTCTCTGGAGCGGCTGGTCTCCTGGATCTGGTCTGGATGTGTCTGACCTCATGTTCCTGGTTGACCTCTGTTGCCCCTCCCTCAGTGATGTAGAGCTCTGTGTAGATCTGGTTCAGGGGGGCGGGGCTTCCTGGTTGAGCCACGCCCTCAGACACACATCTGAGCCTCTGCTGCAGACGCCTCTTCAATTTATCTCCGCAAACTCCAGACAAACTCTCTGTGTAAAGACAAACAGGAAGAACACGGTGAACAAGACTCATCTATGGTCAGTCCCGGCTCTGGTCCAGAGTCCAGGTTTACAGCCACACACTGTTCTCTCTCTAGACCAGAAAGACTTCATGTGCTGAGCACACAGAGGCACATCCAGGGGAGGTTAAGGGAAAAGAAATCAGTTTAAAAAGGTCAGAATTTAGATTTTGTATTGATACATTTAATACAATTAAAGATAAAAAATATCAGAAAACAAATTTGAGAATCAGGCTCCAAGTGTCATGACTTGTGCTCCCCTCCCTCCTTTCCCCTGTGTGTGTGTGTGTGTGTGTGTGTGTGTGTGTGTGTGCGTGTGTGTGCGTGTGTGTGTGTGTGTGTGTGTGGACGGAGTCTCCTGGGACCTGTGATCATCTCACCTGCTGCACTCAAGAGCCCTCGTTATTTAAGGCCTGCTCACCAGCGAGACTCTGTCAGATTGTTTTCATCCGACACACGGTAAACCTCTAGGCTCCTCACTACTGAGTTTTTGTGATCCATGTTACCAGCTGATTATTTTTCCACTTACCTGCTTTTTCTGCTCTCCAGAGATCACCGCCTGCTCCAGCCAGATACTCACCCACTGCAGCCTGTTATCCACCCGGTCCAGCCACGTTTCACCCTGCATCCAGTTTTTGTAAATAAATTCACCTTTTCCTTTTTCTATTGGTCTGTGTCCATTTTTTGGGTCCCTCCATTGCTGTGCCATAACACCAAGTTTCTAACAAAATCAGGTCATACACTCAGGATTCAAGACTTTCGAGTATTAAAACACTCGGCTTTTAATTTAAGCTTTTAACTCACCTCATAGTTAGATTATTTCTATTCAGGGTTTTCTGTTTGATTTATAATTAAATTATACTCAAATACACACAAATTATTTTTTTTACATCCACTCTATTTATGCTGCATCATTTCTGGTGTATTTCTGATCTTATATTAAGCAGTATTTTTAGTATGTGAGCCGCGTGTCCCATGGTCAGCAGATAATCAGGACCATGGGTCAGTCTAATGTGGTCATATGGCTGGGCTCTGGGACGAGGGCAGAGCCTGTGAAAAACACTTTGTTCAGACTGAGCTCTTACTGCTCAACAGACGCTTGGCCACCTCCTCCTGTTTCATCCTCTTCAGGAAGTCCAGTGCAATGGTCAGGACGGCCTCTCTGCTGCTCTGCTCCTCCTCCTCCTCACTCTCTAAGCATTCTGGGTAATCTGAGGCCAGGACCCTGTGGAACCTCTTCAGCTGCTCTTTCACAAAGCTCAGGACCTGCTCCTCCAGCCTCTGCAACACAAACTCAGTCAGACCAAAAGAACTCACAGAGACAGTGTTTGTGGACAGACCGTGAAGACGTGGAGCAGCGGGTCTACTCCGAGGCTCTCCGGGCTCCACTCCGCTCTGGGGACAGAGTTACACCTTTGAGTGGTACATGATTGAAAAGGAAATTATAACTCATGACATTCTTAATCTCCTAATTAATCTCAGTCTTCTCTTTGTCGTTGCAAACAGACTAGATTGTCTACCCACCAGAGCCGAATAATCCTATATGCAAACTACGAAGTTGGGCATTTATTCGTTCATTCATATCATGTAGTTATGACAAAACGGGGCCCTGCTTTGCCTTTGTGTAAACATCACTTTCAGATTGGTTCAATGGGTTTGAACAATCCAGAGTGGCCTATGCCGTGCCTCGACTCCTCCCTCGCTCATAAACACATCTCAGCGACCACACGAGGACAGAATGATGGAAGTTTACCACGTGTGTGTCTTTTGTCTTTGCCTCATGTCAAGAATTCAACCACTTTGACTACAGCAGGTGCAGTGGGTCACTTACTATTGTGAATAACAGAAGCTTTGTGTTTGCTGGGCTCATTTTAGTGGATAAGTAATGAGTTTTGTGCTAATGTAGGCTATGTGTGCATATTATATGCATATTCATATGCTAATTAGTCACACAC
Source organism: Taenioides sp. WSHXM2023 (assembly GCA_029959045.1). Classification (NCBI taxonomy): domain Eukaryota; kingdom Metazoa; phylum Chordata; class Actinopteri; order Gobiiformes; family Gobiidae; genus Taenioides; species Taenioides sp. WSHXM2023. The sequence continues at coordinate 27,090,725 of CM057100.1, forward strand.
TTATTTGAAGTTTTCTTGCATTTATTGAACATAAAAATTGTGATAATGACGTGAAACTTTATCACCTTATGATAAAAAGAAGGTGAGCCTATAATATTTCAAATGCACCAGCCAAAAAATGCATAATCAAGAAGGAAAAAACATAAGTCACACTGCACTATAAGTCACATTTTTTTGGACACAGACATTTCATCTTGAATGGCAAGTTATAGTAATAACAATAGAATAGAGAAGAGCAGGCTGAATTAGGTGTGGAACATTTTAACAGTTATTCAACTTAACATATATACTTAACAGTTAAACAACTTAACAAGTTTACCAAACTTTCGATCTCACTCCAAATCACTAAATCCATTGAATTCTTAGTGTCACTTCTGAGCAACTCTGCCAACTCTAGCTAAATCCAGCTTTTAGCCCGCGATTATCTTTTTTTGTTTTCTTCATTTCAGTTCGAGTATCCTCCACTTTTCACCAGTCCCTCACAAGTTTCTCACTCACTCCAAACTTTCTTTCCACTGCTCGATTACTGTTTTCGGCTGCATATTTCACTACTTGCAGCTTGTAATCTGCAGAATATGATTAACAGTTTATCGCCGTGTGATAAAATAAGTTCTGATGCTAAATGAACATTAGTGAGTGGGATACGCCTTATTAACCCGTATGCGTTAAATGCAGGTGAGGCGTAAATGATGAGAAGAAACGTCTCAAACTTCAGTAGCCGGACATCCACTCATACCTGATCGATACATTTAGCACCGCCCCTGGGAGAACCTGAATTCTGCAGAAATCCTACGAGACACTAGCCGTGTCTCATTTCAGGGTCCGAGGCTGGTTTTCAGGCCGCATACGCCACTTCCGGCGCGACAAGGCCTGTCCCATTTCATGCAGCCTCTGAGGATGCAGCCTGAAAACCGGCCTCGTTTCCATGGAGATCAGGCCGTGAACGAAGGCCGTGAAAATGTATCCTTCGCGGCCTTATATTCCCCAGCATGCGCCGCACGCTACTTCTTCTACGGGAAAAAATGGAGTCCGCGGCTGCGTCCCCTACCAGTTGAAATTTTACTTTTAAATGTAAGTATTGGTTTACCTCGCCTACAATTAATTCTAAGTGACTCGCTACATGAAACTGTTCATAAACAAGTTCACTTAAGTTTAACTTAAGATGTTAAATTAAACATATGTATGAAGGTAGCTGTTATGGCTTAGTTTACGGATATTGTTGTATTAGCGGTTAGTAGCGTTATCCCTTACACTTGTTTATTAGCTTAGCTGTTGTAATGTTGGATATTCTCCAGTATGTAAGAATATTTTTGTCTTCAGGGAACAAGGAGCAGACCACCCGACTAACTGAGCTGAGGCAGGAGAACGACCACCTGTTCACCGGGGCTAAATTCTCCGTGAACATGGCTTGGAGGTAAGTATTAAAACAGTGCTATATGCTCCTGTTGGATAATATAACATAAGCCATGAAAACTATATCAAAGCTGGCATTACTGCGATTTGAAAACCTTTTTCATTTGTCATTTGTACATATGTGAGTAGTTGTGAATTAACCTGGGTTTCTCCATTTATTTCCTATGTTCTCCACAGCCTGTACTTCTGTGATTACTAAATGATGGCCGGGAAGCTGGTGATCTGAAAAGTATACTACACAATGTAGTACTATCATGTGTAGTAATGTAGTAATACCACAATGGAGAACTAAACCTACCTATTTGTCAGTAGACAGTTATTCACAAATAAGCTGGACTTATTAAGTGTTATTATCCATTATATCTCCCTTACAAAAGCATCTTGAAAACTGTAATTAAAAAGACATAATTAACTACATAAATGAAAGGATAGCATGTGCTGCACGGTTACTGAACAAATGTTTGCAGTAACACTAGGAGATCTGTAACAGATTTCATATTATATATAATATAATTATAAATGTACTGTATTTATTATTATGTAAATGTGAATGTTTATGTTCTGTTTGACTCAGGACAATACTGGAGAAGTTAGGCCTGCAACAATAAGGGCTGCAAATGAATCATGCTCATATTGAAATCTAAATTGTGAAAATATGTGTGGGATTCCTCTATTAATTAAGATGTTTCGATTTATCTAAACGGCCTTTGGATCTGAATGTATATACACTGTGAACCAAATTTTCCTGTAATAGTTTTGTAGTTTTCTAATGTGTGTGTCATTACAGGTTTTCACTCTGCAGGACAGGACTTTGATCAATCAGATATAAGGCCCATTCTGCTCTTCCTCCTCCAGAAGACAAGAGATACATCACACTGAGTGGTCCAAGTGCACTGGGTCATGTCTCCACTGTCCGTGCTGACTGTAGAAGACCTGTGGGGTCTCTGGTTGCATCAGGCCTCCCTCCTGCACGTGCTGCTGCTGACCCTAATGTGTCCTAATAGTGATGTTTAGGTTTAACTTCTAATTTCCTGCACAAGTAAAATAGTCAAATGGTAGTTTCTTTGCATCTTAGCAGAGGAGCACCTAAACAGCTTAATCACTGAGGAAGTGTCCCATGATAAATGTGGCCTTATATGACCTTAACAAGTGTGTGAGACAAAACTGAAAACATCATTTGCTCATATGTTTATTTGAATGTTTTTCAGTCTATACTGACATTTGAATCATGGTGAAATGTGCCACTTATTTGATGTCTCTTTTGACAGTAATTAATTACATGTACTATAAGAATGTACTATTGTACTGCAATTAAGCAGTGGTAATCCACCTGATCATATTCTGCAAAGATAATTTGTTCATTTTGGACTGTCACCTGCTTCAGCAAAAAGGGAACAGAATTTGAGAGTTCACTGACATACAGCTGTTTTTAATGACTTATTAATGCATTGAATATTTGTAAAGGGTTTAATGTTTGACTTTTCACATCATGATAAAGTATTTCCAGAAGTTCCTTTGAATGTTTAATAAACCATCTTTTCTCAAAGGAGAGATGTCTTTCTTTATGAACTGATTTAAATGCATTCCCTGTATAAATGTACTCCTTGGTCAATATAAAAATATTTAATAATGATAATAATAATGTATAATGCATATCTCATCACTGTATTTGAAACTTTAAGGTAATTTAGCCTATTTCAGATATATCCCAGAAATAACAGTTTTGTTTTGCAAAAGTTAAACATACATAGAATTATTAGAATAACTTGGTCTCAAAATCCGATAGTTCAATTACCCACGCGTAATCTTTGTTACTGATCCGTGTGCGTAATCTGCGTGGTGCGTGTTGTTAGCATTAGCGTTAGCATTAGCGTTAGCAGCGTGTCTTGGTTGCTGGGCGACGGGAGCGGCTCCGTGGGCTGCACCTGTCCCATTTCGCCAGCGACCATGCTGTCCGCGGAGGCTGGTTCGAAGGCTGCAGCCTTCACAGCCTTCGAGGCACCTGGCCTTTGAGGATGCAGACCCTGAAATGAGACACGGCTACTGACATGATCCCAGACAGGACCATGAGACAGGAGACATGCGCAGTAGAGCGTGAAGTGACAGTGGTACAGAAGTAATAAGAGTAGCAGATACTGGCACACAGACCTAGAGCGCCCTCTTGTGGCAGTCAGTGTGAAAATAACAAACATGTGAAATTATACTTATACTCAAGTCGTACCTGAGTATAAGTCCCAGGACCACCCAAACCATGAAAAAAGTGCGACTTAAAGTGCAACAAAAAATAGGGTATAATATTGAACATGTAATAAAGATTCATTTAGTGCAGATGATGAGAGCTGTACATGATCAGATTAGGGCCCCCTGAAAGTTACATCTGGCTCTGCTTCCCACAGTTTCTATCTGGTCTTATGTCGTTCTTGCCGCGCCCTCCTTCCCCAGCCCTGTCCTACTCTCACACAGTATCACTGTGGACTTACCCTGCGTCTTCAGATGGAGCCTCCTTAAATCCAGGCCCCTGGTCTTTAGAGCGGTCACTCTGCATGGACTCACAGCTCAGACCAGGACCAGAGGCTTCTGAGTCCCTATAGTGAAACAGAGGGTCTATTCAGGGCACGTCACAGTGGAGCAGAGACACAAGAACTCAACAAACCTTTTAAAGTTGACGACCAAAGGTTTGGACCTGTCACTCTTCAGAGACTGACAGCTGGGACCAGGACCAGGTTTACTTCTGGTTTTAGATCCAGGTTTGTCCAGTTTCCTCCTGAAAAAAACAAAAGAATCAAAACTAAACTGCTGCAGAAGAGGCTGTGGTGCTGGGTTTGTCCAGACTGTAAAAGTAAATATATTTGATATCATCCAGCCCAAACAGAAGCTGTCTTTGGTGTTTCTTTTAATATTCTGTTAAACACTTCACAACACTTTTAATTTGAACCAAAACTCAAGTCAAAAGTGCAGTGAAGGGCCCAGTGTCTCACAGCGGCCCACGTCCCAAACTGAAGAGAAGAGACAAACCTTTCAGAGTCAGTGCCACAGTCTTTAGAGCGATCAGTCTCCAGACACACAGAGCTCAGACCAGGAGCCCGACCAGAATCAGGACTGGACTGGTCCATCTTCTCCTGGAACCCACCAGAGCAGAGGGACTGCTGTGATATGACTTTGTAACACAATCTTGTCTTCAGTTAACTTCTTATTTTCGTTTTAGACAAAGCTGTAATGTCATCTGACTAAAATACAATAACAAGTTAGCTGTATATGAATTGTAAGGAAACAAATTTCACACTATGCCCTTTTCCTTAAATTTGGCAGTAAACTATAACAGAGCTAAACATTTAGTTCATTGTAATCCACACTGATCTAAAATGGCTTAGTCTAATGGAAGACTGACTGATGAAATTGTGACTTCCTGTGACTTAAACGTCATTTAACTGGATTTAACTTGTCTTAACCTACGTGTAGCGCCATGTTGGTTTGTGTCTGATTATAAAGAGTCAATAATGCATCGTGTAAACTTGTAAATAAAAGATGAACGATATTAAACATCACTAATCACAATGTTACACAAAAATAAATTTGATGAAAATAAACAAAAACAGTGTAGGAAGAAACGGGACTGAGCAGGAAGCAGTTTCAATACCTTGTCCTGAACAGTCCTATTGGGTCCAATTAAACTTACCTGGATGAGCCGGAGACTTGGTTTGGACTTGGTTTGGTTCTGGAAATGATCCCGTTGAGCCTGGGTTTAGCTTTAAATCAGGTACGAGCTAAGCCTTGAGCTTCTGGAATAACTTTGTGGCGTAGTATTTGAAGGACTTTTTCACTTTCCCTTTAACCTGAGCTGCAGGTCTGGCACTGACACGCCTAAAGCCTTGTACCTGTCCTCTGGCAGGTCTGGCAGCTTTATTGCATATTTGGGTGTGTCATTGCTGCTACATCTACCAGAGGACAGCATACATAAGAAACTTATGTACGTAAGAAGACTTTATAAAGTCGAAATTGTAATTAGAACGGTAGACTTATAAATGATAATGTCTTAAATAAGATGAATTGAAGCCTATATATACCATAATGTTTGAATGTAGTCTACTCTGCCCTGCTAACTTTCATTCTCAGTATTAGGAAGGAAGTACAAAAATATTGTTTGTGTGATTTAAAGACCATCCAAGCTCCATCAGTACATCAAGGACAAGACCCCAACAGATGATGTGCTCAGAGAATGTCTCAGACAGTGGAGCTCAGAGGAAGAGGTGCAGGAGGGACCATCATGGGAGGACAAGCCCCTACATGAAATAATTCATTAATCATTGCATTTATATAGAGTCTTTCAAGACACCCAAAGCACTTTACAGATCATTGTTCATTCACTCCACACTCAGTGGTGGTAAGCTACTTTTGTAGCCACAGCTGTCCTGGGGCAGACTGACAGAAGCAAGGCTGCCAATCTGCACCATCAGCCCCTCCAACCACCACCAACACTCACGCTCACTCCACTTTCATACTAGGCAATGTGGGTGAAGTGTCTTGCCTAAGAACAGAACGACAGTTTTTGCGACTGGCGCCCCCCTGTGGCACCTGGAATTCCCAGTGTCTCCCATCCAAGTCCTGACCAGGCCCGGCCCTGCTGAGCTCCTGAGATCTGAGGGATCAGGCTTTGACAAACCGGTATAGCCACATGGGGCGTACCACCGAAACATAACTGAAGTGGCTGATATCAAGAAATCCTGCCAACGGCTTGAGAGGGCTGGACTGAAGGACACACAGAGGCCCTCATCCAGGCTGCTCAGAGCAGGAGGTGTGTGTGTGTGTGTGTGTGTGTGTGTGTGTGTCCTCTGGTGACCCCTGGTGGCTGGACTTGATAAAAGCCTCTTTTGGTTGTGTAGCTGCCGTCAGAGGCAACTCATACATTTAAGGTCATGTTTTGTAATATCCCGATTAAAACACAGTAAATACATTAAAGTATTAAAAAAGGGCAATAAGTAGTCATAAATAAGTCACGTTTACAGTAAATTAATTTCATTTATTTTTGGTTATAACACAGGACATTTTCTGTTGTTCCATTGTGTAAATACTTTTCTGTCAGTGTGCATGGAAGGATACGTGACTTTGTATTAATGTGTAATTAAGTGTCTAGTGAATGTGTACTATATTTATTTGTTTTATATTATGTGTGTTGACATCATATTATATTTGAAAAACCATAAAAGGGTTAATTTAAGTTAACCCGAGGGGAGTAACAGGTTGAATCTCACAATGATTGAATGTTGAGTACTGCTAACTTCTAACTTTAGTTCTTACCACTAGACGAAGAAGTACAAGAATGTTGTTTGTGTGAATTATTCCGAATGTCTCTGTGGAACAATAATAAAAGATTGTGAGAAACAAGAGCAGCTTTAATGCTCTTAACTTTTACTACAAAAACTACTTGGACTGCGGTTACTTGGACACAAAAGACACTGATTCATGATTTAAGGTGGGATCAGGTGGGTCATTAACCTGGGCACAAACAGGAAACAGAGCAGTGTAAACACAACTGTGGTTACCCATGACAACGACATTTTAACTGCCCCTGTACCCCCGATGCCCCTCTCAGATGCGATTATTCCAGTCTTACACCTGGGACTAAACTCAGAACTAAACCTGGACCAGACCATGACTAAACCAGGACTAGAACAGGACTGAACCAAGTCTACATATTACCAAACCAGGAATAAAGGGTCCATATTACTTTATTTTCCAATCTAGGCTATGTTACAATGTTGTTACCTCATCAAAAACATGTCTGGAGTTGTGTTTTGATTCATTCACACATGTTTGAGTGATCCTGGTTTATTAGTCTGTCTACATCTCTAAAGCTCAAAATGCTCTGTTCCACCTTGTGATGTCATGAAGCGGGAGTTTTCAAGTTAACAGATAATTTTTACTGTTAGGTCAGTAGAGATTAATGCCCGGGCTGAAATCATCCAAATGATTCTAGTTTAAAAACATAAATGAGAAAATAGTGTGATATGAGCCCTTTAAGGTTCTTGAAAGGTGATAAATAAAGTCACTGTTCTTCACTATTACTACTGAAGTTTGGATAAAATACACATATATAATATTTTGAACTGTACATCTTTATTTTGTATAAAAGCATGCTCCTGTTTATCCCAGTGCATCTGTGGGAGAGGGGTTGCTGAAGACTCCATTTCGGGCGTAAAATGTGCTTTTGACGACTGACGATCGAGCTCGCGTGGGAGTTTTGTAATCCAGAGTGAAGTCTCCTGGAGAAACAAAACAAAACAGAACAGAGTGAGAGAGAAGGAAAATGAGAAGCAAGTGAATTGTTCAGGAAATCAAATAAGATAAACCTTTATTTCAACCTGGAGAGACTCAGACAGACACAAAGAGAAAGTATTAGAAGTTTTATTGAATTGAATTGAGAGGATGAAAAGAGTTAAAGGTTGTATGGAGGATTTTATTTGTTTCAAATTGTCAGTGAAAGCATTATAGAGATGCAGCAGCCTTGTAATTATGATGACCAAAAAAAAAAAAAAGAATGAAAATCCATCAACTGTGGACGTGGTGGGGCCAGATAAACATTAGGCTACCTCGTTATCTATTGGCTGTCAGGTTGTCAATCAAACTCCCTACGTTTCTAGTGTAACTGACTTACCAGCACACAGGGATTACGTGGTTTACGTTCGCCTCTCACACATTCCACAGACGCAAGACACTGTTTACTCAACCAACGCAGTGGTTGAGTCTTAGCCTTAGCAGCTTTTTCCAACTGTAGCTTCCTCGCAGTTTGTACAAAGTTTGTTGCGATGGCAGACGAGAATCCACTACCAGTTAGCCGCAAAAGAAAGTCCGTTTTTGAGGTCGCTGAAAGAAGAAGAGAAGGGGAAAAGAGCGAAGCTAAACTAAGGTGATTCTCGGAGATTCCTTCCAGCGATGGCGTGCACTGAAGCAGAGGGTCTAAAGACTGACACCTTGGTCGCTAAATGACTTCTGGACAGGAAACTTCTGCTTATCATTTGAAAACGTACAGTATAGTTACAGCAGGAACAGCAATTCTGAACACACACCGGCTGTAAACAAGCAGCGTAAGTGTAAGGAGGCAGCGGGAGGAGGTGTTTCTACTTAGGGAGCTGTGGAGGAGGAGGTGGTTTCACACATGCACAACATTTGAAAAAGGACAAACAGTCGCTGGATTTCTCATTCCCTGGAAAATCCTCTATACAACCTTGAACGGCACGATGAGAAGATGAGAAGATGCGAAGAGTGAAATGGACAAATATTGGATGAAGAGTGAAGGGGACAATGAGGATGAGCAGAGGGAGAGTGTTATATTTATCCATCCTGACTCAGTCTCCAGCCGTACTCCCAGGATGACACCAGTGGGAAATCAAACTTCTGCTCAGGTAACATCAGGCCACGCCTCCTCAGGTACTGGCTCCGCCCCCTGCCCTGGACACAACCAGTGATTATTTATTATGTATCCAAACATTTAACATACTGTTTTCAAATATACAGCATAGATTTAGTTTATAGATTGAGTAGACCAGAGGAACTGCTGAATATGTGGTACAGACAGGGCAGTAGACGGGGGGACAAAGGGGTCTGTCATCCTGGGCCCAATATTTCTGTCGACAGGCCTGGGTACAGAGGGTGAATACTAGTATATACTCACCTGGTGGGAGGAGTCCTGGTACAGGGACTGTCTGGTCTGAGGGGAGGCGGGTCTCATCACTGGAGGAACTGTGAACGGCCGCACCCTCTCCGCAGGAACAGAAAGTGATGTCACGGGAAGTGAGACTGAGGAAAGGGATGTGTTGCTCCGCCTCACGGTCGTCATGGTGATGGGAGGAAGCACTAGACTGAGGAAAACAGAGAATAAAAGGTTTAGACCAATCAAAGCCCATCAATACAGGTAGAAATTTGGTCACATGATATTGCATTTTCAATATGGGTAGATATGGGTAGGTCTGAGGGGCCAATGGCGTGGGTTGGCAGCCTCGCTTCCGTAGGTCTGTCCCAGGGCAGCTGTGGCTACAGTAGTAGGTTACCACAGAGTATGGAGTGAATGAATAATGCGCTGTAAATCATCTTTGATATATCTTTGATTTATAGATCCAATATATTATTATTATTTAACTGAATAAATCCACAACCCGTTTAATGTGATATTGTGGCTCATTGTGGCACATCAGTATCATCACCATGGAGACGAGCAGGTGGCGTACACTCAGCCACAAAAGTTACTGCACCTTTAAAGTCATTTCCCCTGTGTATCAATACAGTTTGTTAAAGTCTGTGTGTATTTTTTTGTAACCTCGCAGTGATATTGAGTTCATATTTACTTTATACCAAAGCTACACTGACTTCCTTGGCTTTAGATCAAACATAGATCACATCTTACCTGGTTTTGTCCCACCTGGCCCCTCCCTGCAGTGGTCCTGGTTCAGTCTCTATGGAGTCCGTGTTTTGACCTGGTTCAGACCCTGGACTGGTTTTGGTCTGGTTGGTGGGATAGAGTTTGCTGTAGCGCTGTTTCCAGTTCAGTCGCGTCATCATTTCTTTGTGGATCTGTTCTCTGTAGGAATTCTGGCTTTGAGTGGTCAACAATGAACGCATCTAGGACAGAAAAATACATTCAAATAGTGTCTCTTAATGTCCCCGTACACACACGTACAGGTGAAGTGTCTCTACTAATACACTAAACTGGTCAAATAAATCAAAACTATTAAAACTACAAAACTTGTCATTCATTCAAATCTCCATTGACATATATATCTATCTATCTATATATATCTATACATTACCTTGCTCTGGGACTGATGCCCTGGACCCAACTGTGCCTGCTCAGGTGTCACTGTAAGTAATATGATTCTCTTTCTACCTCCCTCTCTCCTTTCTCACTCTCTCCTATCCCTCCATCAGCCCACCCCTCTCTCTCTTTCCGTTCTGCCCCCCTCCCCTCCCTCATTTTCTGAATTCATTTTCACTCACTCCATCTCACTCCCTCTTTCGCTCCCTCTTCTTTTCTTCTCTCTCTCTTTGCATATCTTTCTCTGTATCTCTCTCTCTAACCCCATCATTTCTCCCGTCTCTCTCTCTCTGTCCCTCTCCCTCCCTGCCCCCCTGTCTTTATCTCTCGCTGTCTCCTCCCCCTCTCTCTCCTCTCCTTTACCCGCCCCTCTCTCTCTCTTTTTCTCTCTCTGCCCTCCCCTTCTTTACCCCTCCCCTCCTCTCTCTCCCTCTCTCTTTATTCTCTCATGTTAAATTCTGACTGACTCTCTGTTTGCTGTTGTCATGGACCCATTCGACACAATGTTTTTTTGTTTGTTTTTTTCAGATCCCACTGACTGGAAAAACACTGAGGATCAAATTTAAATCAAGACTTTTAAGTTGAATTTTAAATAGTTTGTTTTATTTTATTTATTTATTTTTACTTTTATGGGGTATTAACTGCTTAATACATAAAACATTCAGATCACCACGTTACCTTTTATTGTTTTGAAATATGCATCGAAAACAACATATTTAACATGTTTCACTTTGGTTTTTGATGGTCTGACTGTCCCCTCCCTTTGCTCTCCGTGCTAAGTCACTGCCCATTCAGATCACAACACAATCAGCGCGCATCCCACTAATGAAACTACTGCACATCGCATCAGGTTTGTCAAGTTGCTGTGTAGTTTTGTTTCATGTTTTTGTGTATTTATGGAGAATTGTCGTGTGGGAGCGTGAGTGAAGTAGGCTGGCGGGTGGAGCACTGGACAGAATCTTACAGCTAACCGTAAGCACAGTTCAAACAGGGCCCAGGAGAGATTGCTAAATTACACAAACTTGCATGGATGACATCTAAAACCTCTTCAGACATGTTTTTGATGAGGAAACAACCTCATAACGTGATAGAAAGCTATAAAATATATATAAAAAACCTCTTTAAGCATAGAAAGAAGTACCTTTGTTGCCAGTGGCGGGCAGCCTCCATAAAGGCGCACTATGTAACTTTTCTAGCGTGCCTTTTGCCTTTCATTTATTCAGTTACATATAACATAAAACATCACTAAACATTGAGCAGGGTCTCCTCTAAAGATCTGACCTGTTCCTTGGCCTTGTGGAGTCATCTCGTCTCCATGGAGATAGAGAACACAGAACGCAAAAAGTTACATAGTGGACCTTTAGTATAGAAAAGAAGTAGTATAGAAAAGTACTAACATTTTATTCCTTTATTTATCAAATGTACATCCAGTTAGTGTTTCTTGTCACTTAAAATCCCTTTTTCAGAGCAGCACTGACTCAACAGCCTGATACAGATCACACAAACATGGACTCCACACTATAGCACAAAAACATTTAAAAAGGAAAAGACAATACAACATAACATTTGTGCAATTTCTTTTGATGGTGGAAAAAAATAAAATGAAGGCTGATTTAGGCCACGTTCTTACAGAGAGACATTATTTTAATCATTTGTTCGTGAATACACATCTTTGCCGATATTATTATTCCAAAAATTGAGTAGGCAAACAAAATTCATTTACAATTTCTTGCCAAAAAATGTCTTTCTCCAATTTTGCCCAACAGCTATGGCACCGACACATCAGGACGGTTAAAATCATGCAAATATCGTTAGCAGTTAAACTTAATGACAATTTTTGTAATTTTTATTCTTGGCCCAAACCTCAACTGCACATTCCAGACATCATTATGAAAAAATACATCAACAAAACACAATATAGTGCAGAGGATCATTGGAAAAGCAGCTTCTAGTCGTTTCAAAGGCACTAAACAGAAATTATTATATCAGTAGTAGAAAAAGCTACAGCGAGAATTCAAAATATTCAACAAAAATATAAATCAGAAATTAGACTTTTTTTTTTTTTTTAGTTTGACAGCGAGCCGAGTCCGCAATATTAAAATACAGTCACCTTTAGAAATATGGCACCAAATCTGATCTCTGAATTGCCAAAAATGATGACAAATTCAGAATAAATTTAGAGGAAATTGAGATATTATAGACAGTTTTGGATACAGCATCAACAAATAAGCATCCAAGAATATCCTGAAATGCAAAAATGTGAAAAATTTGAGAGAAGAACTCAGCCTAAATGTGCAGAGTTTGTGTGTTAAATGTGTGTGAATGAAACAAAACACAACTCCAGGTGTGTTTGTGATGAGGAAACATTATAACGTGGATCAGACAATAGCGTAATATCGGCCCTTTAGTGTATTTTTGCCGTCAGTGTTGTATGTCTGGTGTGTGGTATGGTATTGTAGTTTAATTTTGTGGACCCAGTTTCCAGTTACAGATTTCAAATTAGTTTCAGTTTTAGTCTTACATAAAGTATAAAAAATATAGTTATGGACAAAGCTCCCACAACTTTCCAGCACATTGTGATAGTTTTGACATTTCAAAATTATTTACACGAGATTTAAAAAAAAAATAAAAAAATGAAAGTCTACATTCACTTAAGGAATTTGAAGTTTCGTGTTTTTTTTTTTGGTTTTTTTTTTGTTTTCTTCTTTTATGGCACTGAGAGTTATTTTATTGCCGAAAAGTTAAGGTTTATAAACTGGAGTGACAGTTAAAAGTGAATACACCAAGTCAAGACATAATGTGGAGGAATGCAGATTTTCAGCATCATTTAAAGGTGCATTATGTAACTTTTCTGGTGAAGGGTCAGTCACCTGCTTGTTTCTATGGAGATGTCATTGCTCTGCTGCCTGGAATGTTACATAGTAAAACTTTAAACAGCTCTACCTTACATTTATTCAATCGCAGTGGTTTTATAGCTCAAAGATACCTGCAAAAACAGACATTCTGACTGTGAGCGGGTGTTGCCTCTCCACAGATCTGACCTGTAACTTGGTCTGGTTTGGTCCACATGAAGATAAAAAGGTTTAATGCCATACTGTGAAACATTCCAGACAAAGCAATAACATCTCCATGGAGAAAAGCGTTTCACGGACCCTCCACCAGAAAAAGTTACACAACCTTTAACATTTTGACATTTTTTAATTTTGCTATTTTAGTAGCCGACAGAAGAAAACATCAAAATGAAAGCAAAAAGAAAAACTAATGCATAATATGTTCTAAAATGGTGATGTTTCCATTTTTAGACAGCTGGTAGACTTTTTTTTTTACTTTAAATTGCAACCATGGGCTAGTTTGATCAATACATAATACAGATCTATGAAATGAAGTCAAAAATACATCAGCGTAGACATTGCCAGATTTTTAAAGATACAGCAGGCTACAACTTGGGCGGATTCATATAAATGTAATATGTGACATCTGTGTTTGAACTGGAGATGTTTTTGAAGAGAAGTTTTAAAATGCATTGATGTAGACATTGCTCATTAAATTACCCATTCTAATGTCAAAAATAAATAGTGTTTCGTTATGACTGTGGAATTTTGGACAGGGTTTGGGCATTTAGGGCATCTGGGGCTTTTAGTTACATAGCCAGACAGAACCACGCGCTTTGACAAAACTTTACAAAGACAAATGGATTTGGAACCGTGTCCTGTCTCAATGATTTCAGAGGGTGTGATTTACAGGAGGATTAACCAATCAGAGAGATGCATGTGCTGTTTTGGTAATAAACAAGTATGGCAGGTTAAGAGTTTAAAAAAAAGGAAAAAAACAAAACATAAAGGACTGAGAAACAGCGTGGAATTCTGCTGAATCAACAATCGAAGCACCAAACCCTCATTTACCCAAGGCAAAGGGCAAAGAAGTGATATATTTTATTCTGAATGATACAAGAATTTTGGAGAGGAGACGTCTTCTGCATTTGTGAGACCCGTGATACAAATTAGGGGTTGTGATTGGACCGTCAAGTTAGGAGGGAGGTTTGTCACCGTCACTCTATGGTCCAGTATGGAACCGAATCTAGAAGGGACTGGCTGCTCAGGCAAGGCTTTTAGGGCATTTTTGGGGCATTTTTGGGGCATTTTTGGGGCATTTTTGGGCATTTAGGCGCGTTCAGGGTACGACGACGTGGAAGGGTGACCCGGGCACATGCTGATCGCCCCATTTGACCACCAGGGTGTAGTCCCCTCTCTCCTTCAGGACGTAGCTCACGTTGTACTGCAGTCGCCCCATGTGTTTGACCACCACCTCCTCACAGGGGACATGGGGGCCGTGCACACCCACCAGCAGCATGCTCTTTCCTAAATAGAAAACAAAGGAAGTATTAATAGAATATTAGAACTAGAGACTGTGGTGACATACTATTCCAACTGTATTCTCTGTAAAAACAAGCCAAAAGACAAATATAAGTAAGGTTTGCATTAATATTACTTAATACTGCATTACACACAAGTAGTACGGGAACAGCCAAATCACTGTTCTATATCACTGCTCTGTGGCCATCACCAGGACATCACCATAGCAACGGGTAAAACAGATCACTTTTAAATCATTTTTCATTTGAAACATTTTGGCCATCCATGGATGTTCAAAGCATTAGTTATTTCTGTTTTAGTTGAAGCCAATTCCTCCTAACAGTAGTTCATTTGTTTACCCGTTGCTATGGTGATGCTCACAGTGCAGTGATATAGAACAGTGACTAATTGTTGCCAGAACTACCTGTGCGGTTATTCAAAAATAATGCACGGCAGTCCTAACTTGATGTAACACATTTTTGGAGTTAAAAAGAGCTGTGGTAAGATTAAAAAGAATAAGAAAAGTGACAGCTTGTATAGAAATTGTATAAAGGTTGCACTATGTAAGCTTTCTGGTGGAAAATTCACCAACTGCTCGTCTCCATGGAGATTCACAACTCTACAATTTGACATTCATCTCGTCTATCTCCATGGAGACGAAAAGGAGGCACCACTAGACTTATACAGTCAAATCTGTGGAAAAACTACTTTGCAACATCAATTTCTTTAAGCATTTATATAAATACATGTAATTAGGATAAGGTTAAGATAAGTTTAATTTCATTCTGTGGAAGATTTAAAGCAAAGCAATAACATCTACCCATCTGTCTATCTATATAAATTCATTTTTGTTTAATCAGATAACCAAAGGCAACAACTGACAACACAGACACCAAGAACACCATGAAACAGTGCGTTTTCTGACCTGCTTTGCTGCAATCCACACTGAAGCTGCTCCTCTGTCCCACAAAGGCCTTACTCAGACCTGGCCCTCGGCTCAGGACTTTACTGGCGTCGGCCTCGCTGGTCCAGGAGGGGGCGCTGTGAGCAGGGCTGACACTGGAGGAGCGCACAGCCGGGTCCAGCATCAGTGTAGAAGTCTCACTGGCGTTTGTCGCATTCACCAGACGAGGACCTGAAGAGACGATACAGGGTTAAAGGTCACATTAAAGCAGACCTATTATGCAAAATTTTAACCACGTTATATTTGTTGACCCTTTATTTACCCACTCAAAGGGTGATTCACTTCGTGCATGTTTGTGTAATCTTTATTCTCCTGTATTGTTCCGAATTACGCCCTGTTCACTGTCACCAGTACGCGCCTACTGCTCTGTACTTCATTCTACAATTTTATTTTCTTTATCGGTGATACACGTAGGATTTGACAGCGTCGCATAATCATTTTAGCACAAATGGAAAAAAATGCTACTTTTTTTTTTTTTTTTAAATAATATATTTATTGTCAATTACAAACATATTGGCAATACAAATGAGATCGTGCATTTAGACTGTTTACATTCAGATACAAGGCACAGTTGAAAATATATAACAAAACACACACACACACACGCACACACACACACACACACACACACACACGCACACCTATACACCAATGTACATTAGAGGTCTTCAAAAATATAAAGATTCTCAAAAGCATTAAGAAGAGATAGTGCAGGTTTACTCTTCATAATTCTTAAAGAGGTCAAATAGTTTTCTTTTAACTGTCGTTTAAATACTGTAAATACAGGTTTTACCTTTTTCCACTTGCAAGAGTGAATCAAATATTTTGAAAGCAGTAGTAAATTGTTTAAAGCATAGTCTGACTGTGAGTCCTTCAGTGCAATTCCAAAAATGATATTGTCCAACGTAAGTGTGTCCTGTTGAAGTTGGATTTTAGAAGAGATCCAGTCCATAAAGTCCTCCCAGAATGCGTTTGTGTATATACAATGATAGAAAAGGTGTTTGGTGGTTTCAATGTCTGATTCACAAAAGATACAGTTGTTACATTCAATACCAAATCTCATTCTAAGCAATTCACTGGATGGATATATCTTATTCAAAACTTTAAAATGAATCTCTTTTGTTTTTGGATTGACTGGAAATTTTTAATATTTGGTTCTTATTTTGTTTATTTCTGACTCTGAAAATTTTTGGATGATAGAGTTTCTATTGGATTTTATGGGATAAAGAAAATTGGTTAGATGTTTACGCATAATTTTGTTAGGTATCTCTTTATCCAGAAAGTTTTGTTCAATAATATATAATACTGGCAGGTTAGGAGGAGGTGAACTTCTCAAGTCGGTATTTCCAATTAATTGTTTAATGGGTTGAGGAATAGCTTTGCATATTTTTTTAAATTCTGTTCTTTTACATGTTATATTATAGGTCAGGCAGAAATCTTCATATGATAACCATTTACCCTGATTGTCCACTAGGTGGCTTAGGGACCACACACCTTTATCCATCCAGTGTTGCAAAAACAGATTTTCTATTGCAAAGTACATATCTGTTATTCCATATCGGTGTTCGATGTGGAGTAAAATTGTGATTGTACATGAGTTTCCAACGTAACAAGACCTGCTTGTGAAATGATGACAGCTTAAGTGGAAGTTTCTCAATACTGAAGTCACATTTTAGTACAAATTCAATACCCCCCAGCTTATCAAATAGCCCTTTGGACAGACAGAACCATAAGCTGTTCTTTTCCTTTAGGAAGGATTTTAACCATTTCAATTTTACTACGGCATTTATACACTGAAAATCAATTGCTTGGAGACCACCTTCTTTGTATTCTTTGACAATTTCTGATTTTTTAATGTAGTGAAACTTATTTTTCCAAATATAGTTGAAGTTTAATTGGTTGATTATTTTAACATCTTTGTCTGGTATAACGAGAGAGTAGGCTGGGTAAATACATCTCGCTAGTGATTCCATTTTTGTAAGATCAGTTCTTCCAAAAACAGTTAAATCTCGTTGTAACCAGGAGTTTAGTTTAGCTTTACATTGAGTAATTTTGTCTTGAATGTTTAGTGTTTCACTTGAGCTAATATCTTTAGTTAGGCTAATTCCTAGGTATTTGACACAGGATTTAATTGGAATGTTGTAAGCTTCAGAAAGGCAGCATTCATGTATAGCCATAAGCTCACATTTATTGTGACGATACAACTATCTTTCTCAAAGACTTGAAACAAATTCCTAAAGTCTTAAAACACATCAGCCTTTTCTCTGAGGCATCTGGTTTGACACTTAACCAAAAAAATGCTACTCGTTAGTGTTGATCTGCAGCTATTCGTCAACTGACTGTTGTGATGACGTTTACGGCAATGTCAGCTCCCATTGGGCGGTTTTCTAACACTGAAGTCAGCAGATTTATTTCTTTTATAAGTCGTTTTGTCCAAATTAGAACAATGATCTACGGATGTCATAGTATTATAATATAGCAGACACAAGCTCTTAGGACATTATGGTCTAAAAACATATACAAAAAATATACTTAATATAGTAACTCAATTCTTAAAGGTGCACTATGTAACTTTTTGGTTAGGGGTCTGTCACCTGGTTGTTTCTATGGATATGCCATTGCTCTGCCTGGAATGTTCCACAGTATGACATTAAACTGCTCTACGTTACATTTATTCAATTACAGGTGGTTTTATTGCTCAAATACCAAGAAAAACAGGCATTCTGACTGTGAACAGGGTCTCCTCTCCACAGAGCTGACCTGTAACGTGGTCTGGTTTGGTCTCCATGAAGATAGAAAGGTTTAATGCCATACTGTGACGCATTCCAGACAAAGCAATAACATCTCCATGGAGAAAAGCATTTGACGGACCCTCTACCAGAAAAGCTACACAATGCACCTTTAATGCTCAAAATTTATACTGACTAAATGTACAGAATTATTGTGAATGAAACAAAACATGTTTTCAAAGCTCATATCAGTCACCGTTGACTCTGGCGGTGAAGGGGCTGCCCTGGATGTGGTTGGGCCCTCCGTATTTCACACTGATGCAGTAGTTCCCAGGGGCCATGGGCGTGTAGTGCACTCTGTAGCCCTCAGGCAGCTCCACACAGTCCAGCTTCACTTTGGACGGGCCTTCGATGCTCACGCTCAGGGCTCCAGGGCTGGCTCTGCTGTTGTTTATGGTGAACTCGGACTGTACTCCTGCTTGCAATTAGCATCACACCAATAGAGAATGTTGATGACATCAGCTGCAAAGTATCAATACACAGGTTTACATAAGCCTCATACATTATTACATTCTAGAAACAGCCATAACACTCCACCTCACCTGTCTCATGTTCTTCACTGCAGGGGAGTCACTCGGTTCAACCCAGGGCCTCAAAGGGGACCCAGGACCGCGGGGCCCCACAGGACGCCCGGGGCCCAAGGGGGACCCAGGTCTGACCGGGCCCCTTGGTTACCGCGGGCGACGAGGAGAGAAGGGCCGGCCTTTCAACCCCTACACCCAAAGAGTTCTATTCTCCCTGAAACGAGAGCTGGGCGTCTTCCCCGATAACGACCAGCCCATGGTGTTCAACAGGTAGGCCCTTAGAGCGGAGCAGTAGAGCATAAATGAGCCTTCAGTGGGCTAGTTAAGACCTGGTTTAGTCCTGGTTTAGTGCTAGACACAACAGTACAAAAGGTTTTAAAGATAGCGACTCATGTTTAGTTTTATCTGCTCGTGAATATAGTTTTCTTGTGTTGCAGGCCCATCCTCTCAGACCCGGCTCCTCAGGGCGTCTCTCTCACAAACAGCTCGTTCGTCTGTCAAACTCCAGGAGTTTACTTCTTCAGCTTCCACATCTCCGTCAAAAGCAGAGTGAGCTCCAGCTGTTCTGTGTTCCACAACCGAAACAGCATTAAAGGGCCTGTATTGATCTGATCTGTTATAATGTTGTTTCCTCATCACAAACACACCTCGAGTTGTGTTTTCTTTCATGTTTAACACACAAACACTGCATATGTAGGCTGAGTTCTTCCCTCAAACTGAAAACTCTGTTCCACCTTGTGATGTCATGTAAAAATACACAGTGCTCCACTGTGTTTTTACTGTAAATCCCACACATCTTCAATAGAATCATTTGGATGATTTGAACTACAGGTAAAATGTAGCCTAAAACTACTACTACATGACATCACAAGGTGGAACAGAGCATTTTGAGCTTTGGAGATGTAGACAGACTAATAATAAAGGATTACTCAAGCATGTGTGAATGAAACAAAACACAACTCCAGTATGTTTTTGATGCGGTAACAGCCTTATAACATGGCTTAAAGCTCAGTCAGTTTTGTGTAATACGAGGCCTTTAAATATTATGAGCTTTTAACCTTTTAAAATGCAAATAATCAACTCAGAGTTGTGTCATTCACACAAGTATATAGGTGCTGTACCCCCATTTTTAGTAAAGTTTCTATTTGTATGAGTGAGGTTTTAGCACACAATATAAATCCTGTTTTTATGACTTTGTTATATTTCTAGAGCAAACATGAAGAGCATGTCCCAGGTGAATGCATCGTCTGCACAGACACAGAGGTGCAGTGAGGTTGGACAGTTATGGTAGAATCCACAGGTGACCTGCTGCACTGGAGCTGAGTTTGACATGTGCATATGCAGCACACACATCTGACTCACTCCACTTACTCCCAACCATAGACTCTCTATAGAAATATATCATAGATTTCTGCTGTATACAGTCTATACTCCCAACCGTGGATGTATGAGAAGAATGGACGTGCTGTTCTCCTAAAGCGTAGGCTACTGTATTAGATTAAACCTAAACTTGATTACAAAATAAATATCTCACACCCATCACATTAATGAAGGATGCTGTGGGTGGCTCCTATGGACGCTCAGGTCAAACTTAATGTCCATCCAAACTTTTCTCATAAAAAACAGAAACTTTCATTCAAGTGAATGCAGTAAGCTGCCATATGGGGAAATCCTATCTACTATAAAAAGAATATTGTGTGCAGCCTGCAGCCCCATTTCCAAGTCCTGGTCACGTATTATCACAGTTACATGTTTGGTGTAATTACAGTCGTTTAAATTCATGGGTTAATCGTTATTGCTAAAGCTTTGATTGGCTGTTCCTCCACAGGTCTGTCTGAAGTTACTGAAGGACTCTGATGTCCACATGACCCTGTGCGATAACTGGGATGGTTACCTGGTGACCTCTGGCTCTGCAGTGCTCCCCCTACAGGCCGGAGACAGAGTTTCTCTACAGACCACTCGATTCAACCAGATGGTGACGACTTCAGGAAGCAGCCACACGTTTAATGGCTTTCTCATCTACAAAACATGAAATACACAGCGTTTACACACATGCTTTTGTTTTGCTTTCTTTGAGTTGTCCAATCTTTCTTCAAATCACTCAACATATTCATACTTTGCAGCTAATGTCATCAACATTCCCTGGGGGTGTGAAGCTAACTGAAGGCACTGCTCTGTCTGAAGCTCAGTTACTCAAGTTCGACTTAATCTGATCTTTCTCAATCTGACCATAAAGAGCTCATATAGCAGGAAATACAACAGGTGAGGTCATTTGTGCTGTTATTTTAATAGATCCATGCTGCCCCCCAAAAAGTAGTAGTAGTAGTAGCCTGAAATATGTCTACCACATCTTTTGAATGAAATAAAATATGTTACAAACATGTCCTCGTTGTCTTACTGTGTCCTCTGTTCAGAGACTTAGGCTACATATAGGCAGTGCTGGAAGGTAATGAAATACAATGCTTAAGTACAATTTTTAGGTATCTGTACTTTACTTAAGTACATTTTACAGTGGATACTTCTTACTTTTACTTCACTACATTTGAGATCATGTATTTGTACTTTCTACTTCACTACATTTGAGAGTATTTTTCTTTATGGTTTGAGACCTGTTGAAAAAGCTGAGACTTATTTTTAGCACATTTCATTTGAGTTAACGTCCCAAAAAATACACAAAAACACAAAAAATAGGTAGAAAATTAAGAAATCAATCAATTCCTTAAAATCTGCTAAATTCTTTTTTAAAATCACAACTTTTCATCCTTTAATTGTTCTAAAAGTCTCTGCAAAATACTTTTACTTTTTACTCTTAAAGAACATTTTTAAACAGGTACTTCAATAAAAAAGTGGATATTTTTACTTTTACTTCACTACATTTAAGAGAAGATATCAGTACTTTCTACTTCACTACATTTTTTAACTGGACTTAGAAGTAGAAGTCTTTTTTTTATTATAGTTTGAGACCTGCTAAAAAGACTAAGGAGTTTATTTTGATCAAGTTCATAATTTGAGCAAACAAAAATATACAAATAAAAACAGCTAGGAAAAAACAACTGACAAAATTCTGTACAAATCTTGATCAAAATCACTACATTTGAAGCTTTATTAGATTTCAAATACTTGTACTTTTTACTCTTGAAGCACATTTTAAACAGGTACTTGAATATTTTTATTTAAGTCGATTTTTTCATGTGTTTTACTTTTACTTAAGTGTTTTTTTTTTTTTTTTTTTTTTGTTTTTTTGCTCTGGTACCTGTACTTTTACTTAAGTAACAAAATCAAGCACTTCTTCCACCACTGTACAGCAACCACAATATTAACAGATAAATAAAATAGATGTGATCAGAATGATACATTTTGTTAATTCAAGGTTTAATTTGATTTTAATTTAATTTTAAGGTTTTGGTCAGAAAAATGCCTTCCTTGTGCGTAAATTGCTCCTGCATTTTAGATGGAATGTTCAGTGTAAGGAGGGAATCCTTCAGATCTCCCAACTACTTCCTCGTTTTTGTACTTTTCGTAACATTTTTTTTCAAACTGCCACTTGACTGATGTAAAACTGTGATAAATATTTAGCACATGTACTATCCCACCAAACCAGGTAATAATTAAAGGTGTATTGTGTAACTTTTCTTGGTGGAGGGTCTTTCTATCTTCATGTAGACCAGAACCAGACTAAGTTAGAGGTCAGATCTGTGGAGAGGCGACCGCGCTCACAGTCAGAATGTCTGTTTTTCTAGGTATTTTTGAGCTATAAAACCTGCTGTAATTGAATGACTGTAGAGCAGAGCTGTTTAATGTCATACTGTGGAACATTCCAGGCAGAGCAATGGCAAATCCATAGAAACAAGCAGGTGACGGACCCCAACTAAAAAAATTACATAGTGCACCTTTAAAACAACATGAAAACCTGTCACATGTACTTTAGGCGAATTCTACCGTTAGATGCCGTTTTACTTTGTGAGCAGGTATTTGTACTTTCTACTCCACTATGTTTCTGAACACAACTAAAATCTACTTTACCAAAACCCTAAAGAAAAAGTACTTTTCCATGGTTTTATTTTTATTAGTTTTATTAGTCAGTGAAAATGAAAAGTATTAGTTGATTGCTTCTGGTGTCCGTAACACACAAACCTTTGTCAAGATCACATCATTTGACACTTCAGTTGTTCTGAAAATCTTTGTGAATTCCTTTCACATTTTTAATCTGGCACATCAGAACATTTCCTTGAGTAGTTTATTTATGTTTTGTATTGGCTCCTGTAGACCTTTCTGTACTTTTACTGAATCTGAATCAAAGTTACATTGGGGACCTTTACATGACACACTGGTCCAGAAAATGTCAAATAAAAGGATTTATTAAGATCACAGTAGAATGGCACCAAATATAATGACAAGACTCCTACAACTTTTTGAAGGTATTGTGAAAAAATCATTTCACCTTTATGCTCACCAAGATGACATTTGTACATTGTGCACATCTGAGAAATGCACATGCAGATAGTTTTACACTGAAGGGAGTTGACAGTTGAACAACTCCAGTTTACGATCCACGACTTTCATCTTCCTGTTCATCACATGTTGTGGACCATTCCAAAGATACAATATTTGAATGATTAATTGCTATGGCAAGGGACAACAGCAACCTGTGTAAAATCATCCAACAAATATAAAATAAAAAGACTATTTTTGGTTAAACATTTATGGGTACCTGACGTCTGATGTTTTATTTCATTATTTTACATACACCAGTCAGACCACAGGACATCAAAAATGTGCCAGGTTTTTCAGAAAAGTCGAATTATATAAAAATAAGAAATTAATCTTATGACCTTTAACCTCAGAGCTCTTTCTGGTGCATAAGTTTGATTGATATTTATTTATCCCAAAGGAAATTCATTTTTCGGCAGCAACATGGAACATAAATGAAAATAAATAAATGAAAGCTTTTTCAGGTTTTGGTGTAACGTTTAGGCAGAGAGTTTAAGTAAACAATGTAGAATTATCATTATGGATTTATAATGGTTAAGATTCAGTCACACCGCAGGACATTTTTAGTGTTTTTCTTTTGATGAGTACGCAAAAAGTAAAAGACAACTTAACTCTAAAAGTACATGTCATTTATAGAAGACATTTTTGTGCACTGTTGAATGTAATCCTTGATGTCTTTGAGTATTCAGTGAGTTGTGCAAATTGTCCTTTATAATCTAAGAGAAATAATGACCCACAGTCTTCTGGTCTGAGGGAGGTCAGATGTTTCTGGAGCCTTGATGACCATTTCTATTTAATAACATGTACCTTCAATCTTTTAAGGAGGTGATTAAAGCAAACTGCAGCGTCTGTGATTGGTTAAATCTACCTGTCACTCACTCAGAGCCTTACAGAGGCTGACCAATAGGAGGAGTGGGAGGGGTCTGTGTTTGAACATAGAGCTGCATTTAACAGAACAACGCTGAATATCTCCAAACAGCAGATTGTCACAGGGATCAGATCATGAGTTAAGTTTGATTTGCATATCGTCCCACTCCACCAGAGACACAGAGGAACCAGAAGCCTCCAGACCAAAGCCAACAAACAGAGGCTCTGAGAAGGTGCAGCTGAAGGTGTGGAGATGGTACAGGGAAACAACATTAGTAACATCATAGAAGGACAGAGCTCCAGCCTCAGAGTCCAGGAAAACGCCTACTCTATCTGATATGGAGAGTAGTGACATGTAGTGTGTTTCCCTTTTACAATGATAAACAGACCTTCTTCCTCCATTGCTCCTCAGACTCCAGGACTGATCATTGTCTCCAAACCTACAGTCCTCTGCGTCTCCTCTCCGTCTGATTCCTCTGTAACTCACTGCTATATTAACATCCCCTCTGCACTTCACCTCCCAGTAACAGCGCCCAGTCAGACCAGTGGAGCTCAGGACCTGGGCACAGGAGCTGAACCTGTCCTGGTGAGAGGGATACAGCTGGAGCTCCTCCACTCTGGTCACTGTCCTTTTGTCCGCAGACAGCTCCAGTGTGTCGTTGACAGTGTTTGGATCCAGAGAGACCTCACAGAAATCTGTAAACACACAAATATAATGACATCACTTATTTCATTATTATTATTACAAAACTTAAAATACAAATAATACAGTAGTAAACAGAACACAACTAAATATATGTTACAGGCAAAGTTAATAACTTAGGCATTTGTTTTTAGGCAAAGTAAGAAATAGGCATTTTATCATCTACTTTGTAAATGTACAATGTACTTTTTTTAAGTGTGACAGATGCAAATTAAAGGAGAAAAAGGAAAAAAGAAGTGCATTAAATGTGCCACAATAACTGTAAAATACAAATAAATGTCGGAAAATTACAAAGATGGTCTTGATTTGGTCTGGATTAGTCATGGTCTTGTCTCAGTCTCGATCTCGACCTTTAAAAGTCTCGGTCTCGGGACCCTGTGGTCTCTGTGGTCTTGGTCTCGATTAGTGTGGTCTTAACACTGGGTAGTTGAGTAGCTACAGAAATACAGGAGGTCTCTTCATCACAACACTGGGATTTCAGACACTCCACTCCTCAAACTGTGCTCGATCATTTGGGACTGTGCTCAATGTGGCGTTAACACACAGAACCAGTGTTAGGGCAAAGGGAAGGGAGCTGTTTGGAAAAGCCCAGGTGAAAAACAGCTGAGTTTCACTCATGACATTATTTCCTGTTCCTTAAACCACACTCTGGTTCTGGATCTGACTTCCTGTTTACTCACACTTCCTCAGACCTGGGACCATCCAGCGCTCTCCAGCAGGATCCAGCCTGAAACACACAGAGGTCACTCTCACACATGAACAGTAGAGTTTTCTAGACCAGAGCAGGTCCCAGAGCGGTTTGAGAGTAAAAGAAACACAACTATACGACTAACATGACAGAAATGAGGTCACATAACAACAGTAACTAGACACAGTGCAGTGACAGTGCAGAGTGACAAAGAGCCAGAGTTTGGATTTGAACCAGAAACCCTGTGGTGTATCCACTACACTACGGCTTACACAGGAGATAATGGACTGTTGGACCAAAAGGTTAAACTGGGCTCAGCTGTGAAAAACACCAGGCAACAACCTCAACAAGAGCAGGCTCTGAGCAGGCTCTGAACCCCAGTCTTCAGTGTTCAAGACCAAAGCCTGACCCATTAAACCATCAGAGCTCAGACAGGACTTACCTTTGACATCAAAATGATCCACTAGGCACAGTTTGGTGACACCTGCTGGTTAATAAATAGATCTGCTCATACATTCAGTTGTAAGTTGTGTTTGTTTACTGTGCAGATATTTCATGTTGCTGTTGATAGTGACAAATTCATGTGGTCTCACATGTGTAACATTGTTTTGTTGATTTTAGTTTTTGTACAACCACAGAACAGTGACAGTTCAAAGTTCTGGACTCTGGGTTATCAGGCAGTGGACAGTTCCTCACAACAGTTTTTAAAAACTGTGTGGAGCCTTAGCTGGTGGGAGTCATTACAGTTTATGTAACAGTAAAGCAATGGGAGGTCCATTCTACAGGTGTTGTTTGGGAGCCACTGTTTTAAACAGTGAGACTCCAGGGGGCAGTGTGGAGCTCACCTGAGGGAGTCCAGGGGGCAGTGGTCCAGTAGAGCGGTCAGGAGCTCTGCTGAGGGTCCTGGATGGTTGTAGCTCAGGTCTAACTCTCTCAGATGGGAGTGGGCGGAGCTCAGAGCTGAGGCCAGAGCAGCCCCGCCCCTCTCAGAGACCAGACATCCAGACAACCTGTAGACACACAAGGACACATTCTTAAGACACACACTGGACGCTCGATCCCGTGCCACGATTGGAGTTTGTTGAATAGAGACGCGTCTGAAAACACATGTTTCACAACATGTCTCTGCTTTGTGAGCAACAAAAGGAGGTGTAAACTGTGAGCTGAGGCTCAGAGCTGCAGCAGAGGCAGGGACAGCCCCAGTGTACAACTCAGCAGAACACCGGCTCCTCTCTGCTTCTGTGCTCCGTGCGGGGAAACTCTCGTCTCTCACTAAACTCACTACAACCTTCTCAAACAAGCCCCTTTCCTCTGCTCTCACAGCCTCACGCTGCCGCCCATTTCAAGATCAGGTGGTACATGTTTGCTCCACATCACCAAAATTTGAATTTTCAATAACAGTGTTTTTTTCAAAAGTATTCTTTAAGATCGATATTTCTGGTACTTAAATCCAAAATATTGGAGCACAAGGTAATTTAGTCAATTTCTCATTGCTAAAATGGGGTACCTTACGTCGTAGTGTCCGTAGACAATAGGACCAGGTGTTCTCGAACACTTAAACTGCTCAATTTGTGGTTGGTTGTTCACTTAAAAAAAAAATAATAATAATACTGAAAGACTGTTTCGAGAAGATTTCCATAAAATTTGTTATTTTCCCCCAGGATCTGTTGCTTTTGGAGCAACTAACTAAGGTACAAGCGTAACCAGACCAAATCGCAATCATGTTTTTCTGTAGCCAAGGAGGGTAATATTGAATTTGAGAAATTATTGCTTTATCGCAACTCTCCTCACTTCTAATGTTTCTTGAAAAAATGTGGTAAAATTATCTATTAAGTTAAAAATTATCTAAATTTTATGACTTTAAAGTCATTGTCTACGGACACTACCAAATGGTCTTATGTTCCTTCTGTATCCAGCATTAAACAACTAAAAGAATCTCATATAAACCTTTTACAGAATTAGTCTACCAACAAAAAAAAAGATAAATGAAATTCACAAACTGACTAGTGAGTATTTGATGGCATCGTCTATGGACACAACAAAAATTATCAGACAAACAAAATAACAATTTTAGTGTTTTGTTTTGGCCAAAGATATAATATCAATATTAACTTCTATGTCATAGTTGAAATGCCATGCACTTTTTCTTCATATTTCATGCATTATGCGAGTTTCTAAAAGGATAACTTGTAAAAGAGGCACATTTTTATCTGTAATAAAGCATGATTAAGCAAATTAGGCATGAGAGTGGTATTTTGATCTTAGATCCATTTCAGGAATGTGGTTCACTTAGTCATCCATGATTCTGAAAAAAAAATGTTAGCAAAACATTCTTACATGATTACTATCAGTTTATTTGATATAAAATAATTTATATTTTGTCAAAAAAATATAAATGATATTGTTCTATGGTTGACACAAAACTCACGGAAATACTGATATAGAAAATCAACAAAAAAAAGCTGCCTATTCGGTCACACAAGAGATATCTCCAAGTGTTTTTTCTGGACATTTGCAGTAAGAAATGTTCAATTTAAATGAACACTTAACAAACCTCAACAAGAGCTTGATATTTTTGTAGAGTGACACTTGTATATAATTTAATGATTGTACACCTGATCTTGAGGTTGGGGTGTGTCTCTCATTTTATAAGTAATCTGCAGATGAAACGCTCATTTACAACACAGCAAGAGTTGTGTTAAAGTCTTTTTAAGAGCCGTGACGCGTGGGTTTGACATGTGTCAAATGACACACTGTGGCGTGCCGCACTCTGGTGTCACTGGCCTTTAAACTCCATTATTTAACTGTGTTTATGATGTAGTGTGGGTTTGTTGAGACAAAATGAACATATCCTTATGTTATACTTATTTAATATGAATGTGCACTAAAAGATGAAACGTGACCTTGGCTGAGCTGCAGAGGAGCCGTCAGACAGTGTAGAGGAGTGAGTAAAGAGGAGGAGCTTTCATAAAGAACCCACACAACACATGGCATGAGGAGCGTCTCACCTGAGGACCTCCAGTCTGCAGGGGGCGCTCTTCAGTGCAGAACACAGCTGCTCCACTCCTGAGTCCTGGAGGTCGTTGTTACTGAGGTCCAGATGTGTCAGATGGGAGGAGCTGAGGACTGAGGCCAGAGCACCACAGCATCGATGGGACAGATCACAGTGGGACAGACTGAGGAGAGAACATGATACAGGCACTGACTCTGACAATGTTTCTTATTTTTATAAATAAATACAACATTTGCATTCTGACACCACCCCCTGAGCACAACTCCAGTGAAGGTGCCATAATCCTTGAATGAAGCACCGTGGTGTCAGGCTTCATGCAGCGGACAGCCGCACATCATCAGCAGGAGCGGGGAGAGCTCGTGAGAGAGCAGGGCTGCTGATGATTGGCTAAGAAGTTGGGTGGGCGGAGTCTCTGCTCACGTTATCTTGTTGTTTCTTTCCCGCACATTTCAGCTAAATGAGACAAACTCAAAGACAAAGCGACAATGGCAACGACGAGCCAGGGACATTCAAAGGCAGCGTTTTCAAACTGGAAATACCGACACTATTTCTCCCTCATTGAAATAAAGGGCAAGAATGTGTATGTTAAGTGTACTCTGTGCCCTGGGAAAAAAATTCTGTCCACGTCTGCCTCAAGTAACTCGAATCTAATAAAGCGCCTCACATCATCACATGCTAACACACCTCTCACTGCTGTTAACCCATCCCCGAGCCCCGGTGCAGTTAGCGGGAGCCACTGCATTAAAGCAAGCCAAACTCGATTATTGTGCAAAAATACAGACAATTGCACTACTTAATATTTGGTTTTCCCTTTGTTTATTTCTATGCAAGTTTATATTTGTGGCCTTAGATATACACTTAAATGCAAAGTTTGTGATTATTTATATTTTCAGTATTTACATTTTATTTTTTTATTTCTAAGCTATGGCCAGTTGCAATCTGTTCAATTTGAATAAATACATGCTGAAATATACTGGTTTTATTCTTAATTCAGTTACTATAAACTTCTTTGACACAATAGTACATAAAATTAAAAATAACTAGATAATTACTTTGATAAGGAATTAATTACTTTTACAGTATAGTAATTGAGTTACTTTATGGGGAAGTAATTTGTAACGGTAACTAATCACTTTTTAAAGTAAAATGCCCAACACTGCCTATGAGTATCGACTTATTCAACAAAAATATAGCGTTTTAAGTCAAAATACCAAAATTGAAATTATTCCAAATCGTCACTGTTACCAAGGTAAAGAAGAGATTTCATTTTATTCCACTCAAAGAACAGGAAGAGGGCTCCAAATTACTGACTAAACAATTTCTCAACATTTCCATTTGTTTTTAGTTTACAAAACCACAGAATGATCCAAAGAGTATTTTGTTGCATTAAGGACTCTGACTTTACAGATCTCACTCAGTTTTCTTGTCCTTTTTACTTTGAAATACTTTCGCTTTACTGAGTAGAAATTATGCTGTTTATGCTTCAAGTGTTTTTCCATGTAAGAAAGATCTTTTCTGGCGACTGTTATGTCCTGTTTTTAGTCAAGATAATCTGCAGAAAAAACTAAATAACAATGAAATAAAGAGTAATTCATGAAAACTAAATCTTAATAGTGTAATGTCTTTGTGTATTCTAAATTTGATTTAAAATTCAAATAATGTGGTTGTACAATCCTGCAGCTCTGGTGAGAAGCAGTGCTGTCTATGGTCTGATCTGGAGCTGTTCTGAGTCTCACCTGAGGACCTCCAGTCTGCAGGGGGCGCTCTTCAGTCTAGAACACAGCTGCTCCACTACTGAGTCCTGGAGGTAGTTGTTACTGAGGTCCAGATGTGTCAGACTGGAGGAGCTGAGGACTGAGGCCAGAGCATCACTGTACACGAAAAGGCCACAGCCGGACAGACTGAGGAGAGAAAGGAATATTAGACACTAGAATCATGATGATCTGTATTAATAAAGTCTAGACTTACATGACTTTGGTGGAGGCTTTTATTAAAGGCAACAGACTAAAGAAAGCATCTACAGAAGGTTCATATTTTCTGATGTCAAACTCCTCCAGCTCTGAGTCTGAGGACAGTAAGAGTAAGGCCACAGCCGACCACTGAGCAGAAGACATGCGTTCACCAGAGACACGTCCTTCTCTCATGTAGCGCTGCACCTGCTCCAACAGACTGTGGTCGTTCAGTTCGTTCAGACAGTGGAGCAGGTTCATACGACTCTCTGCTGAAAGATCATCATCGTCCAGCCTCAGTTTGATGTACTTTACTGTGTCCTCATTGGTCCGTGAGCTACTTCCTGTCTGACTCTGCAGACCAAGTAACAGGCTCTGATTGGTCGGCAGAGACAGACCGAAGAGGAAGCGCAGAAACAGGTCCAAGTGTCCTTTTGGACTCTCTAAGGCCGCATTCACAGCAGAGATGTAGAAGTCCATCTCTGGACTTCTCTGTTCCTTTAGACTTTTTATCTTAGACAAAGATGTAAATATGGACTTAGGCCTCTGTGTGGGTTGTGGTGGTGACAGCAGGTTGACTTCACAGTTGTAGAAGGTCAGATGGACGTGAAGAGCAGCCAGAAACTCCTGCACACTCAGATGGATGAAGCAGTAGACTTTGTCCAGGTACAGGCCTGGCTCCTCTCTAAAGATCTGTGTGAACACTCCGGAGTGCACTGAGGCTGCTGCAGCCTCCAGCCCACACTCCTCCAGGTCTGAATCATAGAAGATCAGGTTTCCTTTCTGCAGCTGCTCAAAGGCCAGTTTTCCCAGAGACTGCACCATCTCCCTGGTCTCTGGAGTCCAGGGAGGGTCTGTCTCAGAGCGCCCGTCGTACTTGAGGTTCTTGATTTTGGCCTGGACCACCAGGAAGTGGATGTACATCTGGGTCAGAGTCTGGGGCAGCTGCTCTTTGACTCCTGTCTTCATCACATGGTCCAGGACTGTGGAGATGAGCCAGCAGAAGACTGGGAGGTGGCACATTATGTACAGGCTGCGTGATTTTTGGATGTGGGAGATGACGTCTGTGGCCTGCTGTTCGTCTCTGAACCGCTTCCTGAAGTACTGCTCCTTCTGTGGGTCTGTGAATCCTTGCACCTCTGTCACCATGGAGATGCACTCAGCCGGAATCTGACTGGCCGCCGCTGGGCGTGTGGTTATCCAGAGGCGAGCGGAGGGAAGCAGACTCCCCCTGATGAGGTTCACCAGCAGCACGTCCAAAGATACGCACTCTGTGGTCTCAGTCAGGACCTGGGTTTGTGTGAAGTCCAGAGGAAGTCTGCACTCGTCCAGACCGTCAAAGATGAAGAGCACCTGGAGCTGTTCAAAGCTGCAGAGTCTTTTGGTTTCACTGAAGAAGTGGTGCAGCAGTCCCACCAGGCTGAACTGTCTCTCTCTGAGCACATTGAGCTCTCTGAAAGTGAACAGGAACAGCAGCTCCACGTCCTGGTTGGCCCGGCCCTCAGCCCAGTCTAGACTGAACTTCTGAGTCAGAACTGTTTTCCCCACACCGGCCACGCCCGTCGTCAGCACGAGTCTGATTGGTCTGTCTGTAAAGTCCTCTCTGATTGGTCCCCGTTTGTGGGTGGGGCCTTTAAAGATGTCCTCACATGTGATGGCGGTCTCTGGAGCGGCTGGTCTCCTGGATCTGGTCTGGATGTGTCTGACCTCATGTTCCTGGTTGACCTCTGTTGCCCCTCCCTCAGTGATGTAGAGCTCTGTGTAGATCTGGTTCAGGGGGGCGGAGCTTCCTGGTTGAGCCACGCCCTCAGACACACATCTGAGCCTCTGCTGCAGACGCCTCTTCAATTTATCTCCACAAACTCCAGACAAACGCTCTGTGTAAAGACAAACAGGAAGAACACGGTGACTCATCTATGGTCAGTCCCGGCTCTGGTCCAGAGTCCAGGTTTACAGCCACACACTGTTCTCTCTCTAGACCAGAAAGACTTCATGTGCTGACCACACTTTATATAATTAAATTATACTCAAATACACACAAATTATTTTTTTACATCCACTCTATTTCTGCTACATAATTTCTGGTGTATTTCTTATCTTATATTAAGCAGTATTTTTAGTATGTGAGCCGCGTGTCCCATGGTCAGCAGATAATCAGGACCATGGGTCAGTCTAATGTGGTCATATGGCTGGGCTCTGGGACGAGGGCAGAGCCTGTGAAAAACACTTTGTTCAGACTGAGCTCTTACTGCTCAACAGACGCTTGGCCACCTCCTCCTGTTTCATCCTCTTCAGGAAGTCCAGTGCGATGGTCAGAACGGCCTCTCTGCTGCTCTGCTCCTCCTCCTCCTCCTCACTCTCTAAGCATTCTGGGTAATCTGAGGCCAGGACCCTGTGGAACCTCTTCAGCTGCTCTTTGACAAAGTTCAGGACCTGCTCCTCCAGCCTCTGCAACACAAACTCAGTCAGACCAAAAGAACTCACAGAGACAGTGTTTGTGGACAGACCGTGAAGACGTGGAGCAGCGGGTCTACTCCGAGGCTCTCCGGGCTCCACTCCGCTCTGGGGACAGAGTTACACCTTTGAGTGGTACATGATTGAAAAGGAAATTATAACTCATGACATTCTTAATCTCCTAATTAATCTCAGTCTTCTCTTTGTCGTTGCAAACAGACTAGATTGTCTACCCACCAGAGCCGAATAATCCGATATGCAAACTACGAAGTTGGGCATTTATTCGTTCATTCATATCATGTAGTTATGACAAAACGGGGCCCTGCTTTCCCTTTGTGTAAACATCACTTTCAGATTGGTTCAATGGGTTTGAACAATCCAGAGTGGCCTATGCCGTGCCTCGACTCCTCCCTCGCTCATAAACACATCTCAGCGACCACACGAGGACAGAATGATGGAAGTTTACCACGTGTGTGTCTTTTGTCTTTGCCTCATGTCAAGAATTCAACCACTTTGACTACAGCAGGTGCAGTGGGTCACTTACTATTGTGAATAACAGAAGCTTTGTGTTTGCTGGGCTCATTTTAGTGGATAAGTAATGAGTTTTGTGCTAATGTAGGCTATGTGTGCATATTATATGCATATTCATATGCTAATTAGTCACACACTTATTTGAAGTTTTCTTACATTTATTGAACATAAATATTGTGATAATGACGTGAAACTTTATCACTTTATGATAAAAAGAAGGTGAGCCTATAATATTTCAAATGCACCAGCCAAAAATGCATAATGAAGAAGAAAAAAACATAAGTCACACTGCACTGTAAGTCACATTTTTTGGACACAGACATTTCATCTTGAATGGCAAGTTCTAGTAATAACAATAGAATAGAGAAGAGCAGGCTGAATTAGGTGTGGAACATTTTAACAGTTATTCAACTTAACATATATACTTAACAGTTAAACAACTTAACAAGTTTACCAAACTTTCGATCTCACTCCAAATCACTAAATCCACTGAATTCTTAGTGTCACTTCTGTCCAGTCCCTCACAAGTTTCTCACTCACTCCAAACTTTCTTTCCGCTGCTCGATTACTGTTTTCGGCTGCATATTTCACTACTTGCAGCTTGTAATCTGCAGAATATGATTAACAGTTTATCGCCGTGTAATAAAATAAGTTCTGACACTAAATGAACATTAGTGAGTGGGATACGTCTTAATAACCCGTATGCGTTAAATGCAGGTGAGGCGTAAATGATGAGAAGAAACGTCTCAAACTTCAGTAGCCGGACATCCACTCATACCTGATCGATACATTTAGCACCGCCCCTGGGAGAACCTGAATTCTGCAGAAATCTTACGAGACACTGACATGATCCCAGACAGGACCATGAGACAGGAGACATGCGCAGTAGAGCGTGAAGTGACAGTGGTACAGAAGTAATAAGAGTAGCAGATACTGGCACACAGACCTAGAGCACCCTCTTATACTTATACTCAAGTCGTACCTGAGTGTAAGTCGCAGGACCACACAAACCATGAAAAAAGTGCGACTTAAAGTGCAACAAAAAATAGGGTATAATATTGAACATATAATAAAGATTCATTTAGTGCAGATGATGAGAGCTGTACATGATCAGATTAGGGCCCCCTGAAAGTTACATCTGGCTCTGCTTCCCACAGTTTCTATCTGGTCTTATGTCGTTCTTGCCGCGCCCTCCTTCCCCAGCCCTGTCCTACTCTCACACAGTATCACTGTGGACTTACCCTGCGTCTTCAGATGGAGCCTCCTTAAATCCAGGCCCCTGGTCTTTAGAGCGGTCACTCTGCATGGACTCACAGCTCAGACCAGGACCAGAGGCTTCTGAGTCCTTATAGTGAAACAGAGGGTCTATTCAGGGCACGTCACAGTGGAGCAGTGACACAAGAACTCAACAAACCTTTTAAAGTTGACGACCAAATGTTTGGACCCGTCACTCTTCAGAGACTCACAGCTGGGACCAGGACCAGGTTTACTTCTGGTTTTAGGTCCAGGTTTGTCCAGTTTCCTCCTGAAGAAAACAAAAGAATCAAAACTAAACTGCTGCAGAAGAGGCTGTGGTGCTGGGTTTGTCCTGACGGTAAAAGTAAAGATGAAGAAGTGTGTAGAATCCCTCAGTCGTCCAGGTAGAATCCATAGCAAAAGGAGAAATTTAATTTGTCAACTGGACAGAGTTTATTTGGTCGAATATGTTTCGCAGCTCATCCGAGCTGCTTCCTCAGTTCTGGTCAGATGCTGGTGGACACTGCTTTATATCTGCTTGAAGGAGGAGCTAATTACAATGAAAATTACTCTGAGACAACACATATTTATTTACAGTTTCTGTTAGTTAGGTGTGTCTATTCAATATGGAGTGTTTACAGTTTCCTTTGATGTGACCTCTCTTTTCACTTGTATCCCTACATCGGTAGCGGTGGAGGCAGCAAGGAGGAGACTACTGGAGGATACCAAGCTAGAAGAGAGAACCAAACTTTCACCCGACCAAATCTGCCAACTGCTGGAAATTTGTTTAAGTACCACCTATTTCCAGTTCAGAGGAAACTTCTACAGACAAATCCACGGCTGTGCAATGGGCTCACCGGTCTCCCCGATCATTGCAAACTTATACATGGAACAATTTGAACAGAGTGCCCTGGTCTCATATCCAGGCACTCCACCCACACACTGGTATCGTTATGTTGATGATTTTTCAAAAATCAAAATTCAAGATTTGGAACCTTTTACTGCACATATCAATTCTGTAGATCCGAACATCAAATTCACACGTGAAGATGCCAAGGACAACACATTGGCCTTCTTAGATTGTGCAGTAACGATAAGAGAAAACCGGCGACTCCAGGTAGAGGTCTTCAGGAAGCCCACACACACCGACCAATATCTGCTTTTTGATTCACACCACCCACTTCAGCACAAATTTGGAGTCATTCGGACATTACAACACAGGGCCCAAGTGGTTCCTACAAGCACAGAGGGAAAGGAGAAAGAAGAACAACACGTGGAGAAAGCCCTCTCCGTTTGTGGATATCCTAAATGGGCTTTCAATAAAACTAAGAGCCAAGAAACAGGACAACAGAGAACCAGAGCCCAGGAGAAAGGGTGTAACTATTCCTTACCTGGCTGGTGTTTCTGAAAAAATATAGAGGATCTTCAGACAACATGAAATCCCAGTCTATTTCAAACCCACAAACACTTTAAGACAAAAACTGGTCCATCCTAAGGACAAAACACCGAGCCACAAACAAAGCAATGTGGTCTACTCCATTCAGCGTAGTGAAGACTGCAGTGAGCGCTACATTGGAGAAACAAAACAGCCACTTTTCAAACAAATGTATCAACACAGACGGGAAAACCAGGGTGGGCCGCAATCTGCCGTACATCTCCACCTAAAAGCCACAGGCCACTCCTTTGAGGACAGTGAGGTCCAGATCTTGGCCAGAGAAAAGAACTGGTTTGAGAGGGGAATTAAAGAGGCTATTTTTGTCAAGAAAGAGAATCCTTCCTTGAACAGAAATGGAGGTCTCAGACATTATTTGTCTCCCATCTATAACTCTATCCTCAAACCTAAATCAAAACAAACAGAGAAAACAATGGGACTAGCCAGGACATGTCCAGAGGTGTGAAAACACCATCATGGCCCTGAATGGATATGCTAACTACTCCCCCACTCCCACTCCATATTGAATAGACACACCTAACTAACAGAAACTGTAAACAAATATGTGTTGTCTCAGAGTAATTTTCATTGTAATTAAGCTCCTCCCTTCAGGCAGATATAAAGCAGTGTCCACCAGCATCTGACCAGAACTGAAGAAGCAGCTTGGATGAGCTGCGAAACGTATTCGACCAAATAAACTCTGTCCAGTTGACAAATTAAATTTCTCCTTTTGCTAAAGATGAAGAAGTGAAAAAGGAAGTATAGTTCAAAACATTTAAATAGTCCATAATAATCTTGGTGCCTTTTGATTGACAGGTCTACAGCCAATCCTCTGTCAGTGAAAACATGTGGTTTGGAGCAAAGTTCAGACTGTGGAGGATTAAATTTGGGTATTTTTGTGTCAAATGGCACAAATTAAATGTCTGTCTCATTTGTGTTCATAAATTAATTCATATTTGATATCATCCAGCCCAAGAAGTCTTTGGTGTTTCACAAGAACTCAACAAACCTTTTAAAGTTGACGACCAAAGGTTTGGAGCTGTCACTCTTCAGAGACTCACAGCTGGGACCAGGACCAGGTTTACTTCTGGTTTTAGATCCAGGTTTGTCCAGTTTCCTCCTGAAAAAAACCCCCCAAAAGAATCAAAACTAAACTGTGGTGCTGGGTTTGTCCTGACTGTAAAAGTAAATATATTTGATATCATCCAGCCCAAACAGAAGCTGTCTTTGGTGTTTCTTTTAATATTCTGTTAAACACTTCACAACACTTTTAATTTGAACCAAAACTCAAGTCAAAAGTGCAGTGAAGGGCCCAGTGTCTCACAGCGGCCCACGTCCCAAACTGAAGAGAAGAGACAAACCTTTCAGAGTCAGTGCCACAGTCTTTAGAGCGATCAGTCTCCAGACACACAGAGCTCAGACCAGGAGCCCGACCAGAATCAGGACTGGACTGGTCCATCTTCTCCTGGAACCCACCAGAGCAGAGGGACTGCTGTGATATGACTTTGTAACACAATCTTGTCTTCAGTTAACTTCTTATTTTCTTTTTAGACAAAGCTGTAATGTCATCTGACTAAAATACAATAACAAGTTAGCTGTATATGAATTGTACGGAAACAAATTTCACACTATGCCCTTTTCCTTAAATTTGGCAGTAAACTATAACAGAGCTAAACATTTAGTTCATTGTAATCCACACTGATCTAAAATGGCTCAGTCTAATGGAAGACTGACTGATGAAATTGTGACTTCCTGTGACTTAAACGTCATTTAACTGGATTTAACTTGTCTTAACCTACGTGTAGCGCCATGTTGGTTTGTGTCTGATTATAAAGAGTCAATAATGCATCGTGTAAACTTGTAAATAAAAGATGAACGATATTAAACATCACTAATCACAATGTTACACAAAAATAAATTTGATGAAAATAAACAAAAATTGTGTAGGAAGAAACGGGACTGAGCAGGAAGCAGTTTCAATACCTTGTCCTGAACAGTCCTATTGGGTCCAATTAAACTTACCTGGATGAGCCGGAGACTTGGTTTGGACTTGGTTTGGTTCTGGAAATGATCCCGTTGAGCCTGGGTTTAGCTTTAAATCAGGTACGAGCTAAGCCTTGAGCTTCTGGAATAACTTTGTGGCTTAGTATTTGAAGGACTTTTTCACTTTCCCTTTAGCCTGAGCTGCAGGTCTGGCACTGACACGCCTAAAGCCTTGTACCTGTCCTCTGGCAGGTCTGGCAGCTTTATTGCATATTTGGGTGTGTCAGTGCTGCTACATTTACCAGAGGACAGCATAGATAAGAAAACTTTATAAAGTCTTCTTATGTACGTAAGAAGACTTTATAAAGTCGAAATTGTAATTAGAACGGTAGGATTATAAAAGATAAAGTCTTCAACAAGATGAATTGAAGCCTATATATACCATAATGTTTGAATGTAGTCTACTCTGCCCTGCTAACTTTCATTCTCAGTATTAGGACGAGGAAGTACAAAAATATTGTTTGTGTGATTTAAAGACCATCCAAGCTCCATCAGTACATCAAGGACAAGACCCCAACAGATGATGTGCTCAGAGAATGTCTCAGACAGTGGAGCTCAGAGGAAGAGGTGCAGGAGGGACCATCATGGGAGGACAAGCCCCTACATGAAATAATTCATTAATCATTGCATTTATATAGAGTCTTTCAAGACACCCAAAGCACTTTACAGATCATTGTTCATTCACTCCACACTCAGTGGTGGTAAACTACTATTGTAGCCACAGCTGTCCTGGGGCAGACTGACAGAAGCAAGGCTGCCAATCTGCACCATCAGCCCCTCCAACCACCACCAACACTCACGCTCACTCCACTTTCATACTAGGCAATGTGGGTGAAGTGTCTTGCCTAAGAACAGAACGACAGTTTTTGCGACTGGCGCCCCCCTGTGGCACCTGGAATTCCCAGTGTCTCCCATCCAAGTCCTGACCAGGCCCGGCCCTGCTGAGCTCCTGAGATCTGAGGGATCAGGCTTTGACAAACCGGTATAGCCACATGGGGCGTACCACCGAAACATAACTGAAGTGGCTGATATCAAGAAATCCTGCCAACGGCTTGAGAGGGCTGGACTGAAGGACACACAGAGGCCCTCATCCAGGCTGCTCAGAGCAGGAGGTGTGTGTGTGTGTGTGTGTGTGTGTGTGTGTGTGTGTGTGTGTGTGTGTGTGTGCGTGTGTGTGTGTGTGTGTGTGTGTGTGTGTGTGTGTGTGTGTTTTGAATTTTAACTTCATTTATTAACTTTCCCCTTAGCCTTAGCTGGCACTGACACACCCAAAGCCTTTATGTGTCCTCTGGTGACCCCTGGTGGCTGGACTTGATAAAAGCCTCTTTCGGTTGTGTAGCTGCCGTCAGAGGCAACTCATACATTTAAGGTCATGTTTTGTAATATCCCGATTAAAACACAGTAAATACATTAAAGTATTAAAAAAGGGCAGTAAGTAGTCATAAATAAGTCACGTTTACAGTAAATTAATTTCATTTATTTTTGGTTATAACACAGGACATTTTCTGTTGTTCCATTGTGTAAATACTTTTCTGTCAGTGTGCATGGAAGGATACGTGACTTTGTATTAATGTGTAATTAAGTGTCTAGTGAATGTGTACTATATTTATTTGTTTTATATTATGTGTGTTGACATCATATTATATTTGAAAAACCATAAAAGGGTTCATTTAAGTTAACCCGAGGGGAGTAACAGGTTGAATCTCACAATGATTGAATGTTGAGTACTGCTAACTTCTAACTTTAGTTCTTACCATTAGACGAAGAAGTACAAGAATGTTGTTTGTGTGAATTATTCCAAATGTCTCTGTGGAACAATAATCAAAGATTGTGAGAAACAAGAGCAGCTTTAATGCTCTTAACTTTTACTACAAATCTACTTGGACTGCGGTTACTTGGACACAAAAGACACTGATTCATGATTTAAGGTGGGATCAGGTGGGTCATTAACCTGGGCACAAACAGGAAACAGAGCAGTGTAAACACAACTGTGGTTACCCATGACAACGACATTTTAACTGCCCCTGTACCCCCGATGCCCCTCTCAGATGCGATTATTCCAGTCTTACACCTGGGACTAAACTCAGAACTAAACCTGGACCAGACCATGACTAAACCAGGACTAGAACAGGACTGAACCAAGTCTACGTATTACCAAACCAGGAATAAAGGGTCCATATTACTTTATTTTCCAATCTAGGCTATGTTACAATGTTGTTACCTCATCAAAAACATGTCTGGAGTTGTGTTTTGATTCATTCACACATGTTTGAGTGATCCTGGTTTATTAGTCTGTCTACATCTCTAAAGCTCAAAATGCTCTGTTCCACCTTGTGATGTCATGAAGCGGGAGTTTTCAAGTTAACAGATAATTTTTACTGTTAGGTCAGTAGAGATTAATGCCCGGGCTGAAATCATCCAAATGATTCTAGTTTAAAAACATAAATGAGAAAATAGTGTGATATGAGCCCTTTAAGGTTCTTGAAAGGTGATAAATAAAGTCACTGTTCTTCACTATTACTACTGAAGTTTGGATAAAATACACATATATAATATTTTGAACTGTACATCTTTATTTTGTATAAAAGCATGCTCCTGTTTATCCCAGTGCATCTGTGGGAGAGGGGTTGCTGAAGACTCCATTTCGGGCGTAAAATGTGCTTTTGACGACTGACGATCGAGCTCGCGTGGGAGTTTTGTAATCCAGAGTGAAGTCTCCTGGAGAAACAAAACAAAACAGAACAGAGTGAGAGAGAAGGAAAATGAGAAGCAAGTGAATTGTTCAGGAAATCAAATAAGATAAACCTTTATTTCAACATGGAGAGACTCAGACAGACACAAAGAGAAAGTATTAGAAGTTTTATTGAATTGAATTGAGAGGATGAGAAGAGTTAAAGGTTGTATGGAGGATTTTATTTGTTTCAAATTGTCAGTGAAAGCATTATAGAGATGCAGCAGCCTTGTAATTATGATGACCAAAAAAAAAAAAAGAATGAAAATCCATCAACTGTGGACGTGGTGGGGCCAGATAAACATTAGGCTACCTCGTTATCTATTGGCTGTCAGGTTGTCAATCAAACTCCCTACGTTTCTAGTGTAACTGACTCGGCGCGCAGGGATTACGTGGTTTACGTTCGCCTCTCACACATTCCACAGACGCAAGACACTGTTTACTCGACCAACGCAGAGGTTGAGTCTTAGCCTTAGCGGCTTTTTCCAGCTGTAGCTTCCTCGCAGTTTGCACAAAGTTTGTTGCTATGGCAAAGAAGAATCCACTACCAGTTAGCCGCAAAAGAAAGTCCGTTTATGAGGTCGCTGAAAGAAGAAGAGAAGGAGAAAGGAGCGAAGCTAAACTAAGGTGATTCTTGGAGATTCCTTTCAGCGATGGCGTGCACTGAAGCAGAGGGTCTAAAGACAGACACGTTGGTCGCTAAATGACTTCTGGACAGAAAACTTCTGCTTATCATTTGAAAACGTACAGTATAGTTACAGCAGGAACAGCGATTCTGAACGCACACCGGCTGTAAACAAGCAGCGTAAGTGTAAGGAGGAGGCAGTGGGAGGAGGCGTTTCTACTTACGTACACTCAGCCACAAAAGTTACTTACTGCACCTTTAAAGTCATTTCCCCTGTGTATCAATACAGTTTGTTAAAGTCTGTGTGTATTTTTTTGTAACCTCGCAGTGATATTGAGTTCATATTTACTTTATACCAAAGCTACACTGACTTCCTTGGCTTTAGATCAAACATAGATCACATCTTACCTGGTTTTGTCCCACCTGGCCCCTCCCTGCAGTGGTCCTGGTTCAGTCTCTATGGAGTCCGTGTTTTGACCTGGTTCAGACCCTGGACTGGTTTTGGTCTGGTTGGTGGGATAAAGTTTGCTGTAGCGCTGTTTCCAGTTCAGTCGCGTCATCATTTCTTTGTGGATCTGTTCTCTGTAGGAATTCTGGCTTTGAGTGGTCAACAATGAACGCATCTAGGACAGAAAAATACATTCAAATAGTGTCTCTTAATGTCCCCGTACACACACGTACAGGTGAAGTGTCTCTACTAATACACTAAACTGGTCAAATAAATCAAAACTATTAAAAGTACAAAACTTGTCATTCATTCAAATCTCCATTGACATATATATCTATCTATCTATATATATCTATACATTACCTTGCTCTGGGACTGATGCCCTGGACCCAACTGTGCCTGCTCAGGTGTCACTGTAAGTAATATGATTCTCTTTCTACCTCCCTCTCTCCTTTCTCACTCTCTCCTATCCCTCCATCAGCCCACCCCTCTCTCTCTTTCCGTTCTGCCCCCCTCCCCTCCCTCATTTTCTGAATTCATTTTCACTCACTCCATCTCACTCCCTCTTTCGCTCCCTCTTCTTTTCTTCTCTCTCTCTTTGCATATCTTTCTCTGTATCTCTCTCTCTAACCCCATCATTTCTCCCGTCTCTCTCTGTCCCTCTCCCTCCCTGCCCCCGTCTTTATCTCTTGCTGTCTCCTCCCCCTCTCTCTCCCCTCCTTTACCCGCCCCTCTCTCTCTCTTTTTCTCTCTCTGCCCTCCCCTTCTTTACCCCATCCCTCCCCTCCTCTCTCTCCCTCTCTCTTTATTCTCTCATGTTAAATTCTGACTGACTCTCTGTTTGCTGTTGTCATGGACCCATTCGACACAATGTTTTTTTGTTTGTTTTTTTCAGATCCCACTGACTGGAAAAACACTGAGGATCAAATTTAAATCAAGACTTTTAAGTTGAATTTTAAATAGTTTGTTTTATTTTATTTATTTATTTTTACTTTTATGGGGTATTAACTGCTTAATACATAAAACATTCAGATCACCACGTTACCTTTTATTGTTTTGAAATATGCATCGAAAACAACATATTTAACATGTTTCACTTTGGTTTTTGATGGTCTGACTGTCCCCTCCCTTTGCTCTCCGTGCTAAGTCACTGCCCATTCAGATCACAACACAATCAGCGCGCATCCCACTAATGAAACTACTGCACATCGCATCAGGTTTGTCAAGTTGCTGTGTAGTTTTGTTTCA
Source organism: Taenioides sp. WSHXM2023 (assembly GCA_029959045.1). Classification (NCBI taxonomy): domain Eukaryota; kingdom Metazoa; phylum Chordata; class Actinopteri; order Gobiiformes; family Gobiidae; genus Taenioides; species Taenioides sp. WSHXM2023. Next base: position 27,134,032 of record CM057100.1, read on the forward strand.
TGTTTTTGTGTATTTATGGAGAATTGTCGTGTGGGAGCGTGAGTGAAGTAGGCTGGCGGGTGGAGCACTGGACAGAATCTTACAGCTAACCGTAAGCAGAGTTCAAACAGGGCCCAGGAGAGATTGCTAAATTACACAAACTTGCATGGATGACATCTAAAACCTCTTCAGACATGTTTTTGATGAGGAAACAACCTCATAACGTGATAGAAAGCTATAAAATATATATAAAAAACCTCTTTAAGCATAGAAAGAAGTACCTTTGTTGCCAGTGGCGGGCAGCCTCCATAAAGGCGCACTATGTAACTTTTCTAGCGTGCCTTTTGCCTTTCATTTATTCAGTTACATATAACATAAAACATCACTAAACATTGAGCAGGGTCTCCTCTAAAGATCTGACCTGTTCCTTGGCCTTGTGGAGTCATCTCGTCTCCATGGAGATAGAGAACACAGAACGCAAAAAGTTACATAGTGGACCTTTAGTATAGAAAAGAAGTAGTATAGAAAAGTACTAACATTTTATTCCTTTATTTATCAAATGTACATCCAGTTAGTGTTTCTTGTCACTTAAAATCCCTTTTTCAGAGCAGCACTGACTCAACAGCCTGATACAGATCACACAAACATGGACTCCACACTATAGCACAAAAACATTTAAAAAGGAAAAGACAATACAACATAACATTTGTGCAATTTCTTTTGATGGTGGAAAAAAATAAAATGAAGGCTGATTTAGGCCACGTTTTTACAAAGAGACATTATTTTAATCATTTGTTCGTGAATACACATCTTTGCCGTTATTATTATTCCAAAAATTGAGTAGGCAAACAAAATTCATTTACAATTTCTTGCCAAAAAATGTCTTTCTCCAATTTTGCCCAACAGCTATGGCACCGACACATCAGGACAGTTAAAATCATGCAAATATCGTTAGCAGTTAAACTTAATGACAATTTTTGTAATTTTTATTCTTGGCCCAAACCTCAACTGCACATTCCAGACATCATTATGAAAAAATACATCAACAAAACACAATATAGTGCAGAGGATCATTGGAAAAGCAGCTTCTAGTCGTTTCAAAGGCACTAAACAGAAATTATTATATCAGTAGTAGAAAAAGCTACAGCGAGAATTCAAAATATTCAACAAAAATATAAATCAGAAATGAGATTTTTTTTTTTTTTAGTTTGACAGCGAGCCGAGTCCGCAATATTAAAATACAGTCACCTTTAGAAATATGGCACCAAATCTGATCTCTGAATTGCCAAAAATGATGACAAATTCAGAATAAATTTAGAGGAAATTGAGATATTATAGACAGTTTTGGATACAGCATCAACAAATAAGCATCCAAGAATATCCTGAAATGCAAAAATGTGAAAAATTTGAGAGAAGAACTCAGCCTAAATGTGCAGAGTTTGTGTGTTAAACATGTGTGAATGAAACAAAACACAACTCCAGGTCTGTTTGTGATGAGGAAACATTATAACGTGGATCAGACAATAGCGTAATATCGGCCCTTTAGTGTATTTTTGCTGTCAGTGTTGTATGTCTGGTGTGTGGTATGGTATTGTAGTTTAATTTTGTGGACCCAGTTTCCAGTTACAGATTTCAAATTAGTTTCAGTTTTAGTCTTACATAAAGTATAAAAAATATAGTTATGGACAAAGCTCCCACAACTTTCCAGCACATTGTGATAGTTTTGACATTTCAAAATTATTTACACGAGATTTAAAAAAAAAATAAAAAATGAAAGAGTCTACATTCACTTAAGGAATTTGAAGTTTCGTGTTTTTTTTTTTGTTTTCTTCTTTTATGGCACTGAGAGTTATTTTATTGCCGAAAAGTTAAGGTTTATAAACTGGAGTGACAGTTAAAAGTGAATACACCAAGTCAAGACATAATGTGGAGGAATGCAGATTTTCAGCATCATTTAAAGGTGCATTGTGTAACTTTTCTGGTGAAGGGTCAGTCACCTGCTTGTTTCTATGGAGATGTCATTGCTCTGCTGCCTGGAATGTTACATAGTAAAACTTTAAACAGCTCTACCTTACATTTATTCAATCGCAGTGGTTTTATAGCTCAAAGATACCTGCAAAAACAGACATTCTGACTGTGAGCGGGTGTTGCCTCTCCACAGATCTGACCTGTAACTTGGTCTGGTTTGGTCCACATGAAGATAAAAAGGTTTAATGCCATACTGTGAAACATTCCAGACAAAGCAATAACATCTCCATGGAGAAAAGCGTTTCACGGACCCTCCACCAGAAAAAGTTACACAACCTTTAACATTTTGACATTTTTTAATTTTGCTATTTTAGTAGCCGACAGAAGAAAACATCAAAATGAAAGCAAAAAGAAAAACTAATGCATAATATGTTCTAAAATGGTGATGTTTCCATTTTTAGACAGCTGGTAGACGTTTTTTTTTTACTTTAAATTGCAACCATGGGCTAGTTTGATCAATACATAATACAGATCTATGAAATGAAGTCAAAAATACATCAGCGTAGACATTGCCAGATTTTTAAAGATACAGCAGGCTACAACTTGGGCGGATTCATATAAATGTAATATGTGACATCTGTGTTTGAATTGGAGATGTTTTTGAAGAGAAGTTTTAAAATGCATTGATGTAGACATTGCTCATTAAATTACCCATTCTAATGTCAAAAATAAATAGTGTTTCGTTATGACTGTGGAATTTTGGACAGGGTTTGGGCATTTAGGGCATCTGGGGCTTTTAGTTACATAGCCAGAACCACGCGCTTTGACAAAACTTTACAAAGACAAATGGATTTGGAACCGTGTCCTGTCTCAATGATTTCAGAGGCTGTGATTTACAGGAGGATTAACCAATCAGAGAGATGCATGCTCTGTTTTGGTAATAAACAAGTATGGCAGTTTAAGAGTTTAAAAAAAAGGAAAAAAACAAAACATAAAGGACTGAGAAACAGCGTGGAATTCTGCTGAATCAACAATCGAAGCACCAAACCCTCATTTACCCAAGGCAAAGGGCAAAGAAGTGATATATTTTATTCTGAATGATACAAGAATTTTGGAGAGGAGACGTCTTCTGCATTTGAGAGACCCGTGATACAAATTAGGGGTTGTGATTGGACCGTCAAGTTAGGAGGGAGGTTTGTCACCGTCACTCTATGGTCCAGTATGGAACCGAATCTAGAAGGGACTGGCTGCTCAGGCAAGGCTTTTAGGGCATTTTTGGGGCATTTTTGGGCATTTAGGCGCGTTCAGGGTACGACGACGTGGAAGGGTGACCCGGGCACATGCTGATCGCCCCATTTGACCACCAGGGTGTAGTCCCCTCTCTCCTTCAGGACGTAGCTCACGTTGTACTGCAGTCGCCCCATGTGTTTGACCACCACCTCCTCACAGGGGACATGGGGGCCGTACACACCCACCAGCAGCATGCTCTTTCCTAAATAGAAAACAAAGGAAGTATTAATAGAATATTAGAACTAGAGACTGTGGTGACATACTATTCCAACTGTATTCTCTGTAAAAACAAGCCAAAAGACAAATATAAGTAAGGTTTGCATTAATATTACTTAATACTGCATTACACACAAGTAGTACGGGAACAGCCAAATCACTGTTCTATATCACTGCTCTGTGGCCATCACCATGACATCACCATAGCAACGGGTAAAACAGATCACTTTTAAATCATTTTTCATTTGAAACATTTTGGCCATCCATGGATGTTCAAAGCATTAGTTATTTCTGTTTTAGTTGAAGCCAATTCCTCCTAACAGTAGTTCATTTGTTTACCCGTTGCTATGGTGATGCTCACAGTGCAGTGATATAGAACAGTGACTAATTGTTGCCAGAACTACCTGTGCGGTTATTCAAAAATAATGCACGGCAGTCCTAACTTGATGTAACACATTTTTGGAGGTAAAAAGAGCTGTGGTAAGATTAAAAAGAATAAGAAAAGTGACAGCTTGTATAGAAATTGTATAAAGGTTGCACTATGTAAGCTTTCTGGTGGAAAATTCACCAACTGCTCGTCTCCATGGAGGTTCACAACTCTACAATTTGACATTCATCTCGTCTATCTCCATGGAGACGAAAAGGAGGCACCACTAGACTTATACAGTCAAATCTGTGGAAAAACTACTTTGCTCACAGTGAGTGCGAATACATTTCTTTAAGCATTTATATAAATACATGTAATTAGGATAAGGTTAAGATAAGTTTAATTTCATTCTGTGGAAGATTTAAAGCAAAGCAATAACATCTACCCATCTGTCTATCTATATAAATTCATTTTTGTTTAATCAGATAACCAAAGGCAACAACTGACAACACAGACACCAAGAACACCATGAAACAGTGCGTTTTCTGACCTGCTTTGCTGCAATCCACACTGAAGCTGCTCCTCTGTCCCACAAAGGCCTTACTCAGACCTGGCCCTCGGCTCAGGACTTTACTGGCGTCGGCCTCGCTGGTCCAGGAGGGGGCGCTGTGAGCAGGGCTGACACTGGAGGAGCGCACAGCCGGGTCCAGCATCAGTGTAGAAGTCTCACTGGCGTTTGTCGCATTCACCAGACGAGGACCTGAAGAGACGATACAGGGTTAAAGGTCACATTAAAGCAGACCTATTATGCAAAATTTTAACCACGTTATATTTGTTTACCCTTTATTTACCCACTCAAAGGGTGATTCACTTCGTGCATGTTTGTGTAATCTTTATTCTCCTGTATTGTTCCGAATTACGCCCTGTTCACTGTCACCAGTACGCGCCTACTGCTCTGTACTTCATTCTACAATTTTATTTTCTTTATCGGTGATACACGTAGGATTTGACAGCGTCGCATAATCATTTTAGCACAAATGGAAAAAAATGCTACTTTTTTTTTTTTTTTTTTAATAATATATTTATTGTCAATTACAAACATATTGGCAATACAAATGAGATCGTGCATTTAGACTGTTTACATTCAGATACAAGGCACAGTTGAAAATATATAACAAAACACACACACACACACACACACACACACACACACACACACACACACACACACACACACACACACACGCACACCTATACACCAATGTACATTAGAGGTCTTCAAAAATATAAAGATTCTCAAAAGCATTAAGAAGAGATAGTGCAGGTTTACTCTTCATAATTCTTAAAGAGGTCAAATAGTTTTCTTTTAACTGTCGTTTAAATACTGTAAGTACAGGTTTTACCTTTTTCCACTTGCAAGAGTGAATCAAATATTTTGAAAGCAGTAGTAAATTGTTTAAAGCATAGTCTGACTGTGAGTCCTTCAGTGCAATTCCAAAAATGATATTGTCCAACGTAAGTGTGTCCTGTTGAAGTTGGATTTTAGAAGAGATCCAGTCCATAAAGTCCTCCCAGAATGCGTTTGTGTATATACAATGATAGAAAAGGTGTTCGGTGGTTTCAATGTCTGATTCACAAAAGATACAGTTTAGGTCAGAAAAATGCCTTCCTTGTGCGTAAACTGTTCCTGCATTTTAGATGGAATGTTCAGTGTAAGGAGGGAATCCTTCAGATCTCCCAACTACTTCCTCCATTTTTTTTTTTTCCCCCCAACAAACTGCCACTTGACTGATGTAAAACTGTGATAAATATTTAGCACATGTACTATCCCACCAAACCAGGTAATAATTAAAGGTGTATTGTGTAACTTTTCTTGGTGGAGGGTCTTTCTATCTTCATGTAGACCAGAACCAGACTAAGTTAGAGGTCAGATCTGTGGAGAGGCGACCCCGCTCACAGTCAGAATGCCTGTTTTTCTAGGTATTTTTGAGCTATAAAACCTGCTGTAATTGAATGAATGTAGAGCAGAGCTGTTTAATGTCATACTGTGGAACATTCCAGGCAGAGCAATGGCAAATCCATAGAAACAAGCAGGTGACGGACCCCAACTAAAAAATTACATAGTGCACCTTTAAAACAACATGAAAACCTGTCACATGTACTTTAGACGAATTCTACCGTTAGATGCCGTTTTACTTTGTGAGCAGGTATTTGTACTTTCTACTCCACTATGTTTCTGAACACAACTAAAATTTACTTTACCAAAACCCTACAGAAAAAGTACTTTTCCATGGTTTTATTTTTATTAGTTTTATTAGTCAGTGAAAATGAAAAGTATTAGTTGATTGCTTCTGGTGTCCGTAACACACAAACCTTTGTCAAGATCACATCATTTGACACTTCAGTTGTTCTGAAAATCTTTGTGAATTCCTTTCACATTTTTAATCTGGCACATCAGAACATTTCCTTAAGTAGTTTATTTATGTTTTGTATTGGCTCCTGTAGACCTTTCTGTACTTTTACTGAATCTGAATCAAAATTACATTGGGGACCTTTACATGACACACTGGTCCAGAAAATGTCAAATAAAAGGATTTATTAAGATCACAGTAGAATGGCACCAAATATAATGACAAGACTCCTACAACTTTTTGAAGGTATTGTGAAAAAATCATTTCACCTTTATGCTCACCAAGATGACATTTGTACATTGTGCACATCTGAGAAATGCACATGCAGATAGTTTTACACTGAAGGGAGTTGACAGTTGAACAACTCCAGTTTACGATCCACGACTTTCATCTTCCTGTTCATCACATGTTGTGGACCATTCCAAAGATACAATATTTGAATGATTAATTGCTATGGCAAGGGACAACAGCAACCTGTGTAAAATCATCCAACAAATATAAAATAAAAAGACTATTTTTGGTTAAACATTTATGGGTAACTGACGTCTGATGTTTTATTTCATTATTTTACATACACCAGTCAGACCACAGGACATCAAAAATGTGCCAAGTTTTTCAGAAAAGTCGAATTATATAAAAATAAGAAATTAATCTTATGACCTTTAACCTCAGAGCTCTTTCTGGTGCGTAAGTTTGATAGATAGATATTTATTTATCCCAAAGGAAATTCATTTTTCGGCAGCAACAATGGAACATAAATGAAAATAAATAAATGAAAGCTTTTTCAGGTTTTGGTGTAACTTTTAGGCAGAGAGTTTAAGTAAACAATGTAGAATTATCATTATGGATTTATAATGGTTAAGATTCAGTCACACCGCAGGACATTTTTAGTGTTTTTCTTTTGATGAGTACGGAAAAAGTAAAAGACAACTTAACTCTAAAAGTACATGTCATTTATAGAAGACATTTTTGTGCACTGTTGAATGTAATCCTTGATGTCTTTGAGTATTCAGTGAGTTGTGCAAATTGTCCTTTATAATCTAAGAGAAATAATGACCCACAGTCTTCTGGTCTGAGGGAGGTCAGATGTTTCTGGAGCCTTGATGACAAGTTCTATTTAATAACATGTACCTTCAATCTTTTAAGGAGGTGATTAAAGCAAACTGCAGCATCTGTGATTGGTTAAATCTACCTGTCACTCACTCAGAGCCTTACAGAGGCTGACCAATAGGAGGAGTGGGAGGGGTCTGTGTTTGAACATAGAGCTGCATTTAACAGAACAACGCTGAATATCTCCAAACAGCAGATTGTCACAGGGATCAAATCATGATTTAAGTTTGATTTGCATATCGTCCCGCTCCACCAGAGACACAGAGGAACCAGGAGCCTCCAGACCAAAGCCAACAAACAGAGGCTCTGAGAAGGTGCAGCTGGAGGTGTGGAAGTGGTACAGGAAAACATCATCATCATCATCATCATCATCATCATCATCATCATCATCAACAGCAGTATAGAAGGACAGAGCTCCAGCCTCAGAGTCCAGGAAAACGCCTACTCTATGTGACATGGGGTCACTGTAGGATGTTTTCCTTTTACAATGATAAACAGAGCTTCCTTCTCCATTGCTCCTCAGACTCCAGGACTGATCATTGTCTCCAAACCTACAGTCCTCTGCGTCTCCTCTCCGTCTGATTCCTCTGTAACTCACTGCTATATCAACATCCCCTCTGCACTCTACCTCCCAGTAACAGCGCCCAGTCAGACCAGTGGAGCTCAGGACCTGGGCACAGGAGCTGAACCTGTCCTGGTGAGAGGGATACAGCTGGAGCTCCTCCACTCTGGTCACTGTCCTTTTGTCCGCAGACAGCTCCAGTGTGTTGTTGGCAGTGTTTGGATCCAGAGAGACCTCACAGAAATCTGTAAACACACAAATATACTGACACTTATTTCATTATTATTATTACAAAACTTATAATACAAATAATACAGTAGTAAACAGAACACAACTAAATATATGTTACAGGCAAAGTTAATAACTCAGGCATTTGTTTTTAGGCAAAGTAGGAAATAGGCATTTTATCATCTACTTTGTAAATGTACAATGTACTTTTTTAAGTGTGACAGATGCAAATTAAAGGAGAAAAAGGAAAAAAGAAGTGCATTAAATGTGCCACAATAACTGTAAAATACAAATAAATGTCGGAAAATTACAAAGATGGTCTTGATTTGGTCTGGATGAGTCATGGTCTTGTCTCAGTCTCGATCTCGACCTTTAAAAGTCTCAGTCTCGGGACCCTGTGGTCTCTGTGGTCTTGGTCTCGATTAGTGTGGTCTTAACACTGGGTAGTTGAGTAGCTACAGAAATACAGGAGGTCTCTTCATCACAACACTGGGATTTCAGACACTCCACTCCTCAAACTGTGCTCGATCATTTGGGACTGTACTCAATGTGGCGTTAACACACAGAACCAGTGTTAGGGCAAAGGGAAGGGAGCTGTTTGGAAAAGCCCAGGTGAAAAACAGCTGAGTTTCACTCATGACATTATTTCCTGTTCCTTAAACCACACTCTGGTTCTGGATCTGACTTCCTGTTTACTCACACTTCCTGGGACCTGGGACCATCCAGCGCTCTCCAGCAGGATCCAGCCTGAAACACACAGAGGTCACTCTCACACATGAACAGTAGAGTTTTCTAGACCAGAGCAGGTCCCAGAGCGGTTTGAGAGAGCAACAGAAACACAACTATACGACTAACATGACACAAATGAGGTCACATAACAACAGTAACTAGACACAGTGCAGTGACAGTGCAGAGTGACAAAGAGCCAGAGTTTGGATTTGAACCAGAAACCCTGTGGTGTATCCACTACACTACGGCTTACACAGGAGATAATGGACTGTTGGACCAAAAGGTTAAACTGGGCTCAGCTGTGAAAAACACCAGGCAACAACCTCAACAAGAGCAGGCTCTGAGCAGGCTCTGAACCCCAGTCTTCAGTGTTCAAGACCAAAGCCTGACCCATTAAACCATCAGAGCTCAGACAGGACTTACCTTTGACATCAAAATGATCCACTAGGCACAGTTTGGTGACACCTGCTGGTTTATAAATATATCTGCTCATACATTCAGTTGTAAGTTGTGTTTGTTTACTGTGCAGATATTTCATGTTACTGTTGATAGGGACAAATTCATGTGGTCTCATGTGTAACATTGTTTTGTTGATTTTAGTTTTTGTACAACCACAGAACAGTGACAGTTCAAAGTTCTGGACTCTGGGTTATCAGGCAGTGGACAGTTCCTCACAACAGTTTTTAAAAACTGTGTGGAGCCTTAGCTGGTGGGAGTCATTACAGTTTATGTAACAGTAAAGCAATGGGAGGTCCATTCTACAGGTGTTGTTTGGGAGCCACTGTTTTAAACAGTGAGACTCCAGGGGGCAGTGTGGAGCTCACCTGAGGGAGTCCAGGGGGCAGTGGTCCAGTAGAGCGGTCAGGAGCTCTGCTGAGGGTCCTGGATGGTTGTAGCTCAGGTCTAACTCTCTCAGATGGGAGTGGGCGGAGCTCAGAGCTGAGGCCAGAGCAGCCCCGCCCCTCTCAGAGACCAGACATCCAGACAACCTGTAGACACACAAGGACACATTCTTAAGACACACACTGGACGCTCGATCCCGTGCCACGATTGGAGTTTGTTGAATAGAGACGTGTCTGAAAACACATGTTTCACAACATGTCTCTGCTTTGTGAGCAACAAAAGGAGGTGTAAACTGTGAGCTGAGGCTCAGAGCTGCAGCAGAGGCAGGGACAGCCCCAGTGTACAACTCAGCAGAACACCGGCTCCTCTCTGCTTCTGTGCTCCGTGCGGGGAAACTCTCGTCTCTCACTAAACTCACTACAACCTTCTCAAACAAGCCCCTTTCCTCTGCTCTCACAGCCTCACGCTGCCGCCGATTTCAAGATCAGGTGGTACATGTTTGCTCCACATCACCAAAATTTGAATTTTCAATAACAGTGTTTTTTTCAAAAGTATTCTTTAAGATCGATATTTCTGGTACTTAAATCCAAAATATTGGAGCACAAGGTAATTTAGTAAATTTCTCATTGATTGCTAAAATGGGGTACCTTACGTCGTAGTGTCCGTAGACAATAGGACCAGGTGTTCTCGAACACTTAAACTGCTCAATTTCTGGTTGGTTGCTCACTTAAAAAAAAAATAATAATAATACTGAAAGACTGTTTCGAGAAGATTTCCATAAAATTTGTTATTTTCCCCCAGGATCTGTTGCTTTTGGAGCAACTAACTAAGGTACAAGCGTAACCAGACCAAATCGCAATCATGTTTTTCTATAGCCAAGGAGGGTAATATTGAATTTGAGAAATTATTGCTTTATCACAACTCTCCTTACTTCTAATGTTCAGATTTCTTGAAAAATGAAAAAATGTGGTAAAATTATCTGTTAAGTAAAAAAAAATATACATTTTATGACTTTAAAGTCATTGTCTACGGACACTACCAAATGGTCATATGTTCCTTCTGTATCCAGCATTAAACAACTAAAAGAATCTCATATAAACCTTTTACAGAATTAGTCTACCAACAAAAAAAAAGATAAATGAAATTCACAAACTGACTAGTGAGTATTTGATGGCATCGTCTATGGACACTACAAAAATTATCAGACAAACAAAATAACAATTTTAGTGTTTTGTTTTGGCCAAAGATATAATATCAATATTAACTTCTATGTCATAGTTGAAATGCCATGCACTTTTTCTTCATGTTTCATGCATTATGCGAGTTTCTAAAAGGATAACTTGTAAAAGAGGCACATTTTTATCTGTAATAAAGCATGATTAAGCAAATTAGGCATGAGAGTGGTATTTTGATCTTAGATCCATTTCAGGAATGTGGTTCACTTAGTCATCCATGATTCTGAAAAAAAAATGTTAGCAAAACATTCTTACATGATTACTATCAGTTTATTTGATATAAAATAATTTGTATTTTGTCAAAAAATGATATTGTTATATGGTTGACACAAAACTACCAATATAGAAAATCAACAAAAAAAAGCTGCCTATTCGGTCACACAAGAGATATCGCCAAGTGTTTTTTCTGGACATTTGCAGTAAGAAATGTTCAATTTAAATGAACACTTAACAAACCTCGACAAGAGCTTGATATTTTTGTAGAGTGACACATGTATATAATTTAATGATTGTACACCTGATCTTGAGGTTGGGGTGTGTCTCTCATTTTATAAGTAATCTGCAGATAAAACGCTCATTTACAACACAGCAAGAGTTGTGTTAAAGTCTTTTTAAGAGCCGTGACGCGTGGGTTTGACGTGCGTCAAATGACACACTGTAGCGTGCCGCACTCTGGTGTCACTGGCCTTTAAACTCCATTATTTAACTGTGTTTATGATGTAGTGTGGGTTTGTTGAGACAAAATGAACAGATCCTTATGTTATACTTATTTAATATGA